>OX246743.1:45359360-45831860 GCA_945910005.1 Isoperla grammatica
CGTGAACGTAAAGTGCATCGCGTCGTGAACGTAAAGTGCATCGCGTCGTGAACGTAAAGTGCACACAAGTCGTGAACGTAAAGTGCATCGCGTCGTGAACGTAAAGTGCACACAAGTCGTGAACGTAAAGTTCAACGTGTGATGCAGCCCATCCATGCAGTCCATATAGGGGATCGTACATCTTGACAAGACATCAACCAGCACCCTTCTCGTTTGATGAAGAAGCGCGTATCAGTATTTGGTTCATTCGTTTCTTGGTTTTGTAACAAATTCCTTGCATCAATTAATTCAAATATTGCAGAACGCCACAGTAAATGCGTTAGAGCGGTGGGGTGTCTGGCAGGCGATCAGTAAGGGCACTTCGAGATCGTCTGCGAGAACGTCGAGTATCTACGCCACTGGACTCTATAGTAGGAAAACAGTGGCAACACAACTCATAACTTCGGTGTGACCGCTTTATACAATGTACCGGCAGGTTGTGTCGAGCTTTAGCTGGGTAATGCTCTTGCCAAAACTCTTCCCCCCCTAGGTAGGGCCTGTATTTAGTGGCTCGAGCGTTTACCCATTGTTGTGTGTGTATCTCCTAGTGCCACTGCTGGTACCATTGTATAAGTAAGTCACACGTATGTCAACAGTAACTTAATATGATCTGCTGCATTGTTCGCAGGTGGTTACAGCTGGGACAGGATCATCTGGCTTCCAGAACTTCCCGTCACACGGTATGACCCTACACGGTGACCCTAGATATACATGGTTAGCATCACTAGGCGACTTGTGGCGTAACACAGTCTGGGTGGACTGCCCAAGTATGAAAAGACTTAGGTCTTACTTGACAACATTGTATTAATTGTATTTATTTTCAGCGCAGTTATATTATGATACATGTTTCACTTACAGAGCAACATGGGCGTTGGCGGGAGGAAGACTACCCAAGTACGGTTATACTTCGTCGGCGGAAGAAAGGATTGGAGGAACTATGTATATAATATAGGTGACTTGTAGCGCAACAGTCTCTAGCAACTGCTAAAGTACAGTAGTTGGCATTAGAGAGCCATGGAAAGAGAGCCAATATGGATACCAAGTACAGTAGTTGGCATTAGAGAGCCATGGAAAGAGAGCCAATGTACGGATACCACGTACAGTAGTTGGCATTAGAGAGCCATGGAAAGACAGCCAATGTACGGATACCACGTACAGTAGTTGGCATTAGAGAGCCATGGAAAGACAGCCAATGTACGGATACCACGTACAGTAGTTGGCATTAGAGAGCCATGGAAAGACAGCCAATGTACGGATACCACGTCCAGGAAGAACTTCTACAAAGGCTGGATAGCAACTTAGCAGAGCTACACTCGGCTGAATCGCAGCCTGTTAGAAAGTCCACCTTTACAGCTTCCTATGGAGAGAAGGACGACCGGGGACGTGCAGATAACATATAACATGACATGTATGCAGTGTTACAGGCGATGGAGTGTTTGCTACGAGATCTGGGCTTCTGGTCGCCGAGACCGTCCCTGCCACGGTATGACAGAATGTTTGCTGATGGATGTATGCTTATAGAATGCTTAGAGAATAGAGATAGACAGTAGATCTGGAAGTACAGAATAGGTAGTTAAAACATTATTTCAATGTATGCTAATGTTTTTGCTAAGCGGAAGGTTTTCAGTCATTTGAAGAAACATTTCAGTTCATTTCAGGAGTGGAAGAGAATTAGAGTCTTGCTAATTGGGGATGTTGTAAATTTTACTTGAGATGGGTGGGGTGTGGCTGGATGTGTAGATGAAGATGCTAGAGAGTGTGATAGTTGGGTTTTAGTGTAGATAGGTGTTTCTTGAATGAAATGATGTGTGAATTGCTTGTGAAAAAAATTGCCGTGGTGTGTCATAACCTTAAAGACAAATCATTTTTATAAAATAGTATAAATTATATTAATTATTAGTAAAATAAAAGTAAGAATAATAACAACAAAAATATAAAATATTAACTGCTTTAAAAATAACATAATTTTGGCAGATTAGTTCTATGAGCTTGTGATTCGCTTTTCCATTTCAAATCTTCCAAATTGGCTTCTATGAACTTGTACATTCATTAAACTATGGGTTATGGTACCTACGTTCAACCCGCACTGACTGGATGATGGGTGCTTCTTATATTTTGGTTTTATTTACATTGGATTTGAGACGACTTTCTAAATCTAAATATTCATTGCTTACAAAAAAGGTTATGACGTTGTCGGCGGTTAAAAAATAAAGTAGCTAGAGAGAAAAAGAGTCAAACTTCAAATCTGAATTTGGCTCTTCAACGACAAAAACATAATCCCTGTATTTAGATCCTTTCACCAAATCCAAAACTATAATAAACGTGTATACATATTAAATATTCTTTTTTGTACATAATGTCACTTTGTAGATCATCAGACAAGTTTTTATAATTAACACAACATGTACATTTTATCTTGTAACTATTTTGTAAAGCATGAAAACTTTTTATGCACAGAAAGAAATTTGAATTTGAAATACAATAGAGAAAAATAAATATCGAAACTTTGAGAGAGCTTATGCAAGTATTGGGCGTTTAGAATTGAGTCAGTTAAAATGTACGTATATCCAGTGTGACTGTGACTAATTAATGATCATTTAGTAATATAAAAGATGAAGACTGTCTTGCATAAAGCAGCTCTACTACTTTATAGTTTATATTCAAGTAACTTCTATCAAATAATATTTAATTCTCAAATTTTTATTTTTAGTAAATATAGATTATTAAGGGGCATTTTAGTACGAGTCAATTTGTTTATAACTAAATCTATTTGATACAAATGCATAGTATAATGTGTGTTATTTTAATAGTTGACTGCGACGCCTAATTGGATGTCGCCACGTGATGAGACCTGAATGCTCTGTGTATGCCGCTGTGGCTCGTTCCTCGTTGTCTGCAGGTCGATGTATGCACACGCGGTCTCACGATGCGCAGGTCGAGTGTGGTCGTGCCGTGAGGTGTTCGCATTGCTAAGGTGGTGAGGGTTCATCTTTCAGGTGTTGTTTGGTCGCCGTTTTGCCAGCTACAGTAGGGTTTCATTTAGGGATTTGTTTCCGTCGCTGATATCACTCTTGTTCAGGGGTTGTTTCTTCGGGTTCAGGGGTTGTTTCTTCGTCCCTTAGGTGCTGAGAAGACGTCGGAGGGTCGTTCGTTTTGGGGATCAAAGTTAGACGGCCAAGACCCGCTACGTCTGTAAGTTGGGAGATAGCGTTGTTGCATTGTCGTTGACTATGTTGACTGTGTGGGGACGATGCTATGGCTGGACGCTGGATGTGTTTGTGGTGACGTCACTGTGGCAATATCCCATCAAGCAAGTGTAGTTGCTTAAAATCACGGTTCGGGTAGATTTTCAATTCTTTGAACAGAACATTATCAGAATTAAGTAACTGCAATAACATCACGCAGCCCTTTAATAATCTTTGACTGTTAAAACAATTTTAAATTTAAATTTTATTGGTTTCTATGATCACGGTACACTGACAAACCCTTGGGCTGCCCAGGATGCTTTAGCATATTTTTGGAAAATTTACAACTGACCTGCTGCTTAGTAGCGGGAAAACATTTATGTAAAGATAAATTCGGAAAAGTAATGAAAGAAATCATGAAAATGCATTTTTTTAATGCATACAGATTTAACAATTTAATTGGTTCTACTTACTGCCAATAATTAACATTATACTTATGTAAAATTGATGCATTCATTTTTAAATCCCTTACAAGAATGGGTTTCTTGTGGTTCTTGAAAAATACCCCTCCTGTGCAGCCTTGAGGCTATTTGTAAATATTTGATTATTGTAAACATTTGTAAAATATTAGTGTTGGAACTGGACTTTATTGCATATTATAAGTATTTCACATGTTAGTTAGTTTTCAATTTGATACCTGTGTTACCTATTGTAATATCACAAGTGTGGAGGAATGATTGTTTTTATTTTAAAAACCGAAATAAACAAGAACTATGGAAATGTGTGAAAACTGAAACGCCAAGTCAGGAAACTTGTAAACGCGAGCGTCGCTAGGATCAACAGGAAACTTCTGAACGCGAGCGTCGCTAGGATCAACAGGAATCGTCTGAACGCGAGCGTCGCTAGGATCAACAGGAAACTTCTGAACGCGAGCGTCGCCAGGATGAACAGGAATCGTCTGAACGCGATCGTCGCCGCGCAAGGAACGCAAGATAAACGCAAACCCTTCATGGGAAATTATTGGTGAGTTTAACATGAATCGTAACCGTGACAGTCACTCCTTGTGTTTGGAGCTGTTTTGTTTTCTGCCACCCCCTATTTAATCATGTATTGTAAACAAATAAATAATTATGCGTCGCCAGGATGAACAGGAATCGTCTGAACGCGAGCGTCGGCAGGATGAACAGGAATCGTCTGAACGCGAGCGTCGCTAGGATCAACAGGAATCGTCTGAACGCGAGCGTCGCTAGGATCAACAGGAAACTTATGAACGCGAGCGTCGGCAGGATGAACAGGAATCGTCTGAACGCGAGCGTCGGCAGGATGAAAAGGAAACTTCTGAACGCGAGCGTCGCCGCGCAAGGAACGCAAGAGAAACGTAGACCCACCATGGGAAATTATTGGTGAGTTTAACATGAATCGTAACCGTGACAGTCACTCCTTGTGTTTGGAGCTGTTTTGTTTTCTGCCACCCCCTATTTAATCATGTATTGATAGAAATATTGTAAACAAATAAATAATTATGCGTCGCCAGGATGAACAGGAATCGTCTGAACGCGAGCGTCGGCAGGATGAACAGGAATCGTCTGAACGCGAGCGTCGGCAGGATGAAAAGGAAACTTCTGAACGCGAGCGTCGCCGCGCAAGGAACGCAAGATAAACGTAGACCCACCATGGGAAATTATTGGTGAGTTTAACATGAATCGTAACCGTGACAGTCACTCCTTGTGTTTGAAGCTGTGCTCTTTTCTGCCAACCCCTATTCAATCGTAATGTATGGATAGAAATATTGTAAACAAATAAATAATTATGCGTCGCCTGGATGTACAGGAAACTTCTGAACGCCGGCGTCGCCAGGATGAGCGGGAAACTTATGAACGTGAGCGTCGCCAGGATGAACAGGAAACTTATGAACGTGAGCGTCGCCAGGATGAGCGGGAAACTTATGAACGTGAGCGTCGCCAGGATGAGCGGGAAACTTATGAACGTGAGCGTCGCCAGGATGAGCGGGAAACTTATGAACGTGAGCGTCGCCAGGATGAGCGGGAAACTTATGAACGTGAGCGTCGCCAGGATGAGCGGGAAACTTATGAACGAGAGCGTCGCCAGAATGAACAGGAAACTTCTGAACGCGAGCGTCGCCAGAATGAGCGGGAAACTTATGAACGTGAGCGTCGCCAGGATGAGCGGGAAACTTATGAACGTGAGCGTCGCCAGGATGAGCGGGAAACTTATGAACGTGAGCGTCGCCAGGATGAGCGGTAAACTTCTGAACGCGAGCGTCGCCAGGATGAGCGGGAAACTTATGAACGTGAGCGTCGCCAGGATGAGCGGGAAACTTATGAACGTGAGCGTCGCCAGGATGAGCGGGAAACTTATGAACGTGAGCGTCGCCAGGATGAGCGGGAAACTTATGAACGCGAGCGTCGCCAGGATGAGCGGGAAACTTATGAACGTGAGCGTCGCCAGGATGAGCAGGAAACTTATGAACGTGAGCGTCGCCAGGATGAGCGGGAAACTTATGAACGTGAGCGTCGCCAGGATGAGCGGGAAACTTATGAACGCGAGCGTCGCCAGGATGAGCGGGAAACTTATGAACGCGAGCGTCGCCAGGATGAGCGGGAAACTTATGAACGTGAGCGTCGCCAGGATGAGCAGGAAACTTATGAACGTGAGCGTCGCCAGGATGAGCGGGAAACTTATGAACGTGAGCGTCGCCAGGATGAGCGGGAAACTTATGAACGAGAGCGTCGCCAGGATGAGCGGGAAACTTATGAACGTGAGCGTCGCCAGAATGAGCGGGAAACTTATGAACGTGAGCGTCACCAGGATGAGCGAGAAACTTATGAACGTGAGCGTCGTCAGGATGAGCGGGAAACTTATGAACGTGAGCGTCGCCAGGATGAGCGGGAAACTTCTAAACGTGAGCGTCGCCAGGATGAGCGGGAAACTTATGAACGTGAGCGTCTACAGGATGAACAGGAAACTTATGAACGTGAGCGTCGCCAGGATGAACAAGAAACTTCTGAACGTGAGCGTCGTCAGGATGAACAGGAAACTTCTGAACGCGGGCGTCGCCAAGAACAGGATACTTCTGAACGTGAGCGTCGCAAGGATGAACAGGAATCGTCTGAACGCGAGCGTCGCCAGGATGAACAGGAATCGTCTGAACGCGAGCGTCGCCGCGCAAGGAACGCAGGATGAACGTAGACCCATCATGGGAATTAATGGTGAGTTCAACACGAATCGTAACCGTGACTGTCACTCCTTGTGTTTGGAGCGGTTTTGTTTTCTGCCAACCACTATTCAATCATAATGTATTAATAGAAATGTTGTTTTTAAAAAAAAAAAAAAAAAAAAAAATTTACGTGCCTCGACGCCTTGTGAACCTTTACTCCAAAGGTTGTGGGTTCGATACCCGTGACGACAATATACTGGCTCGTTGTTTCCTTACCTTGGGCACATTCCTCACCAACTAGTCACTTTCAAAACTGAGCGAAACAACATTTATGTTAGCAATATCTTGACAATGAATTAACAATAAAACCAACAATAAATTAGCATGTGACTTTGTTTGGACAGAACTAAATAATGGATTAAAAAATTTTTAAATATTTTAATCCTCAGTTGTTTTTTAAAGGATTTTAGTATTCAATAGTATTCACTATTATAATTTGGTGCAGCACCAATAATTGTGTCACTAATAATTAGGGATGAACATCGATAAAATAAAAACTATCGATAATCGAAAAGATGACTGCATTATCGATCGATAATATCGAACGATAATAAATTTACAAAATTGAAGTAATCTTTTACAGTTTCAGTGATATGTCGCCTAATCGAGCACATAAGGATATGGCAACATTACTTGGACACATCTGACGTGACACTGCTGAGAGTATTATCACATTTTACGAGGCCCGAGGCCTAGTATTTTGGCAGTATCTTTGAGTATTTCAATACTAGAAAGGTCCGAGAAGAACGAAATAATGCTTTACGAACCCGCTTTTTTAGAAATCAGACCATTCGATAATATTTGTATTATCGATTATCGAAATTTTATTGCATATCGAATATCGAACGATAATATCGATTATCGTGTGCATCCCTACTAATAATGACATAAAATCGCATTGGCGAGGTCTAAGTTTATGTTTTTTTTTTTTTTTTTACTAAAGGGTCTACTCATAATCAACTGGTGGTGGAAGGGGCTGGAGGTTGACTCTTGAGTCGAACTAGACTGTAGGTGGAAGAGTATACCCATAGCAGCAATCACACCCAATCATCTTCAACCAACACACATTCAAATAACAAAACATATTTTGCTTGCAGATAATCGCCGATCTGACTTGAGGTTTTGCCGAGGTTTACCCAGTCGCTACCATACCACTCCACCATACCGCTCCACCATACCGCTCTACATCGGCCCTCGGACATCCTCCCTTGGCTTCAACAATAGCCCGTTACACTGACTCCACACGCCACAGAGAGCACAGTGTAACTATTGTAATCTTTTGCAAATACACAATATGGGAGTGATCATTTTGGAGTTTGTATTTCTCAGGCCTGGTATTATGAAGACTCACTAAATATTTTAGTCCGCTAGACTAAAACACTTGTTTTCTTCACGAAACTAGGTTTCTGATTGGTCCGAAGACAAGTTAGCACCGGACTGATATTTGGCGGGCCTTTATAATAACGGGCTTTATACCTGAATCCTTTGCGCCTTGACCGCTCCATTTCCTTGACACCAGCTGACATGGTCAAGGTCCGTCAATACCCTGGCGGAGGTTCGGTAAACCTCCGAGTTCGACGAGCCTTCACTAGGGGATTTACGGACCTTGGGGATGTGTTGCTTTTCACACACTGAAGTTACACAACCTGGAAAGTCCACAGTCTTCCATACCACTACTCTTTTGACAACACAAAATGATTGACACAGCTCGACAAACGTGAAAATAACGTGAAAACAGGAATTACTTCGGAATTACTTTCCAAAGAGCTTGACCAGAATTTCTGAAGAAGTTCTTCTACTCTGGGGTGGGGAAGTGGTCCAACCAACTGAGATCGGAAGACAAGATCTCAGTGCTTCGAGTGGCTCATGCAAGAACTACGACAACTTTAATTTTAAAAAGGTAAAAAGTGAGGTGAGGTAATCTTAGCTCAAATGGGGAAGAGTTTGCTTAATGGCCGTTTGTGCTAATGATTTATTGGTGTCAATCTCTTATCCAAATACGTTTAAAAACATGATTTTTTACGTGATTTTATTTCAATTATAAAGTACTTATTATTTTTAATCATACCTAACTAATTTCCTTTGCATATGCATACACTTGCAAGTGTAACAATAATCCAAAAACTAAAATACATTGATTCCTTTGTGCTGTTGTCCACTGTTTTCCCAACATGAATCAGAAATCTTTCCTAAAGCTGTATTACAATGGTTCAATGTTCCATTTAAAAGTTACCAAAACAAATGAGAAAAAAGTGGAGCATGGTTGTATTTTAATTGCACAAGCCTCGATTCCAAAAATAGCCATGTGGTCGTGTTTTGTTTCGGACAAATATTGAATATGGTGATGAATCAATCAAAGAAAGACACTTAACAATGGACTTTCCTAACAACAGATTGTTTGTCCGATCTGTGATGTCACAACCCCCTTGTGCACATTGTTTTGATGCTTTTTTGTCCTTAAATTCAAGGAAACTTGAACGGATTGAACCGTCTAAATTGGGCTTAAAATTTAAAATTTAAATGTTTGTCTTCAGAAACTTGTAATAGAATGAAAATCTAAAACTAATAGTGTTCCTTTATGAGGTAACACCTACCACATTCTATAAAATCCAAATAGAACAGAGCAAAGGAGCAAGAGCTACTAACTACTAACTAGTAGTTAATACTACTAACTAGTAGTTAGTATTATCCAGGGCAGTGTTGCCGTTTCACAAAATGAAAATGTACTGACTACTATCAACAAAATATTATACTGAAAATTACTAAATTATTGTACATCTTCAACATCCCGATTTCCGCGCAGAAAGATCGCGCAGGTCGTATTTACGATGCTATTTGAGAAGTAATTTGTTAAATAATTAATAAATATGTTATAATATGTAGTCGTTTATTAGCAGTCAATGGCTCAATGGGTGATTTTCATATTATTATCCACGTCCACTGTACTGAATGTCTTGGGGATTTTTTTTGTATCTTTGTGTGTGATGGTAGCGCTGGAAACGAAAAGTGCCGCGGAAAACACTTGTTTCGCTATACAAGGCACCGACTCGAGGAGTTATACGTTTTATTTAGATTGTACTAACATTTGAGAAAAATGCACTAATAAAATAAAAATATACTAGACGGACGTAAATTTCCGAAAGATGTACTGACGTACTGATTGAAGGTATTTGCTGATGATAGACATGAAAATGTACATGCGGCAACTCTGAGGAGTGAGCTCTTCATAAATTAGACAAAACGTGGAAAGTACCGACAACAAGCGCTGTAAGTGCAGTAGTGCACCACAGTAGCCAATCAGAATTCTTCACGTAGCGACTGAATATCGATACATCCACGTAAAGGTCACCGTTGACCAATGGAAATCAGAATACGAATCTAGATTTCCAGTACTATACAAAAAGTTAGCAAAGAAGTTAGAAACTGACCGTCGCTGGACTGTCTTGTTGGCACTTCCGATGTTGTTTGTGATTGTCTTGTACTATGGCGGCTGAAGTGAGGTGGGCTTGCCTAGCGGCCTGTATATTAGTGCAAATTTACGGCAATCTAGCGAATACACCTTCTAGACGATTTGAATACAAATACAGTTTCAAACCTCCTTATTTGGCTCAAAAGGATGGGACCGTACCTTTCTGGGAATACGGAGGAAGTAAGTTGACACTCGGCGTAACCTGAATCTGAGGTAAAATTTGCCAGCTGTTCAAAATGTACATGCTTACACTGTGTATTTCTTATTTTAGATGCGATTGCAAGCTCTGAAAACGTTAGAATTGCGCCATCGTTAAGGAGTCAAAAGGGTAAGCTGTAAGAACTTCTTCTGACACTTCTTTCTGTCAAGATCAACTTCTAGGCCCTAGTCTAGCCTAGGCCTAGGTTTACCCCTCAGCCCATGCAGAGGTTGATGACTGGCTTGACCCTCTCTGAGTAGGCCTATGCCCTAGGCTAGGCGTAGGCCCTCTGAGGCTACGCGTACGTCTATAATTCTGACACATTTCAGTCCAAACTGTGTTTGACCTGGGCTACACCTAGGAGCTTCGAGCATTCTGGGCTGCTACATTGCGGGCTGGCTTAGGGGCCTAGGCTACCTAGACAAACTGTTCACTCCCTCCTTTCTTGTCCCACTCCCCCCAACCAACTGTTTACTCCCAAACTAAGGCGTAGGATAGATATAGCTCTGCTGTTGTACGAGGTAACTAACAAACTGATGTCATATGTCCTTGTTGTTGATTAGGCCTTGTCATTCAACAAGGAAAAAATAAACAACACTAGACCTGTAGGCTACTGTATTTCAATTTTCAGTGAGCAAACTAAGCAAAGCTACAACAACTCGGGAAAACCTAAGTTTTGTAAATATTTCCAGGTGCCATTTGGACCAAATCACAGACAAACTTTGACTGGTGGGAAGTTGACATCGTCTTCCGTGTTACTGGCCGTGGAAGGATAGGTGCTGATGGTCTGGTAAGTTACGAAAGTTGGATTTTATTGAGTAGAATTTAGAACAAGTCAAGTGCTGGTAGGCTATGCTTGAATTGCATAATTTATTTTTTCTTGAGTTTCATTCCACATGACTTTTAATTAAGATGTTGTGTTTGCTAGGCATTCTGGTACACGGAGTCAAAGGGGGCCTACGATGGACCGGTGTTCGGCAGCTCTGACAAGTGGAACGGACTCGGTGTCTTCTTTGATTCATTTGACAACGATAATAAGCACAACAACCCGTACATTATGGCAATTGTTAATGACGGCACAAAAGAATTTGACCATCAAAAGTAAGAAATTGTGACATTAGTACATTCTCGATGCGACCTTTGTCGCGGGCATATGTACACCACTGCAATCGTCAATGCCACTGTTACGACGATATTATTGCAATGTGCTGTCGTAGGAAACAAATGAAATATTCAACAATTTGACAGTTGATAGTTCATGTAGGGCAAAGCACATAATTTTTCCACTAGAATATATTTTCTATTTTTTAGTTCATATAGGCCTATCCACTAACCAATTTTGTAATATTTTGATAGGCCTCCAGGTATAGGATAAATAATATGTATCTAGGCCTACATTTTGACAGTTTCGTTATTTGTTTTCAGTGATGGAACTACACAACTTTTGGCGGGCTGTTTGCGAGATTTCCGTAACAAGCCATTCCCTACAAGGGCTAGGATAGAATACTATCAAAACACTCTAACTGTAAGTCTTCCTACACCATTGCTATCAGATGTTGTAGTTTCATGGTGATGGGGTACAAGAAACACTAGAACAGTATGTAGGATTGAGCCTAATTTCTGTCCAAATACATTATTTTTGCTTTGTCTTTCTTTATCCTTCAATTGAATGTGGCAGCAGGTACGGTACTTGTGCTCACTTCATTTTGTTGGCATAACCACAACATTCAGTTTCAGTGTAGCCTACTGTTATCTTGATTCTTGACGCAATGCATTTACCGTATTCTGTTCTATACAGTTCTCTTTATCTTGTATTTACTTTATTATACTGTAGTTGTGTTTGAACTTCCACTTACTCTGTGTACATGATAACAATATCAAGGCCAAACCTACTGTATTGTGTTTCCTTCACAGATTATTTGGTTAAAACAATTTTTTTTGTATATTCATCGCCGTTTCCTGCTTCTGGCAGGGTCAGCTTAGGTTTCACAACCGAATTTTACCCACCTCTTCCTATCTATCTTCCTATAATAAGTTTAATTTGCATCATCTAGGTAGTCTACATTAACTATTCCTAGTTAATGTCAATCATTCAAGTACAGGCGTGGTTTCCGTTCATGTTTGATGAGGCCTATATGTTCAGACACACTGGCTTATAAACCTCTCGGTTGCATCGCACGTGTAGGATAGGCATATATTTGTCTTCTTCTCTTATTCCCACATTGACATGTTTACGTCAGTGTGTTGTCGATAGGCCCACCGGGGTAAAGATTCGACAACGCGTAAACTAACCGCGTCTGTCCGCAGCTCCTCTTCCACAACGGCATGACCAACAACGAGGCCGACATGGAGGTGTGCCTGCGCGCAGAGAACGTCCACCTGCCGCCCCACGGACACTTCGGTCTCTCCGCAGCGACGGGCGGCCTGGCTGACGACCACGACGTGCTTCACTTCCTCACCACCAGTCTGCACGCCCCCGGTCAGGCGGTCCCCGGTCAGGAGGGGGCCAGGGTCTCGGACGAGGACCAGCGCAAGCTGGCGGCAGAGTACGCAGACTACCAGAAGAAGCTGGACCAGCAGAAGGAGGAGTGAGTACACGTTGTTGCCCCCCAGAGCCCCCGGTCCCCGGTCAGGAGGGGGCCAGGGTCTCGGACGAGGACCAGCGCAAGCTGGCGGCAGAGTACGCAGACTACCAGAAGAAGCTGGACCAGCAGAAGGAGGAGTGAGTACACGTTGTTGCCCCCCAGAGCCCCCGGTCAGGCGGTCCCCGGTCAGGAGGGGGCCAGGGTCTCGGACGAGGACCAGCGCAAGCTGGCGGCAGAGTACGCAGACTACCAGAAGAAGCTGGACCAGCAGAAGGAGGAGTGAGTACACGTTGTTGCCCCCCAGAGCCCCTGGTCCCCGGTCAGGAGGGGGCCAGGGTCTCGGACGAGGACCAGCGCAAGCTGGCGGCAGAGTACGCAGACTACCAGAAGAAGCTGGACCAGCAGAAGGAGGAGTGAGTACACGTTGTTGCCCCCGAGAGCCCCCGGTCAGGCGGTCCCCGGTCAGGAGGGGGCCAGGGTCTCGGACGAGGACCAGCGCAAGCTGGCGGCAGAGTACGCAGATTATTAGAAGAAGCTGGACCAGCAGAAGGAGGAGTGAGTACACGTTGTTGCCCCCCAGAGCCCCCGGTCAGGCAGTCCCCGGTCAGGAGGGGGCCAGGGTCTCGGACGAGGACCAGCGCAAGCTGGCGGCAGAGTACGCAGACTACCAGAAGAAGCTGGACCAGCAGAAGGAGGAGTGAGTACACGTTGTTGCCCCCCAGAGCCCCTGGTCCCCGGTCAGGAGGGGGTCCGAGGAAACCCGCTGGCAGCAGAAAGAGGAGCGAATAGTGCAGTGCAGGCATGACCAACATCTTCAGTTTTTGCCCATCTAACTAAAAGAAAATAAGTAGGTATCTTTCTTCTTCTTTTCCTATGCCCGCATTTTTGGCTTACTGGGCCATCATGCATTTTCTGGTTTTCCAGTAAAGAGGGCTTCCTTTTCCTCATAGCTCATCCAGGTGGAACTGGAAGGGCATCTACTTCATCTGTAAGACTTGGACATCTCATCAGATACTCTCTGTTCTGTTCCTCCCTCCCACATAGTAGGCCTAGTATCTGTAATTTTCCCTTTTTACCCTTTACCACTTGAAAATAGCCTAATGTTTTTTCCCTTGTCTCTTCTCTCTGACGATAACCGAGGTGTCGAGTACATTGTTTAGTGCCAAATGATCAACCTAACAAAAATTTTAAAAAATGTTCCGAATGTGAAACGAGCGTGCGCTAAAGTGTCGCGTGATTGGTCGTGTGTGCAGCTACCACCGTGAGCACCCCGATGCCGTCAAGAAGGACAAGGAGTCTGAGTTCGAGGAGTGGTTCGAGTCTGACAACCAGCGGGAGTTGCGGCAGATCTTCACCGGACAGTCGCAGATGTTCGAGGCCCTGCGAGAGCTCACCCGCAAGCTGGACGAGGTGGTCGGCAGACAGGAGCGCACGCTCAGCATGCTCTCCTCCGTTCAGGTAACAAACAACCCCCCTCGTCGTGGTTGGCAATCGGGTTTTGTCCAACTTTTCAAAGATTTTGTGCGTACACCTGTACGTTTCAGTATTTCCTGGTTAAAATTCTAAAATAGGTTGTTTTCTGCCAATTAGCACTAAAAGTGCAGGCAATGTTTGCTAGAGTCTTATAGTAATTGGAATCATTTACATTCCTTTTGATACAGAAAATAATTTTTTATAATATAAATTCAATTTGACCAATTTTTTTTATTTGTGTAGACCATACCTGTGGTTTTGTCCAGTTAATCTGGTGCATCTTCCTTTCTGTTGACAGTAGGCCTACTTAGTAACACGTGTGCCAACGTCGTTTTTAAACAATACCGTTGCGTTGTTCTTCCAGCAGGTTGGCGCACCTGTGGGTGGACAGCCCGGCCAACCGCCTCAGCTCCAGATGATCGACTCCATTCGGAGACACGAGGTTGACGCCGTGCTCGGCAATCAGAACTCCATCATCAACGCGGCCAGAGAAATCAAGTGGGTGCTAGACTGTGTTTGAATCATGTTGCTACGTCATAACGCAAGCTTCAATATCCCCCACATAATTTCACTGCCTTTACAATAAATAAGCAGTTAGAAAATATGACCACACTACTTCATGGTAAAACTGGATATGATGGAAGTTGAGACATTGAAAGGATGTGTAGGCCTACCTGTAGTGCAATTCTGAATGGGCGACGTTAAGTTTAACGCAGCTTTCTGTCGTTACAAGAAGGCCATGAGCCAATCACCGCCATGCATTCGCCTTTTGTAACGACAGAAAGCTGTGTTAAACTTATCGTTGACCATTCAGAATCGCACCGCAGGTATTGGTTTATTACTGCAATATAAAATAGCAAGTCCATACCCTTGTGAAGTTGCTCAAAGTACTTAAATTCGAACGTATGGTTTCAAAAAAAATATCAGGGCGACACACGTTTGTACGAGGAGAAGGCACACGAATACCCAACAGAAACTGAGTGAAAGTGATTGTGGAGCAAGTGTGTTGACGTGTTGACGTTGTGTTCCAGGCAGGTGGTGCAGGACGTCCACGCTCGCGCTGACACCATCCTACAGAACCAGGCTAGAGCGCCCACCGCTCAGGTGCAGTCAGTCGGGTACGTAGCAGCAAGTGTTGAGCCATCCATAGCTGTACTTGTGTTGTTGTGTTGTTGTAATACCATCCTACAGAACCAGGCTAGAGCACCCACCGCTCAGGTGCAGTCAGTCGGGTACGTAGCAACAAGTGTTGAGCCATCCATAGCTGTGCTTGTGTTGTTGTGTTGTTGTAATACCATCCTACAGAACCAGGCTAGAGCACCCACCGCTTAGGTGCAGTCAGTCGGGTACGTAGCAACAAGTGTTGAGCCATCCATAGCTGTACTTGTGTTGTTGTCATTGGTTGCTATTGCCAACTCTAAACGATACTTGTATGTCGTATGTTTTAGGTTTCTTGTCACTTTGTGTTTAAGAGGCTATGTTTTGGTAGGCATAAACATAAGACAGCAGGAAAGCAGCTTTACTGACTGGTAGTACCGGTAGTAGTGTATTATTCAGATCATATTATTTCTAACTATGTATTTCATTTTTTGTATAGGCCTATATTATTGATCATGGTATGGAACTTGATACAGTGTACTAGGTGAACCATTTTCTGGTGATGGCACGGCTGGATGTGAGATGTAAGATATAAGAACAGAAAAGTCTCAACAGCTCAGTTTAGACTAGAGACACAGGGCATGACTTACTGGGTAAACATCTGCACAGAGTGGGAATGGCTGATTCGAGCTTGTGCAGCTTGAGTGGTAAGGAAGAGCAGAATAGACGTCATCTTTTCGGTTGTGAAAGGATGAAGAGGGAACCTGACGCGATGCCAGATGGCATGACATGTACAGAGGGAGTCCTGTCTCTATTGGTTAGCACGACAACGCATGATGGCCGAATAGACCAATTGCGGGCATAAGAGAAGAAGAAGAAGAAAAGGCAGAAGGGTTGTGTATAAAGGTGTGCTTGCTTCCAGCTACGACATGGTCTCCCTGGTGACGGAGATGAGGGACGGACTGAACGGTGTGAAGCGAGACCTGGCAGCCACGTCCGCCAAGCTAACGGGGACCGGTCCCGGGGGCGCCCAGGGGTCCTGCCCCCAGCCCAACTGCCTCTCGATGACCATGTTCCTGGTGTTCGGCGCCATCCAGCTCATCATCATGCTCGCGTACTCCATCTACAAGTAGGTTGAAACTCTTGCCGGCACATCTAGCACACGTGTATCAGTCAGGTCCTATTTATCAGCAGTCGCACTGCAAACCATTTCGTCGCTTTATTCGCTTGCAATCCAAGTTTGAGGCTCAACCCTAACCGTAGTAAAGCTGAGAAACTGTAAGAATGACGGCTCCCTCCATATCCCCGCCACAGCTACCCGACCCCCCTCAACTCCGTGACAACCTGTCAAAATGAAATAGTACCTAACTGAATAATCAGTTTGTTTCAGTTGTTCAGTTTGTTGTTTCACGGAGTTGAGGGGGGTCGGGTAGCAGGGGAGGGGATAAAGAGGGGGCCATCATTCTTACAGTATCTCAACTATAGTCACCATCCTGAGTATGTAGGCCTACAGGTAAACTTGTTGGACACCATTCTTACAAATACATGAATGCTCAATTCCAAGAATCATATTGTGTGGAATGTATATTTAAATCTGTCCAAAAGTGCTTATTTTAATGTGTTTTAATGTTTATTGTATGTGCTCAGTACACTGGGTAAATAAAGCTAAAGGATTCTGTTTGCCTAACATACGGCTGCACTGCACATACAGCACTTAACATACGGCTGCACAGTATTTGCAAACAGACAAGCAGAGAACGCAAACAGTTTCATTTTTCTCTCTTGATCGGAATCTACCAATTTATTTTGTTCTGTGTTTGTATTTAGACCTGGTTCTGGCCACGTTAACCAAGAGAGCTTTTTCTGACGATGCAAATGTGATTTTTCTCAACTATGTGGGGGACTCTGAATTTGAAAATATCTACATGTAAGCGCCAGCCTTGTGTTCTTATCGTTTCTATTGGGTTGGGCAACAAGGCCCGCATTAACCGTGACTTGTGTTTCCAGGGACAGCAGAGAGGCCCAAGCCAAGAAGTTCTACTGATCGACGGCGAGACCGCGCTAATTCCAACGACCAACAAACGATGGTAGTTTTCAACCAAATACCCCATCCTCTAACCCGTCTCATCCACAAGAAAACGTTTCTATTGATCGTTTCTTGGAAAATGCATTTACAGCTGGTAGTAACTACCATTGAAGTTGCCCTAGGCTTATATCAACTAGCGGTGATTGTTACATCTAGTGGTCGGTGGTATATTGCAGTGGTTACTATTTGTTTACCCATCGTATTGAAAATAACGGCAACCAACATTGGTTGCTACTATTGGCCAGTGGTACAGATGTCACTATGTATTTGTGTGGTATCATTACCTATCAAGTTTAATGGAGCTATGTATAAATCTACTTAAATGTCAGCTCTTGGACTATTCTAGTGGACTCCCGTAGAGCTTGTTTCTATTGGTGTTATGGTGGTATGGGTTTCATAGCAGCTAGAATGTATCCAGAGCTGCTATGTAATGCATATTACTGACACCATTACTTGGACTGTGCTGGTAGATTAATACGTAGTGGGGATTGTTGCTACTAGTGATAGGTTGTCAAGGTGACTATTTTTGTAGAAGCCAGCGAATATCTACCACAATGTAAGGGTGTCGCCAATTAAAAGGTGGTAGGCTGATTCTATTATTACATATTCAGCGTTGTGATTGGGTGGTTTTCACTACTGTGTAGTATGTATAGTATCCATTTCAGGGGTGTAGGGTCTAGCTAGATCTGGGCTTGGCAGTCTTTCTGCAGTCTAGATTTATATTGTTTACTAGATCTACATCCAAACCAACTTGAAATATGAATGTTTATTTCCATAAGGTGTAGTTTAAGACTATAAGACTTCACCGCCCAACATACTACGTTTTTAAAGTGTATATAAGAGCAAATGTGTAGTTATTTTCATCAGTAGGGCTACCTTTTGCCAAACCAAACTATTTGTTTGCTCTTACAGGCACTCGCAGGACGTATGTTTGTTGTAAACAAGCCCTTCTATTGCATGATAGCTGTAGGTAATGTTAATTCAAAGCCAAATGGTTTATATGATATGAGTATGACTGCATCTTGTCTCTTCTTAGGAATGCTTGTAGCAGTTTAGACAGATATAAATGCAGCATTTGTATATTGAGCACAATACAGTAGTCCCCCTTTAATTCGAAATTCAGGGGCCCTCAAAATACCAACTTCGAAATATAAAAATTCGAAATATATAAATTTCCTCGCCGCATATCGCCAAAGAACCTATGTTGTATCGCCGCTGTAAACGCCATAACCACCCACTTGAACATTGAAACCCATCGATCTTTAATTTGAGCGCGATCATGTCCGCTTGTTGTTTTAAAATTACACCAGTCAAGGGTATATTCGCAACACGGGCGCGACTGAAATACTCGATATTGTATATTGTAATACTTGATATTGTAGTCTCGTTGTACTTTCGTTTGGTTGCCGACATTTTTCACACAGTTCGATGTTCACTATCACACACTTGATACACTGATATGCTCCAAACAACACACTCGACCACACGTGCTACCAGCTCACTCGAACAACAACAAGTGATGAGTCAATGCCAGCGCATGCGCAGGCGTCCGTCCGGCCGACTTGCTTCGAGGCTGCCCATCTGTGGTCGGTCGGCAACAGCTATTAGGATTGGGGAGGGGGAGGGGGGGTGGAATGTTGCAGGCAGGCAACGCATCTCGGGGCGACCGCTCGCTATTGTCGTTGCGTTGTTTACAAAAACTGGAATTACCGGGAAATGGCTCAAGCTGCACTACAGTCACCGTCATTTATTTCGAAATAAACGACTTCAAATGAAAGAATGTCAGTACCTTCGTTCTGAAATTCACTTCGAATTACGAAATAGCTGAATTTCGAATTAACAGATGAAAATAACATGTAGTTTTTCTGGGACATGGAAACCTCTTCAATCTACATGAGTTTTCGAAGTATGCGAGTTCGAATTTTCCGGGGACTACTGTATGAAGTTTAAGCACATCCATATCACTGTTCTACGTGTCCAGGCTGTTATAACGTGCAATGGAAGTCGGCCTTCCTAACGTGTGGTATCTAGTGTTCTCCATGTGAACGTTGCCAAACGAGGGCTAGTAGCAACAAGTCTCCACCAGCCTAAAACATACTGGACTGGGCGTGGAGGTTAAACATTCGTTTCCGTAGTGTTGTTAAGTTGGCCGTTGCTGTCGTGTAGGAAAAAATGGCGCTAGACTTGACAGATCGGGTTTCAGCTTTGAGCTTGTTTGTCGGCCTAGAGGTAGATTTCGTTGCGGGACCATTTCAAATTTGGCATGTTGATATTTCTCATTACGGTTGTCATTTTCTTTTCTTGGAGGGGGTTAAAAACAGTTTCGTGTGCGTTGTAGCTTCCGAAAGGGTGTTTTGCCCGAATAGATTGTATGGCGGTTCGTTGTGGATATTCCAGATCTGTTAGTTAATTTGCTTGCATGGTCGGATATGCCGAGGTAGTATGCGACTTCACATTAATTGAACAATCTAGCACTTCATCCTAAGAAGATTGATAGTAAAACAACTATCTCGTCGCTTGCTTCGGCTCTGTTGGGTACTTAATGTTATTTAATTTAGAGAAAATTCAACTGGAATAACTATGCCTTGATAAATTGTGTTATAGATATTATCTTTCCCCTAAATTTAATGCTTCCTTGTGGTTTTGAGGCTGACTAGTTCATTTTACAATATGTATTGAACATTCAGTGGAAAATGAGCCCATTGATTTTTGGCTGCCAGAAAACTAAAGAACAAAATTTGACGTGATGAATGGACCAATGTTTGAAGTATGAAATAGAACTAGATTATAATGGAGATGGGCATTATTTGGTGGATCATTGATGTTTTATGTACATGTGCAATAAACTAAGGTTTTGTTCCCACGAATTTTTAAAGGTTTATCGGTTGTGCCCCTCTTCAAGTTATTGTACGCAAATGTGCAACTTACAAATTGCTTTCTGTGGTTTCACAAAATAGTTGTAAATGTTTACGGATATACAATCGGAGGCCTGACTATACGTTGCACAGTGTTCCCCCCCCCCCCCCCCCCTATTATTATGCATACAGTAACATCGTTTTCATCGTTTGATCTACGTTACTCAGAGCTTTGTAGAGTTACCTAGTTTGCGGCGTGCCAACAATTGTTCGTCGAGGGTGTTTCGTAATTTCCAAGCGGAACTTCGAGTGGACACCACGTTTTTCTAAAGAGACCGTTTCCATAAAATGTTTACCAAACCTAAATAAGAAAATTGATCGAAAGTAACCTGCATCCAATGTGTTAGTTTGTCACTGTTTTCACATTGATAAATTAAATTGATTTAATTGGTTGGGTAAACATTGATAGCTAAATTCAGGGAGCAGGATTTATCAAAATTTCCTTCTAATCTTATATAATAATGTAAGTTTTATTGAAATGTAATGTATAAATGAACTTTCTTCTGAAAACATGCGACTGTCTGTGCAAATTCTGACTTCACCATGTGTAGGGAAAAAAGTAGATAGCATAGTATTCTAATACAAATTAAAAAGAAATGCTTTGGTTTATATAATATTCTGTAGTTAAAGACTATTTTTTTCAATGGTCGCCTTGTTAATGTAGCAAAGTTTTACACACATTCAAGGTGGCAGATTTAATCTGCAGCTTTATTTTATGAGTGGGTTGTTTGCCGCACATTTCGACAGGCCTAAGATGTTACTGAATGTTTTGAATGCTGTGTTTTGTGTATGTAGCCTATACTTATTTTGTACTGTAATTTCTTTTTGTTACCTTTTAATATATTTGTCTTCCCTTAGCTAATTTCTTTATATTTTACATAAAATTTATGGTGTAAATGTTTTTTTTAATGAGAAAATGATTCATTAATAAATAATATATACATACCGTGTACTGTATTTAGAATTTTGATGTTATATGTACTGTGAACTAAGGTATGTATACTATCTTAAGTGTCACTGAGAAGTCCTTTCTGTTTATTGAATTTTGAAAGCATGAATGTCTCTACTGTGAACTGTTGAACCTTCAAGTCATCTCATAGTTTGTTCGTCGTCTAAGACATGAATGTGTGGTTCGGTAAAAGGAATCAATTAACTGATATCTTGCGATGGTTATGTTGTATTTGTTAAAGAATAAAAGTGGAATTTGGTATCTGGTATCAGGATTATTATAATTACATACTTCTTCCTTCACTTCTTCTTTGCATACATGATGAATTAATTCTTCTTTTTCTTCTTCTTCTTCTGCTTCTCCTTCTTCTTAAAGATGTACCTACTTTTTTATTTTGTTTTATTTCACCATGCGATTTGTACAGAGTACAAATTAATGGCACAAACTACAAATATAACATATTATAATAAATAAAAAAAAATATGTACAAATATTAGCACTCGTTGATTTTGTATTAACTTGAGAAAATTTAGCACATTTTAAATAAATCAGAAAAACTAAAAACAAAAAATGTAATACAAATGTTTGTGTTATTTTTTTTGCTTAAACTAAAAATTAATAACCAACTTATATTAAATTTGTTCAAAATTAAATGTTTTAAATTATTTTGTGTACAATAAGACAACAAATTTAAATGTAAATTATTGTAGAGAAATAGCAAAAATTAACATTCATTTAAAAGATAACAAATTACTCAAAACCCAATTTTCTCACCTTCAGCATTTATTTACAGTTCAAACTAAAAAAGCTCATCTCTAGCTTTAGTATCACAACTGAAATACCATTGTATATAGCTCAAGCCCTTCACCCAAGTTCTTCCGTATGGAGATAGTTTTACTGTTTGCTGTATAGTATAAGATAGAGGCCCAATGCCAGCAACTGCCTTTGGTTGTAACCTTGTCAATATTTGAACGAGAACCCAGAACAATTTGTAATCTCGACGGATGCACAGCCCTCTTACGGAAAGAACTTTAAAATTAACTTTCTAAAATTAAAAAGTTTGTTTAAAAAAAAGAACTTTCAAAAGTTAAATTTCATTCATTTAAGGCATAACTCCTTTTAGGGGTAGAAGTATAGGCCTACAACGTGTCATTTGAAAATACCCACTTTACTTACACATTATTATACTTTTACCCTTTTAGGCCTATATTATTACGTGTTGTCTTTAACTTGCAATCGATGCCATGTGATGCATCGCAACTTGTTCTTCATGTTGACTACAATAGTGATGTTAACATCTTCCGGGTATGAGACTATTCATGGTCGCTATTTCAATGGATCCTTTGGGCAGTGTGAGCTGCATCGACATTATGTCCTATAGGAGTTCTAATGAATGAATGTTATCACCAGCCCTGCAGAAGAGGAGCGGTCTGGGAGGATTACGACAGGGGTGGCCAAACATCCCTTCTCTCACTGCTTTGCTATAGTCATGCGTCAACTATTTCAAGGGAAGATATGGCACCGTGTATGTCATTCTGTTCTGGAGGTCTTGCAGTGTTTTAAACACTGTGGTGTCGGAGCGCTGACTGTGACTGGGGACTGGGGCGGTGCCTCCAATTTTGTGACTAGGCATTGGATTATATAATGCTTAATTACGGTCAAACTTTTGGTTGGCCGAAAAAATCGAAAGACAAAATATGTTAATTTTGAATAAATCAAGTTTATAATATTAAAATGTTCAATAATATATACCTCCCTATCACATGGTTAGACTTTTGTATTGAAACTAAGATTTCTTTCACATAAAATTTAACGACTTGCAGACTATTTTCGAACATTCAGTTGTAATATTCACTTTGAGTATGGTTTGAAGAAATAAATTTATTTCAGAAGCCAAATTTTTGAATATTTATTCGATTGTTGACTGAAAACGAAATTTTATTTTATTGAAGTAAAAATACAACAAAATGTATGTATTAACTACTAGGGGTGTATTGTTTGACAACAATACAACAATGTCTGAGTGAGAAATATAGAAATATATAATCTCACTCAACGGTCTAACTACCCCCTCCCCCCCTGCATCATTATCATCCTGGAACGAGCCAGCCTTCCTCTCGATTAGCCTCTTGCCAATGAATGTGATACTATTCTGAACCATTTACCAATTATACTTCGTGGCAGCTATATCCATCCAGGCACTGATCCTGGATTTTCTCAAGACCCTTCGCTAATTCGTGCAGTAGGGTATTATATTATGGTAATTTGCGCTAATGGGATTGCCACTTAATTCTACCCAATTATGACGTAAATCGTGACTTATACGTCGCGAAAAACAATTAAGATATTACATGTTAAGGCGTCGCTACAGATAAAACTACCAGTTTCATTTCAGAGCCCTCACGGAGAAATGATTGTAGCTAGAAATCTGTAGAATTAAATTTAATGCAACAACAATATTTTGTTACAAGTTGAAACGCCAAAACAATTCGCACCAAATACCTAAAAACCGATGGTTTAAACCGAAACTGAACCAAAAACGGTGATATTTATAATGAAGGATGTGTTATCCGAATCGAACACAATTATATTTTGGAAAATGTTCTATCGCCAACGTATATTTAAATTAAATTGTCTGGTTTTGAAGTAAGATAAAGCTCTAACCACAATTATAGGCTCGTGATCGCATCCGTACACTTTCTCATTACAATCGTTACGATTTAGTTGTGAACAGCGCAATAATAAGTCTGCACTCGCACGATTTCCGAATTGCGACTATGTTGCCGATACCAACCATTATGGGTAGAGCATTTCTTACCAACACATTTACATTCATTCCGAAATTTCGTTTTATCAAAATGTACAGTGAGCCTATAGTGCGATGCAATATTCTCAATCAACCAATCGGAACAAATCAATGGTACATCAAGATGCTTTCCAGTAACATAATACGTTGAAAAACACGTACATTTATCACAAAACGTTGCATATTTCGTGTTTGGCCATCCCTGTTTTGATGCGACGCTTTGCCCGGGCCAAAAAAACAGCTCCCCCCCTCGCGCTATCTGGGGCCCCGAAAAGCGGCGCCTCTCAGACGCCTGGATGGCAATGGAGGCGCCCCGAAGTCCTGAATCTTTCTCAAAGGGGAAATTGCCTGCCTCGTTGAAAATAACAAAACTGCCAAGTCACCCCCCCCCCCCCCCCCCCCCACGACACTAGCGTGGAGAGAAGTTTGTGTCCAAGTTTTGGCGAGGGTTTGGAGGATGGCTCTTGCATTGCATGCTGGGACGCCGCCGTGGGCCGCCCCACTGGCGACCAAGGGCGTGGTGGGCGAGCGAAACGGCCTAGCGTACTCAAATAGGCCAATGCATGTGAAGAATATCGACGATCACATGTAATGTATGAAATCCAGTAATTATAGAACCAGCCACGACTGGGACTATCGAGGTTCCCCACTTTCAGGCTGGGTATCGTAACCACTATAGATTGTCCTTGAAGCAAATGTATGATCTGGGTTAGTTAACAATCATCTCTGCAGAAGGGAACAGAGTAGGCGGGTCCTAGACCCGGCGCCTCCACCAACCACCCTGATATCCGGGCCATTCACCTAGCCTGCACAATTAACACCCTTTTCGGTCTGTTAAATTTGTTAAAACGTTTTTAAAATAACCTAAAACTCCTATATGTTTTTCGTTGTAATACATTTTTCCGTTTTAAAGTGTTCTTAATTATCTTTTGTAATGTACGTATAGATCATGATAATATTTAACTTGGAATAATTGCGAAATGTTGATATCACGTTGACGTTAAAGATACGAACAAGGAACAACCACCTTAAATAAAATAAAATCTTATATGAGCATTCCTCGTTTAAATGCTATAAAATAATTTTAACTATTATTTAGAAAACAATTACGTAATTCAAATAGACAAATTGTAATTTTAATCTAGCTAGATCTACAGTATATATTCATTTTTCTTTATTATTGTATTCTAATTCTAGAACTCACTAATACAAAAATACTAATTAATTATTATTTCAATGTAAATGAAATTCTATTTTGTATTGAATGAATTAATGTAATTTATGTATCCAAATCAAAGAAAAAAAAGTGTTACTTAAAAAAAAAAAAAAAAATGCTCACGCTCGTCAACCTGTGTCGATGTATCAGTGTTAAGAGAACGGGAGTGTACGAAGCAACTAGGATGATGAAGTATTTGAGATCCGTTCGTCACTTCAATTTGCATGCCTGCATCCGAGCACTTTGCACGCGGCTGTTTTCCTAGGGCTCTCTCTGTACCGATGTTGTTTTGCTAGGCTAGGGGGTGGGGGTGGGGGATGATGGATGCTGTTCCCTCGTGCGTAGAGGGGGGGGGGGGGGGGATCACTCATACGCCCCGCACGGAACATCACATATCATGCACTTCATTAGATTAGCTTGGCCCTTGTCAACATACAGCGCAGCGCGACGGTTCGATCAATGTGTAAAGCTTGGTCACACGCGAAACGTCGAGAATAGTTCCAGCTAGACGTTTCATAGATATGCCTATAAATAAATAAATTCACACTTAGAGTCTACCCACTCAGTAACGAAACTGATTTGCAGTGGGGGACTTTAATTTAAAGCGACTAAACCAACCCTGTAGGTTCCGAACACCATCGATAAGTGAGCTAAGAAGTGACAAGTGAAATAAATATAAACAGGGAATTTAATATAAATGCACTTTTATTTACTTATTTGTTATCTAACATGTGTCTATGTGCTCGCTGTAGTAGCCAAATAAATAACATCTATATGATATATATGATGACTTGAGAGTTTCTTAGTTTGACGCTTCCCTGCTGCTCTTCCCCATCGCAATGTTACCCCCCCCCCTTACCCCCGTGACAACCCGACAATCATATCATATTTATTCATTTCATATAATCAGTCATATTTGTTACGCTGGGCGGTGGTCACATTGTAGGGGGTGGAGCTTCAAACTGTGTCAAACTAAAAATATCTGCACTCTATATTTTAACTTTATTATAAAACTGATATACGAAGGAAAATTAATAAATAAATACAAATACTGCACTCTATATCTTAAATTTATTATAAAACTGATTTACGAAGGAAAATGAATGAATAAATAAATACAAATACGATCAGGACTTGACAATATTCAGGATGGAAATTACACGTGATATCTATCCTAGAAACGAACGCAACTCCAGTAATGTAGCCGATACAGCAGCGACATAAACCAACAATATGTCCTGCTTCTCAATAGACTTGTGTAATAAAGTGGGCTGACGCAACATAAATAAAACATTTCTTATTTATTTAATATAAAAATATGAAATGCCATTTGTAGCGTCTCGGCTCGTTTGGACGAGTTTGCTCGTTTTGGCCGGGTAACATTTGTTACTTGTCGAATCTATCAGGCAGACAATTTGTTATCGATGTCAAGTATTTAAGATGCTATCGGGCATGTATAGTGTAGCGTTCAGGACACTGCGTCTCAAAAATATGTCAACCTTTACTTCAGTATCGTTATTATTGAAACAGACTATGGTTTTTTATAATATAATTATTGTTTTAATTTGAAGAGCAGGTTTACTTCAATCTTTCCCAAATCTTTTGAAATGTATATGATTTTCAAAATTTTGTTGGGTGCAAAAAGTGGTAAATGAAACAATTTTTCGGTCAAACCAATGAATCTTTACGCCTTTTTAATCAACGTTTCGACGAGAAATAGCCCCGTGATCCTTTTCAACATAAAAATATGCCTTGATAATTTTACAGAAAATATACTATGTTATTGTGAAACTAAATGAAAACGTGGGCGATATTTAATATCTAGTGAAAACACTGACCAACATTCAGTAGTGAGAAGTGTCCCTACCCCATCCTTGCTTCGAGAACTATTCATTGCGATTTACCCACCCCCGATGTGTTCCATGATAAAATCTTCCACATTTGGCATCTGTGACAAATTCCCCCGTTCGATGTTACAGATATCGATAGTTCCCCCCCCCCCCCTAACAAAGAACCCAAGTTGAGTGACTCAAAGAAAATATCATTAAGCTTCGTACCAATAAAACATGACGGGTGCAATGGCTCGTAACCGGAACTACCCCGACAAACCGGAAGATGCGTCACGAGGCTGTGGAGGGGTCGTCTCTCTGTCTCTCTCTCTCGCTCTCTAGCGGGACAGTAATTACCCTCCAATAGTGATTTATGTCTATGATGTGCACAAACGAGTGTAATATGCAATTATTTATTAGTCAAGAGAATTCGCGAATGTTCAAACACTCAATTTTAGCTCATTGGCATAATTATCATCCTCTACATTAAGCTCATCAGTTATTGATATTGTATTCATAATCTAATAATTAAATTAGTTGTACCGTGAGACAAGTGTCAAGTGGTATAGATCTCTCTAATCGTGTAAACTGTCTTTAACTATCAACACGTCATGTGGTTCGCGTATTGTGCAATGATAACTTGATGCGTTGAAACTTAAAATAAAATAAATAAATAAATAAAATAAATTCACATTTAGAGTCTACCCACTCAATATTAAATTAAATTAAACAAATCTGCGACAACGCAGGGGGTTGCGTTGGAAACTTTGCATAAGTTATTCTATCGTACACAAATATAAAACTGATTTAGTACCAGAGAATATAAATCACAAAGAAATGGGAGAAAAAAAGATGAATAAAAAGAAGTATGATAAAGAAATCAGATAGAGATTGCGCCCGAGACGTTAAATGTAAATAAATAGATTTGTTTTGTTGTCTATATACACTCAGTTACTGGAACTGATTTTCAGTGGAGGATGTTATACCATTTATTACGTGCTTCGTTGATAACATAAAGATAGAATCATAAAGAAAGTCGATTGCTAAAGTTGAAATCCCAGCCCGGGCCGGGAATTGTCTATATTGAGTTGTGTTGGATCCCATCAAGTAATTGCCTCGAATCTCTCTCACTGTCACTGTCACTGTCTGGCTGTCACTGCATGGACGGAGTTATGAGAGTAGTGACATGACACACCCTTGATCAACTCCCCTGGCAGCCATGTCTATGCGGCTGTCTTATCCAACTGAGGTGATTGTCTGAGTTAGTCCAGGGTCTCGTCCCGTTCTGTCAGCCAATCACAGCAGCTCGTGTACTTACAACTTTTTTTAAACTTTTTTATATTTATTAACACCAGAACTTCTGCGTACATTGTTCCCCGCAAGCGGCAAAGGTGACAGCAAAAAAGGATCGTTTTGGTCCAACTTTTATTATCAGATTAATTTTGATAATGATGCTTTTATGGACCCATTAGACTAGAATGAAAAGTCCTGTTAGCCTTTTAATGCCAAGGGATGTAAAAAATATTAACATTCGTAAACAAAACACATATATATTGTATTGTTATTCAAAATAATATAAATTGCAAAACTGGGGTAGTTTTTGTGGAAGATTCAACTCAAAATGTAAGCGTGAAAACAAAAGGTACAAATACAGAATATACAAAACATAATGAGAAGAAGTAATGAGTGTATGTCTCGCTATTGCATGTTGCTTATTGCAGTGCTGTGTTGTAAGCTGTATTAAGTACTGTAAGCCGGGTAACTGTGTGCCAGTAAGCACATCAGTATGTCTCAGTATTGCATGTTGCTTATTGTGTAAGCCCGGCTTCTATTGAGCACATTAGTATTACAGCATTGTCCCCGACTATCATCGCTTAGATCCACAGTTAGACGAATGTCCCGGCGCCGTATGAGACGCACGTACTTGTCATGTGATATGAAGCTAAGCGTGCACGGGTCACAATCCCGGAGACTAACACAATATTCACGAGAGACGACTTTATTTCGCAATCAAATCATAACTATAGTGTTGACGACGCAAATATGTTCTTGAGATTAATTATAAGGAATCAAATTAAATAAATATACTCGTCAGGTTCTCTTTCAAATCGCTATACTATGTGTGACATTACGTAATTTGTAATGACAGCTTGTCAAACTTCCGTAGTTATCTCAAAATCTGTAGTATGTCACGCAGGTATGTTCATATATGCTTAAAGTAGATGTAATTGATATTAATTACAAGGAATCAAATTAAATGAATATACTTAGGTTCTCTTTTACGTAATTTCCGAATGACAGCCTCTGAAACTTACGTAATCATCTCAAATCTGTGGTATGTCACGCAGGTGTTGTTGTAACTTGTGTGTCCTCAAATTTTGATCTCTCTCTCTCTCTCTCTCTCTCTCTCTCCCTCTCTCTCTCTCTCTCTCTCAAAATTTAAAACCATCTCTATTCTAACCCTCTCTTGAATTTCTTCATGTTCATCATCATCCGCTCTTCATTCCTTCATCGTCTCAAATAGCATGGTTGCAATAATAGAGACATGTATAAAAACAAAAATCATCATCAAATTCCATTGCCTAGTATTGAATATGCACAATAGTTTACTACTATTGGTAATTCCCCCCGCCTGAGATATGTTGCTTCGCCTCTAAAGCGGGTGTTACACGGAGAAGTAAGAAGAGTAAAAAGCAGAAAGTGAAGAGTAGAGATAGCGTGTAGCTTACGGGAAAAGAACAAAAGTGAGAAGTTCTCTCCAAAGTAGGACAATGTTGAACAAGTGAGAAGTCCCGTAAGCTACACGCTATCTCTACTCTTCACTTTCTGCTTTTTACTTTTCTTACTTCTCCGTGTAACACCCGCTTAAGAGCCCTGTATTACTGCCTGTCTGATGTCTGTCTAGTGTCTACCCGTATCGGTTGCAGCTATCCCGATCATAATATGAACTCTCCGAGCGAAGTGTCCCGCGGGACAGCCGGACAATCACGTGACCACAATCACGTGATGCAGCTTGATAAGCGAGTGAAGACATTGACGGAGATGCTGAGATAGGTCGCTATAATAAGAGAGCTCAATGAATTGGTCTATCGAGGAGACGTGGGGTCCGAGAGCAATTATAATGGTTGACGAAACATTTATTAGATTTATTAGAAGTATAAATGTATACACATTCGTTGAAAAATATCTCGTGTGATTTTAATATAAATCCAGAATAGAATGACTTTTAAAAATAGATTTTGTAGATTGATAAAATTGAATTAATTTGATTTTCAAGAAAGTAAGTTAATGCATAAAAAGCGTTGTTACAGGTCACATGCAATTTTATTTCATTCTACTGGAAAAGAAAACATGTGGAACTTTGTAATTAAGTAGAAATGAAACGATTTCTACTTTGAAAAATGTATCATTATAATCGGTATGTTCGTGGAATTTGTTGACGAAAACCTCTTTACTTTAGAAACTGTATAACAAGTATTGAAATGAGGAACAGTTGTTTTCTCTATTGTATAGGTTCGCCTTCGAACAAAAAACAGCTTTTTCTATAACCCACACATTAAATGGTAAAACCAATTAAGTTGAGAAGCGCCCCCCCCCCCCCCCCCCCCCCCCCCCCCGGGAGTAAAACAAGACAAGAGCAATTACACAGCTGGGTTAATTGCTCTCTGCTCTTCAGTCACTTCCATTAGGCCTACATCTCAATTCACTTGCTCCACCCCTTCACTACGGTCATCCGTCTTGCGAAAAAAACTTTTTAAAAATCCCATAAAATCAGTGTTATGCCAGATTACTAACATACCCCATCCACCCCCCGCTAGTAATTATTCCCCTTCCCCCCTTTAACTACAAACTTTCCATTTTATCGCCATGTTCATCGAGTCGTATTGTGTTTCTTATAGGCGAACGCATCGTAAAACCATCTATTGTTAATTGCTTTAGTCCAACTACGGAACTTTGTTCAATGCAGACAACATTATTGTAGTTTTTGCGTTGTAATAATAACTTTGATAACAAAATAATGTGCAATATCACAAGAGTACGGAGAAGTATAACCCAACCCATACGAAAGTTTCCTTCAAACAATAGTTAAAAGCCAAGAAGTGGAAGTTGTCCGAGAAGTGGAAATGGGGGTTCACCCTTGCAATGCAATGTTATTTATTGCCCAGAAAGAGGGTGCACCCTCTCTGATGGATACACTTCACCCCCCTCCCCCCCCTCCCCCGCTATCACTGCTGACAAATGAAGACATACTCAACTGAGTTGAAGGGCGGTAATTGCACGAGGAAGCAAAAAATAATACAAACTACATTTGGTTGACGTGGAACGTTTGAGAAAGAAATGAACGGAAAATTAGATGGCGGTGGTTTTGCGATGATGGTTTTTGTTTTTGACGCTGCTGCGTGTTGGGAAAAGTTGGGAAATGTGGAATTATTCGAATTAAATTCAATTGGTCTTTTTATTTGAACATTCTCGTATTTAAACCTAAGAGATATGGCTAAGAAAGCAGTGATACACGAAGCTCTAATGGGAGGTTGATGCCGGTTTGATACCCACTACCGGCAAATCTGACTGAACGATTTTTTATCGTTTCCTCAGTCACAAGGCGAATGCCAGAGATCCTTCTTAACTATTTAAACCTGAAGAAAGGTATGAATTACCCCTGGTTTCAGATACGGAACATTATTTTAAAAGATATATTAACTGTTTTCTTTATAGTTAACGACAATTCAAAATAATCTTTAAAATACCGGCCGACATATACATGAAAACATTACTACAATGCAAACAATTAATTAATTAAATTAAAACGAAGATGTATGCTAATGCCGGAAAGGAACTTAATAGTAATGTTCGTTTTTGGTGTTTACGCGGAAAGGGCTGAAACGGATGAAAAGATACCGTTTGATCGTTTTTACGCCATTAATTGTAAATACATCTCTGGAAAGTGTAAAATATCAAACACACCAAGCAGAACCCATACCGACGAACAACATGATACCCAAGCCCGCATGATAAATGAACACCCGCTACGAAAGATTAAGCACAACTCTTTTTGGCATAGGGCCTACACCAGAATCTTATCTTTCAAAATTGATTTCTATCCCGCCCGAATTACAAGTTGGAATTAATATCCGGCAAGCTTTTAGAGCTAGTTGCGATCCATCATAACCTCTCCATTGTAATCCGACAATGCATAACCTACCCCCTACCTACTTTGGCAGAGTACATGCATATATGTATTAGCCGTATGAGGGGGGGGGGGGGTGTACGGCGTCTTGGCGTGTTCTCGGATATAGCGGCAGGACGGTATAGGACCGGTACGCTCGCTTCAAAACGACAAACATTAATATAATTGAGCATTCACGAGATATCTTGATTTCAACTTGGTCCGTAGCCTCACTAAGAAATCAGAGGACGCTTTTGGACCTCAAACGAAAGAGATTTCTGCTCAAGAAAAGAATTTGACATCTGCAATTATGTATGGTTGTATTTAATGTACATAAAAAGACGTGGATTATAACCCTTTTTATAAGTGTCCTTCATCTTCATCTACCACCCCTCATCGTCTCGACACTTCGTCTCGATGCTTGCAATAATAGTGACGTAAAGCCACAAGAATCTTCACAATCATGTGTGTATAGCTGTGTTCTTTTCTGTTATCGCCTTTCATTGCCTTAGAGAAATAAACCGGTAGCTATATATTTGATAGTAATTAAAATTTAGTAGCCATGACAAAAAATCTGGTTTGCTGACCTTGTTATTTTAAACTCCTCCGACCGTGGAATTCATATTAAAGTGTCTTTAAATACCAAAATGGAATATTATACAAAATGTCAAACGGAAAAATACAAAAGCTGCCACTTCAGGCAGTCAGGCGGTCGATGCCTATCTTCGCTTTACTATATATTAATATTATAGTTCGTTGGTTGACCTGAATGTAGCGGGCCATCTTGTTTACCTACTTCAGGTGGCCTACCTGTCCTCTGATTGGCCGCGCGTCTCGACCAATGACCGCGCAGCGTCGTCTCCGCCAATCACACACCTGGCCAAGAGTTGCGTCGCGACGCCGCGGGGGCGTCTCCCACCAGATACCAGCAAATAAATTATTACTTTATTTTCGACGTGCACAAAAGTCCCGGGAGTTTTTAGTGGCGTGGCGCCTGAATGGTGAGCTCAGTGATCGCTCAATAACAGCTCGGTTCGCTTCCAAGGGATGGTGCCTGCCGGGGCCCACGTGTCTTACACCCCTAGCAACACCCTTACACCCTACAGCCCTCTCAGCTAACAGCTCGCTCTGCTTCCAAGGGATGGTGCCTGCCTTGGTTCAACGCCGGGGTGTGCCTGCCACAGCCCTAGCAACACCCTTACACCCCATGCACAGCCCTCTCAGCTAACAGCTCGCTCTGCTTCCAAGGGATGGTGCCTGCCTTGGTTCAACGCCGGGGTGTGCCTGCCACAGCCCTAGCATCACCCTTACACCCTACAGCCCTCTCAGCTAACAGCTCGCTCTGCTTCCAAGGGATGGTGCCTGCCTTGGTTCAACGCCGGGGTGTGCCTGCCACAGCCCTAGCATCACCCTTACACCCTACAGCCCTCTCAGCTAACAGCTCGCTCTGCTTCCAAGGGATGGTGCCTGCCTTGGTTCAACGCCGGGGTGTGCCTGCCACAGCCCTAGCATCACCCTTACACCCCATGCACAGCCCTCTCAGCTAACAGCTCGCTCTGCTTCCAAGGGATGGTGCCTGCCTTGGTTCAACGCCGGGGTGTGCCTGCCACAGCCCTAGCAACACCCTTACACCCCATGCACAGCCCTCTCAGCTAACAGCTCGCTCTGCTTCCAAGGGATGGTGCCTGCCTTGGTTCAACGCCGGGGTGTGCCTGCCACAGCCCTAGCAACACCCTTACACCCCACAGCCCTCTCAGCTAACAGCTCGCTCTGCTTCCAAGGGATGGTGCCTGCCTTGGTTCAACGCCGGGGTGTGCCTGCCACAGCCCTAGCAACACCCTTACACCCCATGCACAGCCCTCTCAGCTAACAGCTCGCTCTGCTTCCAAGGGATGGTGCCTGCCTTGGTTCAACGCCGGGGTGTGCCTGCCACAGCCCTAGCATCACCCTTACACCCCATGCACAGCCCTCTCAGCTAACAGCTCGCTCTGCTTCCAAGGGATGGTGCCTGCCTTGGTTCAACGCCGGGGTGTGCCTGCCACAGCCCTAGCATCACCCTTACACCCCATGCACAGCCCTCTCAGCTAACAGCTCGCTCTGCTTCCAAGGGATGGTGCCTGCCTTGGTTCAACGCCGGGGTGTGCCTGCCACAGCCCTAGCATCACCCTTACACCCCATGCACAGCCCTCTCAGCTAACAGCTCGCTCTGCTTCCAAGGGATGGTGCCTGCCTTGGTTCAACGCCGGGGTGTGCCTGCCACAGCCCTAGCAACACCCTTACACCCCACAGCCCTCTCAGCTAACAGCTCGCTCTGCTTCCAAGGGATGGTGCCTGCCTTGGTTCAACGCCGGGGTGTGCCTGCCACAGCCCTAGCATCACCCTTACACCGCATGCACAGCCCTCTCAGCTAACAGCTCGCTCTGCTTCCAAGGGATGGTGCCTGCCTTGGTTCAACGCCGGGGTGTGCCTGCCACAGCCCTAGCAACACCCTTACACCCCATGCACAGCCCTCTCAGCTAACAGCTCGCTCTGCTTCCAAGGGATGGTGCCTGCCTTGGTTCAACGCCGGGGTGTGCCTGCCACAGCCCTAGCATCACCCTTACACCCTACAGCCCTCTCAGCTAACAGCTCGCTCTGCTTCCAAGGGATGGTGCCTGCCTTGGTTCAACGCCGGGGTGTGCCTGCCACAGCCCTAGCAACACCCTTACACCCCATGCACAGCCCTCTCAGCTAACAGCTCGCTCTGCTTCCAAGGGATGGTGCCTGCCTTGGTTCAACGCCGGGGTGTGCCTGCCACAGCCCTAGCAACACCCTTACACCCCATGCACAGCCCTCTCAGCTAACAGATCGCTCTGCTTCCAAGGGATGGTGCCTGCCTTGGTTCAACGCCGGGGTGTGCCTGCCACAGCCCTAGCATCACCCTTACACCCCATGCACAGCCCTCTCAGCTAACAGCTCGCTCTGCTTCCAAGGGATGGTGCCTGTCTTGGTTCAACGCCGGGGTGTGCCTGCTACAGCCCTAGCATCACCCTTACACCCCATGCACAGCCCTCTCAGCTAACAGCTCGCTCTGCTTCCAAGGGATGGTGCCTGCCTTGGTTCAACGCCGGGGTGTGCCTGCCACAGCCCTAGCAACACCCTTACACCCCATGCACAGCCCTCTCAGCTAACAGCTCGCTCTGCTTCCAAGGGATGGTGCCTGCCTTGGTTCAACGCCGGGGTGTGCCTGCCACAGCCCTAGCATCACCCTTACACCCCATGCACAGCCCTCTCAGCTAACAGCTCGCTCTGCTTCCAAGGGATGGTGCCTGCCTTGGTTCAACGCCGGGGTGTGCCTGCCACAGCCCTAGCATCACCCTTACACCCCATGCACAGCCCTCTCAGCTAACAGCTCGCTCTGCTTCCAAGGGATGGTGCCTGCCTTGGTTCAACGCCGGGGTGTGCCTGCCACAGCCCTAGCATCACCCTTACACCCCATGCACAGCCCTCTCAGCTAACAGCTCGCTCTGCTTCCAAGGGATGGTGCCTGCCTTGGTTCAACGCCGGGGTGTGCCTGCCACAGCCCTAGCATCACCCTTACACCCCATGCACAGCCCTCTCAGCTAACAGCTCGCTCTGCTTCCAAGGGATGGTGCCTGCCTTGGTTCAACGCCGGGGTGTGCCTGCCACAGCCCTAGCATCACCCTTACACCCCATGCACAGCCCTCTCAGCTAACAGCTCGCTCTGCTTCCAAGGGATGGTGCCTGCCTTGGTTCAACGCCGGGGTGTGCCTGCCACAGCCCTAGCATCACCCTTACACCCCATGCACAGCCCTCTCAGCTAACAGCTCGCTCTGCTTCCAAGGGATGGTGCCTGCCTTGGTTCAACGCCGGGGTGTGCCTGCCACAGCCCTAGCATCACCCTTACACCCCATGCACAGCCCTCTCAGCTAACAGCTCGCTCTGCTTCCAAGGGATGGTGCCTGCCTTGGTTCAACGCCGGGGTGTGCCTGCCACAGCCCTAGCATCACCCTTACACCCCATGCACAGCCCTCTCAGCTAACAGCTCGCTCTGCTTCCAAGGGATGGTGCCTGCCTTGGTTCAACGCCGGGGTGTGCCTGCCACAGCCCTAGCATCACCCTTACACCCCATGCACAGCCCTCTCAGCTAACAGCTCGCTCTGCTTCCAAGGGATGGTGCCTGCCTTGGTTCAACGCCGGGGTGTGCCTGCCACAGCCCTAGCATCACCCTTACACCCCATGCACAGCCCTCTCAGCTAACAGCTCGCTCTGCTTCCAAGGGATGGTGCCTGCCTTGGTTCAACGCCGGGGTGTGCCTGCCACAGCCCTAGCATCACCCTTACACCCCATGCACAGCCCTCTCAGCTAACAGCTCGCTCTGCTTCCAAGGGATGGTGCCTGCCTTGGTTCAACGCCGGGGTGTGCCTGCCACAGCCCTAGCATCACCCTTACACCCCATGCACAGCCCTCTCAGCTAACAGCTCGCTCTGCTTCCAAGGGATGGTGCCTGCCTTGGTTCAACGCCGGGGTGTGCCTGCCACAGCCCTAGCATCACCCTTACACCCTACAGCCCTCTCAGCTAACAGCTCGCTCTGCTTCCAAGGGATGGTGCCTGCCTTGGTTCAACGCCGGGGTGTGCCTGCCACAGCCCTAGCAACACCCTTACACCCCATGCACAGCCCTCTCAGCTAACAGCTCGCTCTGCTTCCAAGGGATGGTGCCTGCCTTGGTTCAACGCCGGGGTGTGCCTGCCACAGCCCTAGCATCACCCTTACACCCTACAGCCCTCTCAGCTAACAGCTCGCTCTGCTTCCAAGGGATGGTGCCTGCCTTGGTTCAACGCCGGGGTGTGCCTGCCACAGCCCTAGCATCACCCTTACACCCCATGCACAGCCCTCTCAGCTAACAGCTCGCTCTGCTTCCAAGGGATGGTGCCTGCCTTGGTTCAACGCCGGGGTGTGCCTGCCACAGCCCTAGCAACACCCTTACACCCCATGCACAGCCCTCTCAGCTAACAGCTCGCTCTGCTTCCAAGGGATGGTGCCTGCCTTGGTTCAACGCCGGGGTGTGCCTGCCACAGCCCTAGCAACACCCTTACACCCCATGCACAGCCCTCTCAGCTAACAGCTCGCTCTGCTTCCAAGGGATGGTGCCTGCCTTGGTTCAACGCCGGGGTGTGCCTGCCACAGCCCTAGCAACACCCTTACACCCCATGCACAGCCCTCTCAGCTAACAGCTCGCTCTGCTTCCAAGGGATGGTGCCTGCCTTGGTTCAACGCCGGGGTGTGCCTGCCACAGCCCTAGCATCACCCTTACACCCCATGCACAGCCCTCTCAGCTAACAGCTCGCTCTGCTTCCAAGGGATGGTGCCTGCCTTGGTTCAACGCCGGGGTGTGCCTGCCACAGCCCTAGCATCACCCTTACACCCCATGCACAGCCCTCTCAGCTAACAGCTCGCTCTGCTTCCAAGGGATGGTGCCTGCCTTGGTTCAACGCCGGGGTGTGCCTGCCACAGCCCTAGCATCACCCTTACACCCCATGCACAGCCCTCTCAGCTAACAGCTCGCTCTGCTTCCAAGGGATGGTGCCTGCCTTGGTTCAACGCCGGGGTGTGCCTGCCACAGCCCTAGCATCACCCTTACACCCCATGCACAGCCCTCTCAGCTAACAGCTCGCTCTGCTTCCAAGGGATGGTGCCTGCCTTGGTTCAACGCCGGGGTGTGCCTGCCACAGCCCTAGCATCACCCTTACACCCCATGCACAGCCCTCTCAGCTAACAGCTCGCTCTGCTTCCAAGGGATGGTGCCTGCCTTGGTTCAACGCCGGGGTGTGCCTGCCACAGCCCTAGCATCACCCTTACACCCCATGCACAGCCCTCTCAGCTAACAGCTCGCTCTGCTTCCAAGGGATGGTGCCTGCCTTGGTTCAACGCCGGGGTGTGCCTGCCACAGCCCTAGCATCACCCTTACACCCCACAACCCTCTCAGCTAACAGCTCGCTCTGCTTCCAAGGGATGGTGCCTGCCTTGGTTCAACGCCGGGGTGTGCCTGCCACAGCCCTAGCATCACCCTTACACCCCATGCACAGCCCTCTCAGCTAACAGCTCGCTCTGCTTCCAAGGGATGGTGCCTGCCTTGGTTCAACGCCGGGGTGTGCCTGCCACAGCCCTAGCAACACCCTTACACCCCATGCACAGCCCTCTCAGCTAACAGCTCGCTCTGCTTCCAAGGGATGGTGCCTGCCTTGGTTCAACGCCGGGGTGTGCCTGCCACAGCCCTAGCATCACCCTTACACCCCATGCACAGCCCTCTCAGCTAACAGCTCGCTCTGCTTCCAAGGGATGGTGCCTGCCTTGGTTCAACGCCGGGGTGTGCCTGCCACAGCCCTAGCATCACCCTTACACCCCATGCACAGCCCTCTCAGCTAACAGCTCGCTCTGCTTCCAAGGGATGGTGCCTGCCTTGGTTCAACGCCGGGGTGTGCCTGCCACAGCCCTAGCATCACCCTTACACCCCATGCACAGCCCTCTCAGCTAACAGCTCGCTCTGCTTCCAAGGGATGGTGCCTGCCTTGGTTCAACGCCGGGGTGTGCCTGCCACAGCCCTAGCATCACCCTTACACCCCATGCACAGCCCTCTCAGCTAACAGCTCGCTCTGCTTCCAAGGGATGGTGCCTGCCTTGGTTCAACGCCGGGGTGTGCCTGCCACAGCCCTAGCATCACCCTGACACCCCATGCACAGCCCTCTCAGCTAACAGCTCGCTCTGCTTCCAAGGGATGGTGCCTGCCTTGGTTCAACGCCGGGGTGTGCCTGCCACAGCCCTAGCATCACCCTTACACCCCATGCACAGCCCTCTCAGCTAACAGCTCGCTCTGCTTCCAAGGGATGGTGCCTGCCTTGGTTCAACGCCGGGGTGTGCCTGCCACAGCCCTAGCATCACCCTTACACCCCATGCACAGCCCTCTCAGCTAACAGCTCGCTCTGCTTCCAAGGGATGGTGCCTGCCTTGGTTCAACGCCGGGGTGTGCCTGCCACAGCCCTAGCAGCACCCTTACACCCCATGCACAGCCCTCTCAGCTAACAGCTCGCTCTGCTTCCAAGGGATGGTGCCTGCCTTGGTTCAACGCCGGGGTGTGCCTGCCACAGCCCTAGCATCACCCTTACACCCCATGCACAGCCCTCTCAGCTAACAGCTCGCTCTGCTTCCAAGGGATGGTGCCTGCCTTGGTTCAACGCCGGGGTGTGCCTGCCACAGCCCTAGCAACACCCTTACACCCCATGCACAGCCCTCTCAGCTAACAGCTCGCTCTGCTTCCAAGGGATGGTGCCTGCCTTGGTTCAACGCCGGGGTGTGCCTGCCACAGCCCTAGCATCACCCTTACACCCCATGCACAGCCCTCTCAGCTAACAGCTCGCTCTGCTTCCAAGGGATGGTGCCTGCCTTGGTTCAACGCCGGGGTGTGCCTGCCACAGCCCTAGCATCACCCTTACACCCTACAGCCCTCTCAGCTAACAGCTCGCTCTGCTTCCAAGGGATGGTGCCTGCCTTGGTTCAACGCCGGGGTGTGCCTGCCACAGCCCTAGCAACACCCTTACACCCCATGCACAGCCCTCTCAGCTAACAGCTCGCTCTGCTTCCAAGGGATGGTGCCTGCCTTGGTTCAACGCCGGGGTGTGCCTGCCACAGCCCTAGCATCACCCTTACACCCCATGCACAGCCCTCTCAGCTAACAGCTCGCTCTGCTTCCAAGGGATGGTGCCTGCCTTGGTTCAACGCCGGGGTGTGCCTGCCACAGCCCTAGCATCACCCTTACACCCCATGCACAGCCCTCTCAGCTAACAGCTCGCTCTGCTTCCAAGGGATGGTGCCTGCCTTGGTTCAACGCCAGGGTGTGCCTGCCACAGCCCTAGCAACACCCTTACACCCTACAGCCCTCTCAGCTAACAGCTCGCTCTGCTTCCAAGGGATGGTGCCTGTACACCCCACAGCCCTCTCAGCTAACAGCTCGCTCTGCTTCCAAGGGATGGTGCCTGTACACCCCATGCACAGCCCTCTCAGCTAACAGCTCGCTCTGCTTCCAAGGGATGGTGCCTGCCTTGGTTCAACGCCGGGGTGTGCCTGCCACAGCCCTAGCATCACCCTTACACCCCATGCACAGCCCTCTCAGCTAACAGCTCGCTCTGCTTCCAAGGGATGGTGCCTGCCTTGGTTCAACGCCGGGGTGTGCCTGCCACAGCCCTAGCATCACCCTTACACCCCATGCACAGCCCTCTCAGCTAACAGCTCGCTCTGCTTCCAAGGGATGGTGCCTGCCTTGGTTCAACGCCGGGGTGTGCCTGCCACAGCCCTAGCATCACCCTTACACCCCATGCACAGCCCTCTCAGCTAACAGCTCGCTCTGCTTCCAAGGGATGGTGCCTGCCTTGGTTCAACGCCGGGGTGTGCCTGCCACAGCCCTAGCATCACCCTTACACCCCATGCACAGCCCTCTCAGCTAACAGCTCGCTCTGCTTCCAAGGGATGGTGCCTGCCTTGGTTCAACGCCGGGGTGTGCCTGCCACAGCCCTAGCATCACCCTTACACCCCATGCACAGCCCTCTCAGCTAACAGCTCGCTCTGCTTCCAAGGGATGGTGCCTGCCTTGGTTCAACGCCGGGGTGTGCCTGCCACAGCCCTAGCAACACCCTTACACCCTACAGCCCTCTCAGCTAACAGCTCGCTCTGCTTCCAAGGGATGGTGCCTGCCTTGGTTCAACGCCGGGGTGTGCCTGCCACAGCCCTAGCATCACCCTTACACCCCATGCACAGCCCTCTCAGCTAACAGCTCGCTCTGCTTCCAAGGGATGGTGCCTGCCTTGGTTCAACGCCGGGGTGTGCCTGCCACAGCCCTAGCATCACCCTTACACCCCATGCACAGCCCTCTCAGCTAACAGCTCGCTCTGCTTCCAAGGGATGGTGCCTGCCTTGGTTCAACGCCGGGGTGTGCCTGCCACAGCCCTAGCATCACCCTTACACCCCATGCACAGCCCTCTCAGCTAACAGCTCGCTCTGCTTCCAAGGGATGGTGCCTGCCTTGGTTCAACGCCGGGGTGTGCCTGCCACAGCCCTAGCATCACCCTTACACCCCATGCACAGCCCTCTCAGCTAACAGCTCGCTCTGCTTCCAAGGGATGGTGCCTGCCTTGGTTCAACGCCGGGGTGTGCCTGCCACAGCCCTAGCATCACCCTGACACCCCATGCACAGCCCTCTCAGCTAACAGCTCGCTCTGCTTCCAAGGGATGGTGCCTGCCTTGGTTCAACGCCGGGGTGTGCCTGCCACAGCCCTAGCATCACCCTTACACCCCATGCACAGCCCTCTCAGCTAACAGCTCGCTCTGCTTCCAAGGGATGGTGCCTGCCTTGGTTCAACGCCGGGGTGTGCCTGCCACAGCCCTAGCATCACCCTTACACCCTACAGCCCTCTCAGCTAACAGCTCGCTCTGCTTCCAAGGGATGGTGCCTGCCTTGGTTCAACGCCGGGGTGTGCCTGCCACAGCCCTAGCAACACCCTTACACCCCATGCACAGCCCTCTCAGCTAACAGCTCGCTCTGCTTCCAAGGGATGGTGCCTGCCTTGGTTCAACGCCGGGGTGTGCCTGCCACAGCCCTAGCATCACCCTTACACCCCATGCACAGCCCTCTCAGCTAACAGCTCGCTCTGCTTCCAAGGGATGGTGCCTGCCTTGGTTCAACGCCGGGGTGTGCCTGCCACAGCCCTAGCATCACCCTTACACCCCATGCACAGCCCTCTCAGCTAACAGCTCGCTCTGCTTCCAAGGGATGGTGCCTGCCTTGGTTCAACGCCAGGGTGTGCCTGCCACAGCCCTAGCAACACCCTTACACCCTACAGCCCTCTCAGCTAACAGCTCGCTCTGCTTCCAAGGGATGGTGCCTGTACACCCCACAGCCCTCTCAGCTAACAGCTCGCTCTGCTTCCAAGGGATGGTGCCTGTACACCCCATGCACAGCCCTCTCAGCTAACAGCTCGCTCTGCTTCCAAGGGATGGTGCCTGCCTTGGTTCAACGCCGGGGTGTGCCTGCCACAGCCCTAGCATCACCCTTACACCCCATGCACAGCCCTCTCAGCTAACAGCTCGCTCTGCTTCCAAGGGATGGTGCCTGCCTTGGTTCAACGCCGGGGTGTGCCTGCCACAGCCCTAGCATCACCCTTACACCCCATGCACAGCCCTCTCAGCTAACAGCTCGCTCTGCTTCCAAGGGATGGTGCCTGCCTTGGTTCAACGCCGGGGTGTGCCTGCCACAGCCCTAGCATCACCCTTACACCCCATGCACAGCCCTCTCAGCTAACAGCTCGCTCTGCTTCCAAGGGATGGTGCCTGCCTTGGTTCAACGCCGGGGTGTGCCTGCCACAGCCCTAGCATCACCCTTACACCCCATGCACAGCCCTCTCAGCTAACAGCTCGCTCTGCTTCCAAGGGATGGTGCCTGCCTTGGTTCAACGCCGGGGTGTGCCTGCCACAGCCCTAGCATCACCCTTACACCCCATGCACAGCCCTCTCAGCTAACAGCTCGCTCTGCTTCCAAGGGATGGTGCCTGCCTTGGTTCAACGCCGGGGTGTGCCTGCCACAGCCCTAGCAACACCCTTACACCCTACAGCCCTCTCAGCTAACAGCTCGCTCTGCTTCCAAGGGATGGTGCCTGCCTTGGTTCAACGCCGGGGTGTGCCTGCCACAGCCCTAGCATCACCCTTACACCCCATGCACAGCCCTCTCAGCTAACAGCTCGCTCTGCTTCCAAGGGATGGTGCCTGCCTTGGTTCAACGCCGGGGTGTGCCTGCCACAGCCCTAGCAACACCCTTACACCCCATGCACAGCCCTCTCAGCTAACAGCTCGCTCTGCTTCCAAGGGATGGTGCCTGCCTTGGTTCAACGCCGGGGTGTGCCTGCCACAGCCCTAGCAACACCCTTACACCCCATGCACAGCCCTCTCAGCTAACAGCTCGCTCTGCTTCCAAGGGATGGTGCCTGCCTTGGTTCAACGCCGGGGTGTGCCTGCCACAGCCCTAGCATCACCCTTACACCCCATGCACAGCCCTCTCAGCTAACAGCTCGCTCTGCTTCCAAGGGATGGTGCCTGCCTTGGTTCAACGCCGGGGTGTGCCTGCCACAGCCCTAGCAACACCCTTACACCCTACAGCCCTCTCAGCTAACAGCTCGCTCTGCTTCCAAGGGATGGTGCCTGCCTTGGTTCAACGCCGGGGTGTGCCTGCCACAGCCCTAGCATCACCCTTACACCCCATGCACAGCCCTCTCAGCTAACAGCTCGCTCTGCTTCCAAGGGATGGTGCCTGCCTTGGTTCAACGCCGGGGTGTGCCTGCCACAGCCCTAGCATCACCCTTACACCCCATGCACAGCCCTCTCAGCTAACAGCTCGCTCTGCTTCCAAGGGATGGTGCCTGCCTTGGTTCAACGCCGGGGTGTGCCTGCCACAGCCCTAGCAACACCCTTACACCCTACAGCCCTCTCAGCTAACAGCTCGCTCTGCTTCCAAGGGATGGTGCCTGCCTTGGTTCAACGCCGGGGTGTGCCTGCCACAGCCCTAGCATCACCCTTACACCCCATGCACAGCCCTCTCAGCTAACAGCTCGCTCTGCTTCCAAGGGATGGTGCCTGCCTTGGTTCAACGCCGGGGTGTGCCTGCCACAGCCCTAGCAACACCCTTACACCCCATGCACAGCCCTCTCAGCTAACAGCTCGCTCTGCTTCCAAGGGATGGTGCCTGCCTTGGTTCAACGCCGGGGTGTGCCTGCCACAGCCCTAGCATCACCCTTACACCCCATGCACAGCCCTCTCAGCTAACAGCTCGCTCTGCTTCCAAGGGATGGTGCCTGCCTTGGTTCAACGCCGGGGTGTGCCTGCCACAGCCCTAGCATCACCCTTACACCCCATGCACAGCCCTCTCAGCTAACAGCTCGCTCTGCTTCCAAGGGATGGTGCCTGCCTTGGTTCAACGCCGGGGTGTGCCTGCCACAGCCCTAGCATCACCCTTACACCCTACAGCCCTCTCAGCTAACAGCTCGCTCTGCTTCCAAGGGATGGTGCCTGCCTTGGTTCAACGCCGGGGTGTGCCTGCCACAGCCCTAGCATCACCCTTACACCCCATGCACAGCCCTCTCAGCTAACAGCTCGCTCTGCTTCCAAGGGATGGTGCCTGCCTTGGTTCAACGCCGGGGTGTGCCTGCCACAGCCCTAGCAACACCCTTACACCCCATGCACAGCCCTCTCAGCTAACAGCTCGCTCTGCTTCCAAGGGATGGTGCCTGCCTTGGTTCAACGCCGGGGTGTGCCTGCCACAGCCCTAGCATCACCCTTACACCCCATGCACAGCCCTCTCAGCTAACAGCTCGCTCTGCTTCCAAGGGATGGTGCCTGCCTTGGTTCAACGCCGGGGTGTGCCTGCCACAGCCCTAGCATCACCCTTACACCCCATGCACAGCCCTCTCAGCTAACAGCTCGCTCTGCTTCCAAGGGATGGTGCCTGCCTTGGTTCAACGCCGGGGTGTGCCTGCCACAGCCCTAGCATCACCCTTACACCCCATGCACAGCCCTCTCAGCTAACAGCTCGCTCTGCTTCCAAGGGATGGTGCCTGCCTTGGTTCAACGCCGGGGTGTGCCTGCCACAGCCCTAGCATCACCCTTACACCCCATGCACAGCCCTCTCAGCTAACAGCTCGCTCTGCTTCCAAGGGATGGTGCCTGCCTTGGTTCAACGCCGGGGTGTGCCTGCCACAGCCCTAGCAACACCCTTACACCCCATGCACAGCCCTCTCAGCTAACAGCTCGCTCTGCTTCCAAGGGATGGTGCCTGCCTTGGTTCAACGCCGGGGTGTGCCTGCCACAGCCCTAGCATCACCCTTACACCCCACAACCCTCTCAGCTAACAGATTGATCAACATTAAGTCATGACCGCTTTTTGAAACCTACCCTGTGGTCTACGACAATGCTACACATCGGATAGGCGACTGGGATATATATTTTAACGAATAGATGGTCTTTCTTTTCTCTGACTTCCACTTAAGTTGAATGCCACTTTATCTGTCAGTTTATTTTGTTAGGTTCTCTGGTTGAGAGCATTTTACATCAAGCCAACTTTTGGTGTTCTTATTTGTTGTCTAGCTGTTAAGTGTTAAGAGAGTGAAGGGTACGAGATGGTATCAAGACGCAACTGAGCTGCTAAGCTTATAGCGGGCTTAATTAAGCTTATTTGTAGCATGCCCAAGCCTCCGTAACAATGTCTATCACTCGACAATGTGCGTGAAAGTGTAAGGGAGATTGTTTGCATATTATGTGTATGCCCCATCTATGTTCTCGTGCCTCGGTAAAGATGAAATAATTGTTTTGCTGTAAACCATGTCGAGATGATAAGTGAAACAAATTGTCTGGCTCCGATGGTCCAAGGTGGCTGTGAGTGTACGGAGACATCAAGTTATAATATTGAACATATTTTATAGTCGCCTCGTATGACAGGCAGAGCCACCACTTGGCCAATTGTACCATGGGAGCAAACAGAAACACAGTTATGACGTTTGCTAAATGTCTGTATGGACCGCACTGAATGCGTCTTTAACAATCAGAATAACATCAATTGAGCACCAGTGAGCACTGAGTGCATACCATTGATTGATTGATTGATATTTGGGCTTAACGTCACATATTTATGCAACTTGGCTAATCGAGACGATGAGTGGCTGAAATATGAAGATGAAATAGGGAAGTGTTTGGAGGTAAAGAACAAGTAGGAGGGCGGGGAGAAAAGGGAGTGGGGAGGATGTGGACTGCATTTCGTCTGACTTCTCCTCCTCGACCTGTCCGGCTAGAAGCATACGCTTCCGCCGGCATAGCTCTCGGGCTCATCAAAGCACACAAACCTGCCCACCACGATAAGACGTAGCAGTCCCTGGGCAGGAACACCATTGATAAACGCCATAAGTTTCAGCGCTGCTTCTAATCGCCACAAACGTGAAACACAATGATAGCAGCAAGATATCTGTTGGGTTTGAGGCTAGGTTGTGGTTGTTGTCGTCTTCTTATATCTGTTTAGAACGGATGTTAGTTATATTTACGCGGTTAGGTTGGTACACCGCCAGCCAGTGGCCTTGACCCATTACATTGCGGTGACAACTCTACACAACTTATAGAGGAAATCTATCGGTTATAGAATAACAGATGAATGCGGCCTTTATTACAACCCGGCACCTCCACCAACGATAGAAATACAATTAATTCCATGCAGGTGTTTTAATAGTTTCAATTTGCTGTCATCACCAAAAATATGTTATTCCTTAAAAGCGAAGGATACCTCTATGTCAAAACCAAAGAAAATTTTATTTTAAATTTTTTAATTATGACTCAAGATTGAAACACAAAATCGAAAATCTGAGTTATCATAGCGCTGTGGTTTGACAAGACCTACAGACTGAATGATAAATGTATCTTACAATATAATCAGTATGACTGATTTTTATTTCATTAAATTACTAAGGAAATAAGTATCACAGTCATACTGATTATAATGTTAGATACATTTATCATTCAGTCTGTAGGGCCTACCAAATTTTAGCGCTATGATTACTCAGATTTTCGATTTAGTGTTTCAATCTTGAGATATAACTAAAACATGAAAATTTTCTGTGGTTTTTTGACGTAGAGGTATTCTGTTCAGTCAGGTATAAAACTGATTGACTGATGATGAGACCTGATACGGTTGCGATCCCGATGCCGACGACTGTTCGCAGGGCTTGTCTGTTGTCTCTTCATAGCGTCTTGTGTGATCGTGATCGGCAAACATTTGAGTCTCATTTGGTGACCCCTGATTGGCTGAGAGTAACCCTGGCTTGTGCTAGAATCGGGGCCCGTCGATGACGCAATCACGTGACCGATAATGAATCTTCGAAGCTTATCAAAGAATTGTTCGTGTTTTTATATCGCATGTCGTGATGGTTCATGGACTGAGCTTCATCAGATTGAGTCAGGCTTTGCTTTAAAACTAGTTTTTCATTTTGACGACAATCGTGAAAACCATTTGTGAGCACTTAGTGGTGATTGATATTTTAAAATAAAAAATTAAAAGAATCTGTGGATGTTTTTATCGTTGGTTGAATGAAATGAGAGTAAAATAACACTTATTTGGAATTTTACAAGAAAATATACTTTAAAAATAGCAAACAACTTAGGGGATTTTTTAGGTTCAATGCTCGAAAATGTTTGCACATATGAATGCATAGAATAAATATATGAATGTATAGCCTATAATTATTTTGAAAATTTAATAAGTACGAAGCCCAATCAGCTAAATTGTTATTTCTTCATCAATAATGGGCTATATTAACAAACGATCTAAATATTCGACCCCTCAATCATCCCAGTCTTGCAACAATCAATAGGGTGTATTCACGTATTGCGCATGGTGGCCACATTGGAGGCCACAATGGCATGTGATTGGTAGTTCATTGTTACTATGTTTCAGATGGCGTTTGATGCAAATTCAACTGTTCTCTAACTACAATAATCATTTTCGTACACTTTATCGGGGGATATACGTGTTCAATTTCTCATATTTCCCCGTAAACAATATTATTCGTTTTATTTTGACAGCTAAATGAAATTTGAAATAGTACTATCTAGGTGGCCTCCAATATGGCCGATGTGACGTCACGTGAATACTCCCTATACTGAAGTTGGAAACTCATCTATATTATTATGCAACGAACGTTTCTCTTTTCGTCTTAGAATAAGAACGTTATCTGATCCGGTCGAGGAAACAGTTTTCAAACTGGAGCCGCGTTGGTGAGAGAAAACAACCACATTGTTACGCCTCTCTGGAACTTAAACAAATATTTCTTTCGCGTATGAATTACAATGAGCCATAGATTAGCGGTTGGAACTAGTGGGCCGCGAGCCACATCCGGCCCAAAGTGGGTTTATTCGCACTGTTGCGTCCCATAACGCATAACGCTATGCGTAGTACGCATTTCTACATGGGGAAATCGTATAAAGCTACAGCCACAAGAATGCACGCCACTTGAAAATTGGCTACATTATTTAATGGCGAAGTGGTGATTCAAGTTAGGCTGTCATATTTACACTATGCTAATTTTTTTTTAAATGTGTATAATTTAAAAGATTTGCATATATATGTTTACTGTCGTATTTCAGAGTGGTAATTAGTTTATACAATACGTGTTTCAGAAATTATACTCATGTTTAAAGTGATGCTCTTGTATAATGGATATTGCGGGAGTCAAGTAGTCCAAGGTCTGTGGTTTCAATCCTGGTCACTGCAATCGTACTCTAGCCTGATTTCTGAAACCTTCGAAACGAGTTGTCACCATATTCTCACGGAATTTCGAAATGAAATGTGCGCAATGCAATATTATTAACGGCTGTAACTGATTTTTAGACATGTGTACAATCTATTCTGTTACAAATATCTGATATTAAATAGAAATACAACCGTTGCAACTCCCCTTCATATTGGCCTTGACGGTAACTCAAACACAAACAAGGTTACCCCACAAATTACCTCACACGTTCACAAATTCAATCAAGCAACATGAGTTTGGCACCAATTTGAATTGAAACTGCACAACAACAAAATCTCAATAAATTAGCCAGAAATGAAATACACAACTGTCGAATGGAAGTGATTAAATTTGTGTGGGCTGTAATTTGATGAAAAAGGTTAAAAATTGAGGTGTCACGTTTGTATTAGCCACAGCATCCATCAACATCCCCCCCCCCTCTCAACAACACCAACACATGAATCGGGAGAGTCCGGTCAAGGATGTTGATTGGGAGTGGGGTGCAAAGTATTGAACTCTCTTCACGTGCAGGGAATAATACGTGGTGGGTTCACGTGGTAGTTATATGGGTGAAGTCACGTAGATGTGTTGATAAAGAAGATACCTGTACTACCCTTGATAGAGTATACACGCGTCGGTGTCTTGACGCGAAGCCGATGCATGCGACGACAGCGCCGCGCGCGTGGACGCGGTACCGAGCCAAATGGGTGGGGTGGGGTAGGGTGCGGCCAAGGGGTGCGGCCGAGCCCCGACAACCCGCTAATCCGTATTTATTGTTGTTACACCAAGCATTATCCCCTTTGTGAATTAAATCATCCCGAGAGGATAATTATGAAAAATTACCAAAGTTGAGTTTTATAACTTGATTATGGGAACAGCCCGATCGTTGAGGGCTAACGATCATTTCATTATATTTTAGCTGGTACTATGCTAAGTGCTTTGTACAGGCGGAGCCAAAACTTGGGACTGTTCCAGTTTGGCACATTGCTCGCAACATTGGCTCAGTCGTAATCATAACCTAATTATATAAATTCAATAAAATGTCTCTAACAGAATGCAATAATAATCACTATCCTATTATATTTTATAGCATACATAATATGTTTAATTTTAGTTTTATTAAGTTGGCATCACCCTTATCGTTTGCATGTTGTTGTTTGTTCTGTTTCTGATGTTTGATAAAGGCGTATGTAAAGATACTGAAATATTGTATTTTTAGCAGTTAATACGACGTCATATTTGTATACGTACGTTCGTACCAATGGACCATGATAAGGAATAAGAAACTTTCTTATCTTTGGATAGTTACATCAACGAAACCAAACAACTCTAGCAATGGACTAGATTTTCCGTCACGACGTTGTCTCCGCGTTTTGGCGTGAAATCCCTCCGATTAATCATGAATTCACATAACTGGATTAGCGCACTCGCACTCACCGCCTGCCTGATCTCATCTGCTAGTCAAACACTAGAGGGCGGTGGAGCGCAGATGACAAATGGAACGTTTTCCTTCTTTTGAATGTCTGTTGACGGATCGCAATACTGCAAGTGTTGCTTTATCCGTTTCTTATTGCCTCGTTTGGCGCATTGTTTGCTCTGAGCGTCTTGGCTGGATTATCTCAAAGTCTTCCCTGACACTTTAGCTTTATTGAGTTTAAATAAACATATGAACTATATTAATTTTACAGACTTGTGTCATGAAGAAGGTTAGAAATATCCCATAAAGACATAAAGATGAGTTATTAATGATTATGTGAGCCACGTTAAAAAGCGTTTTGTGTTATAGATGCTAAATATTGCTGAACGCAAATTTTTAAAAATGTACAACCTGATCTTCTTTAACGATCCTATCCGATCCTATTGGAAATTAGTCGAGTTTTGTATCTTTTTGGTGTCAAAAATTTAATTCTATTTATTAAAACCCAACTCGTTTGTGTTAGAAGAGTAGAAAATCACCATCATGAAGCTTTTTATGGGGAAGAGTAAAATAGATACTAAAAAGTCTCTTCTCGCTTTTCTCTCCAAGAGAAAGAAAGAAAAGCTACTGACCGAGTTACTCAGATCAGCTGAACATGGAGGATTCAATACGGTATTGAGTACGATCCGGCTGTTCAATCCTCCATGTAACCACTTTAAACTCGGATTGGATCGGTTGAATACAATCCCCTAAAAGTTGAATCTGTGCATGTAAACGACTTTCTAGTATCGTATCGAATTCACCAAGGTTGTTGTTGTTGTACGTGTGTATTGTGACAGGTGACGGCGATCAGCCCGCGGTATAAAGCGTCATACCGCGAACACAGACCTCGGACTGAGCGTGTTTACTTTAAAAAACGAGCAGTAATGTCTAAACGAAACGTGTGGTCGTGTGAAGAGGTAACATGACAAAAAACAAAACAAAAGTAAGGTTATGTTACAACCGCCTGCGTTACACCAACTAATGCATCCACTTTCTGATAGCCAGATTAAAGATGGCACTGGATAAGAAGTTCATAAAACTACTGCTAGGTTGCACTCGCTTGGTATTGAAAGCGAACTGAGTGCGTGATAAATTCGGGTCGTAAACGCATAGATCTGAATCCAATCCAATCCCAATCCAATACTCAATACTTCATGTAAACATGGCTACTATAATGACAATTTATTTGGATTTCACAATTTTCAAGTATACAAATTGACAACATCTAAATAGAATCTAGCCATCGCAATCTCGACTGGAGGTTTTCCCCAAAGGTTTTCCTCAGTCAATATGCGAACCCTCGTTTTAGCCATAGAGCTTCAGTCATTCCCAATTATCTCACACCTTTTACCTAGAGACTCAAGCTTTCTTTATGCAGGTCTCCTATACTAACAAAGATTATTATCACATTTTCATGCGTTAACACTTAAAAATTCGTTTTTTTCACGCCGCGAAATGTACAAGACGTCCCAGATAGTTGTCTTTATAATTGTGCCCGCGGTTAAACCTTTCTCATTTCACAGCTCGTAAGAGCCGCTGTTTCCAGGGCGGGGGGGAGGGGGGGGGGGAGTTTATATCGCCGACATTTAAATATCAGCCGCAAGTTATGTGCTCAGCATCGACCTCAGGTTAACGGACCGAGACACGTTAACAACAGTCACCCCTCAATAGGGGATGATTCTCTTTCTTCACCCATCAGATTCTCATGCTTCTGTATGTTTTATCATTACACTCCATGCAAGACATGTGCGTGATTTGCGTATATGTGCCTTAGTTTTCTTAAGAAACTTGCAGCCCGTCTGGGCCCGGGGAAGAATAGGCCCAGAGTGACTCTGCTAGTCGTAAGAGGCGACGAAAGGAGACCCGTCTCGGCCCGGGGTAGAATAGGCACAGAGTGACTCTGCTAGTCGTAAGAGGCGACGAAAGAAGACCCTGTCACTTGGCCTTGCCCTTCCTTGCTGGACTCCCATATGACGACCCACGCGACGTACAATGGATCTGATTCGGATGTGGCTTTATTCTTCATCGTCATCTTTCTCATCTTCATCATCACCCGCTCATCGTCTCGATTAGCCATTGTTGCACAACTATGAGACGTTAAGCCCCATTAATCATCATCATTAAGAAACTTGCTTCATGGCACTAACTAATAATTAGGTATTGTATTCTTGTATTTGGAATAGTTGGGGGGGAATGTCTGAGGGCTGTTACTCAATCCTAGGATTTGTCTTGTGACTGAGGAAGCCTTCGGAAACACATTCAGTTAGGGTTGTCGGTAGCGGGTATCGAACCGGCGGCTTTCTGCAGTAGAGCCTCGTTGCTTTACTGAGCCATCTCATTCGGTGTCTATAGTTTGTTAAGTCTAAGATATCAAGAAAGTTCATTGGACGGGCTTGTCATCGTCATCGTCATCGTCTTCGTCATCGCCTTCGTCATCACCTTCGTCATCGTCTTTGTCATCAACAGACCATGGCAACACTGTACTACACACCCATGATCTAACCATGATCTCTCCTTAGAGATATCGACAGTAACCACAGATTATCAAAACAATCAACATTAAATGGGTGAAGAAGGCAAATTAAGTGGAAGTCTGTGGCTATGATGGTAACAACTGCGTTGCTCAGTTCAAATTTGTGACGTCAACACTCGTAGAAGTATGAATCCTTAGACAAGGAAACTCCAATTTCGTCGGGAAATGTCGGCAATTTCTTACCCTTGTTCCGATGAAACAGATTCCAATCACTTTTATCAAAGTTATTCTGTGCAGCCGTTATTGCAGTGGTTCTCATATCTTGTTATATCTGAGATTGCAATGCGGCATTTGGGCGGAGAGCCCGCTCCTCGCTCGCTCATATCTGGGATGGGAAAAGGGGACGGCTACAGCGATTTGTCAAAGTCCCCCCCCTACCCCCACCCCCACTACAATAAAGGGGGGTTGTTTCTGAGTATTCAAAATTCACGAGTTGGAAGACATAACAATAAACATGACAAGTAAATAGTCTTGGAATATTGCCACTTCGATGCTTCTTCCAAAGATGAAGCATTTTAATAGGCTGGAGCTTTCAAGAGAAGATAATGCTGCCCAAACATTTCAACGTACACGTTTTATTGTTTATGTTTTGTTTTAGAACTGCAAAATATTCAGTACAGCAACATTTTAATAAATAATTCAAACTTGTATGAATAAATACGGAGTCTACTGCGTGTTGGCAGTGACTGTACCTCGCGAGTGTCGTGCAGACCCACTACCTGGCGGTGAGCAATGAACTACTCCAGTGCTGATCTCGCCGACTCAGTCGGTAACACAGTTCGTAACGCTATCGATTATTCAATGTTGAATTTATTCTTCTGGCTCTTTGTAGGAGAAAGGGGGTCTGGTCGAATTCGCAATAGAAATCACGTCGCACAATATCTATACTGTGTAAATAAATCTTCGTATGATTTATTAATTTAAGGGGGGGGGGGGGGAGGTCGACTCTTGCATACAAATGGGTGATTACGGAGGCTGGGTTAGGCGCGTCCTTGGTAAATGCTGCAGTTGTATGTAGGAAGCTCAACCCGTCCGCCCACAGTTTAATTTGGTTGAATGAGAACATTTCTTTATTTGGGCATTATTACGACAGCTGATAATGCAAAAGCAAATCGCTACCGGATCTAGTTTTTAATCGATTCTTGAGACGACATTTTGGAGACATTTTTTGGGCAGAGAAGAAAGTCAAAACTCGAATTCAATTTAAAAGAAAGTTCGATGATTGTTTTGCGCTCCTAATAAAAAATGTTACCCATGCCCATATTTGGTTGGGAGAGTTGTCTGAAATCAACTTGAATGAAAATGTATTTTTCTCAATCATTGCGACGTTTTGTGGTTGTTTTACGTGAGTAATTTCACCCTTCTTGTCCAAAACCGTCACTGTGTTTACTCAGAAAACAAGCAATTGTCGTATTTTCCGTGGAATACCGTTTTGAAAAGAGATATTCACTTCCGGTGTGAGCTGTGACGTCACGCGAGGCAGCCATCGGTGCTGGAGGGGCGAGGAGGGGAGAGTAGGGCGGCTTGAGGGGAAACGCCGTGAAACACTGCAAGTTCTGGGTGTGTTCGCAACATAGTTATTCTATTTTTATTGTTTTTTAGTGAGATATGAATTGAAGATAACTGATCCAAAGGTAAGTGCATTGTTTTTGAGTGCTCTACTATCAAATGATTGCATGTGAGGTAGTGCAAGTGTTCTAATACGGCTGCAGTGTTGTTTTAAATCTCAGATGTGTAAGCTAGCTTGGCTCTTCTCGCCATTTGTAAACTGCTTTACCCATCCCACACTGGGGAGAAGTGCACAATTAAAGAGGCTGGGATCGATGTAACATGCATATCACTGAATTACTCACTTAACCTGGTTCTTATCATCACTTATTATCGCGTTATCAAATCGGACACTAGTTTTCGTGATGCAAAAGCCTATAAATGTGATTAGGCCTATACTCGCGCGTAGCGTTGCAGAATTCTGGCGTAGACTTGACAGTTGTGTAAACATAGCCTAGGCGAGAGGAGATCAACCTGAAAGGCGATATTTATGGCGTTTACGATCACCGTAGCTATTTTAACACTCACTTATTTTAATGTGTGCGTTTCTCCTTTGATTGTTTTCAATACGCCACATGATTGAGGCTGTTTCTTTCATTTAATTTGGAAAATCAATAATCAATTTAAAGTACACACGTACAGTAGCGTAGGGTCTAGACTCGCTCAACGTCTGCTCGCTGGTAAATAATCATTTTCAAGTAAGCCTACATTGTTTATAGGCATTTAATTTCTAATTATTAGTTTCTACCCAAATCATTATAGGCCTAGGCAGGGTGGAACCCAATCAGCGTAGGCCTTGGGACTTTATTTTTATTATTATTGTTATTGTTACTTGTCATTGTCAGCACTATTATTAAAAAAAAAATATAATAATAATAAAAATAAGAAATAACCATTATTATTATTATTATTATTATTATTTATTTGTATTTGTCAAGATAAGAAACTAAGGTTAATTATGATTGCATTACTGTCATTGTTTTATTTAGTTACTAATGTAGGCCTACTTGCGCATTGGTTCTCTCGATTACGCATGTTGACTAAAACGTTCACATTTTAAATACTACTGGCAACCAGTATTTCACTGTATCTGTTAAATAATGACAGTTTTGGCTTTTATATCCTGTAATTAATTAATTAACCAATTAATGTGTCCATGATTGTGATCTTCCGCTGCGTTTTACTCTCTTTTTTAATACTTTGTGGTTTAATCATTGTAGTTCTGACATAACGTTCAGCTGGCAATTAATATTCCGACCGAGGCTGGGCGTAGTAAATTTACATAACCTTGTAGGTAGGCCTGTGCTATGATTTTTAATATCAGATACTATCAGGCATACAATTTTATAACATAATCATTTAATATTATCTTTGAATATCTAGTATAGATATGCTAAATGCGTTATCATATAATTAAGTAGTGACATCGTTAATTATTTTCTTTTATCTATCTTACATTGACAGTATTTTTAAATATATTTTATTGTCAAAGTTAAATTTTATCAATAGGTATTATCTAATTTGTTTTTATCTCCGAACTTTATGTAGGCCTACTCCTAAAAGTCAGGTGGATCATTATGTATTATTATGCCATAGTATCTGGATACAGTGCATTATCGGTGGCGTCCAGTATCTCCTAATCGGCTTCAAGCTAGGGTAGGTGATACTTTCCTCACGAACACAGGGCGTGCATGCCAAGTACACATGATTTCATTGCACAAATAGGCCTGCCTAGTTGTTATTCTAATCGCAGGATGTCGACGGGAGGAAGGAAGTTAGTCACAAGCCACAAACTGTGTTAACACCACGAAAACATCGATAGTGACTCGTAGCGCGCAAATCACCCGTCAGATAACATAAGGCAGGCGAGTGCAGGGTGATATACACTTGAACTTGAGAGAATGCACTGTACAGTGTACAGCTTTCAGTAACGCCCTTAGGTATAAGTACGGTAGCTAATGCCATGTCTCACTTAAGTATCAAGCTAAGGTGAGGTGCTAAGTGTAGACTTGTGTAATTGCGTGGGCGTATTTTAGCAAGTTTCTGGATGCCCGGAACAATCGGAAATAGCTTTGTCAATTTAAGTAATCTCTATTGTTGTCTTTCCTGTTTAAGTTCCATTGTTAAGCCAACCTTTTACGCTTATTTCATCATCTGAAGATACTTAGTACCTCCCGCACTATCTTTCGAAAGGGCTTGGTTCGAGTCCAACGCAGGTCTTTCATTACCAATATTAATACAATAACATTTGCCAAAAATTATTTATTGATTTCTCGGTATGAGCCCGGGTGCAATTGATTCAGTGGTGACACTGCTGGTCGTAAGAGACGACCAAATGAGTTCCTCCCAAACCCAAAGTTGTATACTATTTGTCCTATTTGTCCTCTTCCATGTGGCTCCGGTATAGAATAGGTCCTGGTAGCTCTGCTTGTCGTAAGAGGCGACAAAGTGGCCGGCGTCGTGTGACCTAGCAGTTGTAAGAAATAAACTCATTGTTGAGAGCGCAATTGATCGGTACTATATTGTCTGGAGTAACAATGCTTCGTGCAGAGAGTAAAATAATAAAAATACTGTTATTGGACTACAAAAATGTTATTTGCGATCTGTGTTCTCGTAAAAGAGCTTTTGTGTTCAATTGTACGATTGGCTGCGACAATAATTTATCACCAAGTTATTACGACAGCTCTCGTACCTATCAACGACTGCTTGAAATATTGCACCACCAAAATACTTTTTTAGACTATTTTTGCGAACACTTAATTCAATATTGCGTGTAAAATATTATTCATTTTTCACGATACTAGGCGTGGTGATTGATTGTATATTAGATTCATTACAAATCAACTGGGTAAACGTTGATACTATTTACTTGTTTCGGTAGTTTGGCCCATAAAGTGTCATGCATTTGTAAATGTTTTTTTTTTACTGGTTACTGATTTAGTTGACACTCGAAACATCATCCTAAATTTTAATAAAAGCTGCAAGATATCATTCACCGAACATTTTGATATTGAATGTTATTTCAAAGAACGAACAAAAACACTTTGAATTCTCGCGCTTGTTTTCGCCACAGTGCTGTGTACACATCACAATACACACGAATAGCGAATGAGGGTGTGTCCCAAAGTAAAGGTGTTTCAACAGAAGTGACATCACGAGCAGTAGGCTAGCGTGTTAGTGCTCGCAACGGCAGCAGGCCAAGTGATGGATGACAAGGAAAACCTGTCCACTCCACCAAACGTGACTGCATGTCTACATTCTACAATGTACGAAAATGGCAACTTTTAATTATTATTTCTTGGTAAAAGAAAATAGTATACTGTTTTTATTCGCGTTTGAAAGAAAGAGCCCAAATGTGTTCGATGAGTGCACAGCATTCCGTTCAGGTGGACCCGTCACTTCCTTGTTGGGGGGGCTCTTGGTTGCAATCGGCACTGGGACCCACTCTTTGTGGTGCTTCTACTTCGAGATCGAGATAGGTTGAGAGCACATTATATTCCGAGCTGCAGTCTTCAAAGAAACAACACTTTTCTCAGAAATTAGCTCAGAAGTGGCAAGTAAACACTTCTGTCTACTTGCTCCATGGTAAACCATAGTGCCTACGTTTCAAGTTCGATCCTGGCTTGTGCGTGAATGACATGTGATTCAGATTCAGATTAATTTTTATTGCATTTTTAAGTTTACACTGCGATCGTTTAAGTATAATAGTACAATTATGATCTAGTATAGTAAAGAGCTAACATGTTTTAAGTGAAATTAATGTAGGCTGCCTTTCATCTGCCTTTCATCTTCAAATATATAGCCCAATGTTTTGTTTCAAAGGTTAACTCGTTCCTTTGTGGCGCCTAAACTTGAGGTGATTCACTTCTATTGGGCTATGTTCGGCCACGGCCACAGGTGGGGTGCGACATAAGCTGGGCATGAGTCATCGTCCGGTCGCGGGGTAGACTGCGTACAGGTGCTGGATGACGTCACGCCCCCCCCCTGGATAGTATCGTCAAAGATTATGAAGCCCTGTTCGACAGAACTGAATACTACGTGAATAAAATGTGACAAGTTTTTAAAGTAGTATAGCCCTATTCAGTTCTTTCGAACCGAAATTGAGCCCTGTTTTCACTCTTTCGATGTGGTGTCGGTGTATAGCATTCGTTATTGATATGTTATTAAAATCGCTAATTTCATGCGGTTCTATATTGGCGGTAGTGTTTCCTCTTAAAAGATGAAACACGAAACAAGAACAATCCTTCATTAAGACACAAAGCAGGAACCACCTTGGTTGCTTTGAGCCCCATTCAAAGCGTCGTCATGGAGACCTCTGCTCGTCCAATCAAAGGGCCCATTGTGTCCGGCGGGAGAAACACACCAATCAGGAGACGAAGCTGTTGTTACTATCGCAGCTCAGTTACCATGTCAAGCATGCAGACCACTCGAACTGGTCAAAGAGATAATTGAGACAATTATTTTAATGCGGATCCATTGAAGATAACCACCGCTTGTGCGATGATGCGTCGAGTGTGGTTGAACAGCTGGCAAGGCTGTGGACCTCTTGTCATTCGTACTGGGGCACTGAAAAGATTTACATTTTAGATGATTTAAAACGGAAGGAGATGGAGAACGAAGATGAAAAATGGGGCCAGAACAGGTTGTGGGAATTTTTTATTTTTTAACAGAACAACCAGGGAGTGGAGTTTGAGATGATATGTTTTTGAGGAGGAAGAAAATAGTCAGTCCTTATTACAAGCTGTGAGCGTAAAAGTGGTGGAAGTATAGACTTCAATTGCGGGTATGAACGGTGTAAATGTAACCCCTCTGATGAAAGTCGAGGACGGTTCCTTCCAGTAAACCGCGTAGCACAACGAATGCCCCCCCCCTCTCCCCGACTTATATTCTGAAAATGTTAATTTTCTTCGATCCTGAGGTTTCTTAATCTCTCGAGGGGTGGACTGACATTAATCAACAACTCTTTTTTCGAAATTAAACACGTTTTCTACTTTAATAAAGACGTCAAATTGAGAAATGTTTATAGGGCTAAGATTTAGTCGCCCCCCCCCCCCCCCCCCCCACGGTGGCTTTGGAATAGGGTTCGCTGTTCTTGCCCAGGGCAGGCAGGTCATACATAGTTAATTTGCGGAGAAAATCTCAAACGTCGAATTTTATTTGGATAAATAAGTGGTAAATCCGTAATTCGGTCTGAGGAACGTATTTCAAAATAGATATACTTCTTCCCGTTAAATTCCTTAAAAATGTTGGGCTCTTCATCTTCGGAGGGGGGTTGTTATCTGCAGTCACGCGTAACCCAAAGCTGGGACTCGAACCCACGTCTCCCGGTTCCGACCTTCGATCTAGTTTATTGAAAAATGCTTTGGTCTGATCAACACAGGCCCCCCCGTAGTACTAATAATAATACTCCAAGTCCTCGTCCAAACTCTAAGGGTCAAATGCATAGTCGTTCCTCACGTGCTCCTCAACTCAGCTTTTCCTCAGACTCGCCCAGCCACCAATCACAGAGCAGTCCATATGGTAATGCTGCTCTGTGATTGGTGGTTGGGCGAGTCTGAGGAAAGGCTGAGTTGAGGAGCACGTGAGGAACGACTATGCATTTGACCCTCAGTCCATGTTTTTCTTTTGAACATGTTCACACACGTGAATTATGGTGGTCCCTTGTTCGAATCTCTGCGTAGCTCCTCTGCGCCGTAGTTGAATCTCCTTGGCCATGCACTGATTCTCATTCACTCCATTCCACTAAATTATCCCTTGTCCCGTTCATTCCAGCCCGCTACTATATATAATAAGGAGCCTAGTTATAGTTAGTCCTGCAGTTGAGCTGTTTGCCTGGCTGTTGGTTCTACCTCACTGATAACTGAGCTTATCTCTCTACCGCGCTCAGCACAGGGGCTACAGCAGCAAGCAAGATGCAGAAGACAGACAGAGCATTCACTGCATGGAGGGAGGAGTTGGCAGTCCGCCAAACATTATGTGCAGCACTAAACCACACGACACGGTCTAGTTTCGTTGTGACAAGATGTGGTTTTCAAAAAGATTCCACTGCCTTCTTCGTTCGCTCAATCGGTAGACGTCAAGGTCCGTAAATCCCCTGGCGAGGGCTCGTCGAACCTCCGCTAGGGGATCGACGGACCTTGGGTAGACGTCGAGTAAATCGGTTTGATGGGTGTGTTCACGCGGTTCGGTTCTATGCGAGAGCTCTTAGAAGGGGAGGTCTTCCTAAAGTTACCCCAAAGTAAAGCCCTTATCACATTAGGATTGCAACTGTCAATTGCAATCTTATATTCGAGCTGTGATACTCTTTGATAGATCTGTCAAAACTTACCGCGTGACCATACTCCAACTCCTCGCAAAGACTGCAACGCTTAAAATCTATATTGCTCTATAATGTTTGAAAAATGTTGCAAGGTTATAAAAATAATGTAATTCCCTAGTTTTAATGCACTGCTTTACGGATGTTTCCAGGTTTCAAATATAAATTGTATAATTATCTTCTGTTGTTCTATATTCAATGGCTAATCAATGCGATGGTGTTGCTATAGTACAAGATGCGTCTTGACGGAGTAGAGTGGCATCTGTTACTTGGAGGGTAGTTTAGGAAGTTGGGAAGTAATCCCACACTTAACCCCCTTCAATCATGGGGGGGGGGGGTCGTGGTCAATCGATTGGATTAGGCGTCGACCTGGTAAACCACGCTTACTGAGCTCCAGGTTCGAACCCTGGCTTGGGCGTGTTTGAAATTCATAAATTATCAATTTATCACCTACTGAATTATGAGACGTTGCTCAGTAGTAAGTCAACATGCATCATAGTGCTTACAATCTATTTATAGACACTACTGCCGTGAATCCAATCCTAGTACACAGTTGAGTTAGCCATAACAACCTCGGGATTTGTTTTTTGAATGGTATTTATTGCCGTTTTGATTACAAATTAGTCATGGCAATCTCCGATGTTTACGTTACTTGATGCCGGAGAGTTAAAGTTCCTTCAGTTTGGTTGACCTAGTGTACGTAATACGTGTAGATCGAATTACTCTGAGATGCGTTTTACTTGGAATCGTTATAAATAGCTCCGTGATGTATGACGTAGTGTTCGACTGTTCGGTATCGGCATCCATAAGTCGAGTTCTCTTCGTCACTAAGAGTAAGATGTATTTGTGAGAGCTCCAGCTACAGAGCGCCCCTTTGTAACACGGTGCTATTCGGTCATACCATTTCTTGAAGGCAATATTTTAAGCAAATTACATAATTTTCCATTAAAAGTTCAAGAAAAAGTGCAAAAACAAAGGCCAATTTTTACTTATTTTTAGAATTTTAAGATTCTTACTCTGTTTTTGGGGTTAAAATTATCAACTATTGATTTTAATTCAACGCAAATGAGAGTATTTCGGATGTCCCATTAACAGAAGCACAAGACAAATCGACAGCCGGTTTAAAAAAGTAGAGTTTCCAAAGTTTATGTTTGTAGTAATCGAAAGTGCTAGAACATATTTTGTTTTGAGATTGTTTTTTTCTCGTGGGTGTAATAACAATGCCTTGGTTCTGGTTGTATACTGGGACTGGGGTAGAAACTGGGTTGACCCCGCGCGTTTTCATGCCAGCCAGCCAGGCAGCGAGCAAGTTATTAATTACCTCCCTTGAAGCGAACTGGCTACCTCGGTTCTAGGGTAATACATTCTGATAATAAAAGAATGTCAAAATATGCTAAGCGGGTTTAGAAGTTACGACTTTCTAGGTATAAAATATTCTTTTACAAAAACTGCGAATCCAGATTGTTTTGAATTCACATTTAAAATACACCTTTGTTTGTTCATTGTTTGTGAGTGGATGTTAGTGATAATATGTGTGGGGCATTCATATCTTGTATCCTAATATTGGCCGGGGTCGATTTGTGGTTGGTCTGGACATGGATTTATAATAACAACTCCATGGTCTGGTAAAGCATTTATTGCGTTCTAAGTTCGAATCCTGCTTGGGCTCGGACGTTTTCCCACTTGTTTTGCTTATCGTCGCGATTAACCTCGTTGCCCAAACATGACACAGACACACACAGTTATCATTGTGCCAAAGATGGAGACCCGATGTGACCACTGAGTTGTGACCTTCTCACACACCTCCCCAGCCGCCACTGGTTATTCATTATTTCTTCTCTTTATGTTATCAATAGGTGTGTTGGTTTGAAACACGCTCCAGTCTTTCTTTGTATTGCAAGTCTTTTCATCTCTACATATCCATTACAACGCCCTATCTGAATACTTAGAAACACGTCTAGGTTCGCTTGCTATAGAATATCGTGGTTTGTGAACCTGTAATGAAAAACAATATATAATTTTTTAAATAATTTATTATGCATGGTTCGAGTGAGAAAGGGACTTTCTGTTTGAGCCGGTCACTATATGAGTTTAATTCAAAAATTATGATTTGTTGATTGTTCGAGCATAGCTTAAAATAGAGCTTAGTCTTAAAAATGAGTTGGTATTATTCCCGTTCCGTCTTACGCAAGAGGCTTCGAGAGAGTCGGGGCCAAAAGATGTCGTGGCTCATTTCACGATCCGAGACACTTGTTCTTCTTGTCACGCGCCCCCCCCCCCCCCCCCCCCCCTCCCCCCGAGACAACAATTAAAACTTGAAAGTCAAAACGTCAATGGGCAGTGATAAAACATTTATTTGATAACACATTAGGCTACCTTTATTTGACGAGAGAGGCAGAGAGTTCGAAAAGAAATTAATATCTCAACGGCAACGCAAAACATGTTGCATACTACTAGATACTTTGTAAATACTGTACTACATTACATTTTTATAGTATTATTACTATTTGAATACATTACTATTTGAAGTTTAATTGTCGTCTTTGATAATTGGTTCCTCAAAATTTTGATTGGGTGCATTCTGTATGTAGACAATAAATTGTCGCAAAGCGGAGTTTAGCTGTTAATTTGTTGAATACTCTTATTGTGAACTCATCAATCGCTTAGCAGCCCTATCTATTTGTTAGCCTGAGTCTCCACCCCTCATTACTCCAAAAGTTTGACACATTGACTCTCACGTGGAACAGCATAGTCTTGTTGGACACCCTTAAACAAGATTTCTATGCGCTATAAAAATGGAACCGTGGATAATTTTTTAAACGGTCTATAAACATGTAAACATAAACAAACACCTTTCGTCTCTATAGCAGAGCAGCGAGGCCTTGAAAGCCCGGTTTACATACGAGGTGAGATGCAATCGGGGCCGCAGTGTTTTTGTCACTAACCTGCGAGACGTTTGCAAATAAATATAAGCAACAACTCAGGCAAGATAGGTCAGCGCAGTGACTTGTTCGAAGGTGTTGTTGTATCACTCCACAACGAGACGGTATCGAACCGGTGACCTCCCGAATTAGTCTCGCGTCTTACCACTGAGCCATCTCTTTAGGTCGACCACGTGTGCATGTTTGTTTTTCAATTAATTTAAGTTGTTCTTCGCGAAAGAAAAAACAAACAAAACCTGCAGCGTTTTATTTTAGTATTGTAGCTTATGTTTGTTTGTGTGTTTGTGTGTTTGTTTGTGCGTTTGTGTGTTTGTTGTCGTCGGCAAATAAGTTGTTTGACGCACAAAGACACGATCACGAACGTGGGTTCATGACGTCGAACCAATGAGGGAGGGGGAGGTAAGAATGACGGAGCTATTGTCTCCTGACTGAAGACGACGAGGAAAGCTTTTTGATCTGTTCACTTTCCCGCACGGCACGCGGAGAAAATGTTTTCCCACTTTGACTCGACGAGAGACGGAAAAGCTGCGTCAGGGAAAATAGAAAAATATTATCAGTTTTTTGTTTGCTCTCTCGTTCGTTATATATGAGTTCCTTCTCGGGCAAATAAATCTCTTATAGAGAAATATGTTCAATGGTTCAAATAGAATTATGTTTTTTCGTGGAGGGGGTGGGGTCGGGGCTCCGAGGGTGGAGATCACGGGTAGTGAGAAGTGCCACCTCCCGTAGTAAAACTGACAAAAATATAAATTAGTAATTGTTTTGATTAAAAATGTTTGATTTTGATTAATTAAAACCACAGGTTTTCAGTGCCTATTTCCTGTTAGTTTAGAACATTATTTTGTTATCTTACTGTTCGTGATAAAATTTCGATTATGTTGATTTGATGACCGTCTCTCTCGTAATTAGGCATTCAAACTTCATGGTAACCCCATGTAAGTGTTTGAAGGTGGGTCAAAAAAAATAGATGCTTCAAATTAAAAATGCAAATGCTATTTTCACGCATCTCTACATAATGAGTCAATGACGTAACGGTTGAGTGCGTCCCCAAAATATATGTATACCCTTATAGGGAACGCAGTTTACGTCCTGGGATCCTGCAGGCTGCTTCGTTCCATCTTCCCGTGTAACTCGAGAGCGTTTATCAAAAGTGAAAAAACGTCTTCGCCGTCGGCAAAGCGAAGGCGGCTCTTTAGGACAAGACAACTGGCTGTTTGTTTGTTTACTCTGCTCCCCTGCTAAAAGTTACCATGTTTATTATCCATTAGCTGCTCTTCTCTGCTCTGCTCTGCTCCACTGCCAACATTGACATAGCAGATTCAAGCACAACATTGACACGTTAGTATAACAAGTGATTGTCTTAAACGGCGCACCGATAGGTCGGGAGGTCGCCGGTTCGTTACCGGTCACCGGTCCTCCTATAGTCCTGGATTATTTCAGTAGCAGATACAGCGTTCGTTGCCGTTGCCATAACTCTCACAATTTGTCAATTCCTCTATTTGAACTAGATTTGAGCCTGAATGAAAAGCCTTGTTGAAAATGTATCTCCTTATCTGTGTACATTTAACTGTGCTAAAATTAGGTTTAATGCCATTATAAACGCAGATCAATATGTACATCCGGTAGTGACAATCTCAAGTGTTTGCGAGGGGTGTCGAACCCATGACCTCTCGACGAGAGACTCGTGTGGTCCTGCGTTGCGGGTTCGAATCCTGGCTTGGGCATGGAGGGTCATGATTGTAGCGTATTATATCATCCTCCCGTCGTCTGGACGTAAATACCAAACATCATCATATATGAACCTAAACCCATGGTAATTCCATGGTTCCTGACTTCCAGGTTCGAATCCTGGCTTGGGCACGGATGTCTTGCGGTCGTATTTCATCTTTACATACCACCTACTCGTCATTCATCACCATACTAGCAATTGTCCGCCAGATCCAACCAAATACATAATCATTATTACCCTCTAAACCGCAGATGTACCAGGTAAATTCATTTCATTGCTAAAAACACAACAACACATCCACTAGCAGAACAGCTTCTGTTAGCTGCGGGTGTTGAGTAGAATCACACTTGCACCGGATCTCCTCCGAGCTGCACTGGACACAATCATTGCAACACTAGATTACTCCTCCAGTGTTATCGATCCAGTGATATAATTACTGCTGCACTCGGTTTGTTTCCGATCGGATCGGGAACCGACGGGGAAGCTGTCAAGTGTCTCCTTGTGTCGTTGCTTCCAGCTTAGGGGCGCGTGTGCCTTCGTGTTGTGATGCCTAGCTGCCCCTGTACGGGGGGGGGGGGGGGGGTGAAGATGCTAATAGCGTCGTTAGGTGAGGAGTGTGTACATGGACAACTTGAACCCTTACTTAAGCTCTCGTCCGCCGAGAAAATCAACGCGACGCGATAAAATTAATTCATAAACTAATAATAAAAATATAAATTAATTTCATAATGAACAAAATAATGGTTAAGAATTGAGTATACAACTTCGTTGTGGGCATTCTCTTAACTTGTTTGCTTATATCTCACGAAAGTTTTGTTGATGTTGTTGAAGTTGAAACAAGATAGCTTGTTGCTTGCTTGTTTGTTTGTTTGTTTGTTTGTTTGTTTGTTTGTTTGTTTGTTTGTTTGTTTGTTTGTTTGTTTGTGTATGTAGCGCATACATATCTGATGCTCTAGCTCAATTATACTAAAATCACGATGCATGTTATTGTTGTATTCCATTGCGTTATTGATAAATGCTAATCATTCAACATCATCTAATGATTTTACTCCCAGATTCAGATATCACGTTATATACGGTTGTAGTTGTTGTCAGTGAACTTGTGGACGATTTAGCTTGATAGTATTTTTAGCTTGTGACTCCATTTAAAGTTATAAATACACGTCCTTGCAAATGAATGATAGAATTAACTTTCAATGTCTTCAGTCAGTGACGGATCAAGCGGCTGCGTGGGGCCTGGAAGTGTCAGCAATACAAGTAAAGGTCTTGCGTTCGAATCCCAGACCGTTGTAATTCTCCTTAAAGTTCAAACCATCATGGAGAGCTTCGAAGATAAATAGTTTCTAATTCCAATACATTTTTTTTTTTTTTTTTTTTTTTTATTTATGACTCCAAGAACCCACAAAGCCAAGACTTGGCTTAACTGTGGTACATAATAGAAAATATTATACATAGTGACAGAACAGAACAGAAAACGGAACATGTATTTACAATAACAAAATAATGTATAGAACTAAATACTTGAAACTACTAAGAAAGTGAACTTTACAAAAATCAATACAAATGCAGAATTAACTTGTTTACAGTAATTAAAATATAAACGGAACATTCACAGTAAAAAGGTGTCAGAAAGTAGATGTGTTTTTAGTTCAGATTTAATTTTAGAAATAGACGACAGGGTTTTGAGTGAGGATGGTAGCATATTAAATATAGTTGGCACAGAATAAGACAAAGAGCGTTGGCCATATTTGTTAGTATAATTAGGAACTTGTAAGGTGCCCGCCACTTTGAGCCTTGTCTCCTTACAGGTGTCCATAGGGATCTTAAAATCCGGTTTAAAATAAAAGTACAACAAAAATCTATATACGAATAAAGAATAAATTGGCAGTATATTACAAAATGAAAATATTTGTTTTCTAGAAAGTGTAGTATCGATTTTGATGTCGCATATTACCATTTTTAGCATTCTAACTTGTAGGTCTTCAACCCTTTGCGTATGGCACCGCGAAGCATTGCCCCAAGCTAGAATGCCATATAAAATTAATGATTCGGCCATAGATTGATAAACGGCTCTAAATAATGTAAAGGGCAGAATATATTTAAGTGCATACAATCGAGAAGAGCATGAGCGTAGTTTATTACATAGTTTATCAATATGATTTCTCCAAGAAAAGTTACGATCAACAATTACGCCCAGGTACTCATACTCGTCCACACATTCTATTTTTAAACTGCAATCACAATATGTCACTTCATCCACATTATGAAGGCAATTAAAATCATGATAAATGATATTTATAGGAAAGTCTCTTTCACGATTATGGGGAGAAGAAATATGTAAAACTTTAGTTTTAGACGAGTTAATTACTAATTCATTATCGTGATTCCAACGCAGAAGGTTATTAAAATCAGTTTGCAACATTTCTTGTGCAATACGAATATCTGAATGCACGGCAAGTAAGACAGTATCGTCAGCATAAGATAAAATAATGCAAAAAATAAGACATTTGGACATAAAATTAACATAAATCAAAAATAGAGTCGGTCCCAAAATAGACCCTTGTGGGACCCCAGAATCACAAGGTCTTTCTTCACTTGATTGGCCGTTTACTTTAACCTGCATAAATCTATTAGTTAAATAATTTTTAAACCAGTCTAACGCAATTCCACGGATGCCAATTGACTCTAAAGCTCGTAATAGTTTCTGATGGTTGAGGGTATCGAATGCTTTACTGAAATCTACAAATAATGCCAAAACTTGCATATTGTCGTTAAGTTTAGAATTGACGTAATTGGAGAACTCTAATAACAGTGTGGAGGTACTCTTTCCTTTTTGAAAACCAAATTGTTTACTATTTATAATCCCGTATTTATTTAAGTATTCGATCAAGTTGTTAGCAACATGTCTTTCTAAAAGTTTCTCAATACTTGGCAATATTGCAATAGGTCTGTAATTAGAGTAAAGCGTATGGTCACCCTTCTTATATATTGGTTTAATTATTGATTTTTTGAGGCGCTTAGGGATGATACCGGTCTCCATCGATTTGTTTATTAACACGACTAGTGCAGGAGCAATAGAGTCCTTGACAAATTGCAGGTCTTGAACACGTATCTTATCTACACCTGGCTGTTTATTTACATTAAGTGAGTCGATCATTTCCCTAACAGTTGGAAGAGTAACTGGTTTCATGAAAAACGATTGACTCACTGGGATATTGACATTCTGAGCTCGCTGCAATGTAACAACGTCACAATCATGTTTCAACGTACTTATTTCGTCAACAAATGAATTCACAAAATTGTTTACAACTAGGTTCACATCTACGTCTTTACACAAAAATTTATTGATTACGTCATCAACTGACATTCGTTTCTTTTTTCCAGTGATCTGGTTGATAATTTGCCACGTCTCTTTTAAGTCCCCTCGTGCGTTTAGAATTAACTCGCGATAAAACTTTATCTTTGCTTTGTTTATAGCTTTTGTAACTTTATTCCTGTACGCACTATACTCCGTTCTAAGACGGGTTTTCTTTTCACCAAGGATACAGTTTTTCCAATCTTTAAAAAGTCTATCTCTAACTTTCGTCATAATAACAAGTTCGTCAGACACCCATATTTTGCGAGGTCTATCTCTTGACTTAGGTATTTTATTCCCCCTGAAGATAGAACTGTCATAAGCTTCTGTAAACTGTCTAGATATTATAGTGTATATTTCTTCTGGATCATCGGCATCACAAGCTAAGTTCCAGTTAATATTAGACAAGTTATGCTTTAATTTTCTTTCGTTAAGCGTAATTGCGACAGAGATATTATTGTCATTAGAATGATTATTATGCGTATTAACGTTGAGAGACTTTCCTATAAACCCTAAACAAGTAAGCACCATATAGTGGTCAGAGACTTTAGTGGTAAGGATAGCGGATTCACATGACGAGAAACTTCCACGCAAAAAAATGTGATCAATACAAGATGACACAAACCTACCAGAAATATACTCTTCGCGTGTACTTTTAGTAATGCATTTACTAAAACCGTGTGCGGCCAACACATCTTCATACATAACAGTATATCTGTCCAAAGTTTCAAGTAAATTTATATTGACGTCCCCAACTATGATCCCATTAATGCCAAAACATTTCCCTAAAAACACATCTAGTTCTTCAATAAAGTTTAAACGACTTAAGTTAGGAGGACGATACAAAGCTAACAAATGAACACATGTGTTATTAAGATAAATAGTACCACAAAGCGCTTCTGCATTCAAAAAATCAACGTTAATTTCAGCAAATTTTAATGTTTCTTTAACAAATATAAGTATGCCACCACCTATTCTGTTTATTCTTTGTTTTGATATTTTTTGATACCCCTGCAAATTATATAAATTAACATCACAATTAGAAATTTCACTTATAACTAAAACATCTATTGATCCTAAGTAATCTTGCAAAATACAACATAACTCGTTCCAATGTTTTTTTAACGATCTAATATTAATGTGAATAATCTTAGAGACTGTAGACAGATCGCGGCCGCCTGTCTCATACCAGCCGCTAATGTCATCAATGTACGTACATTCGATGGAATCATTTTGCAGAAATATGTTATTGACCTCATCCCAACCAGCCATACAAACACAAACTCACGCACAAGGTAAACAAACAACACTAAGACTGGTCTGATTGGACCGCTCGCGCTGTTAAATTGTCTGGTATGTCTGATGCACACTTTATCAAAATAACTGGCGAGTCTTCGTCCTTGCGGATGAATACTTTGCCCCCTCTACACCAGGCAAACTTATATCCGTAGTTTCTCGTGTTACGGGCCAGCCAAAACAAATTCTTGTTTACCTTAGTGAGGTGCTCGTTGATGTAGACTATGTTATTCGATGAAGGGTACCCAATTTCTTTCGCGCTGATTTTCTGCTTCTTCTTTTTCTGGACCAAGATGTCTTCTTTCACTCGGCGCGAGTAGAACTTGGCAACTATGGGTGGAGGTTTTTTCCCGGTAGCACCTGACACCCGGACTCGATGGCAAAATTCAATATCGTCAATGCAAATATCACTATCCACGACGTCAGCAATTGTCTTTACTATTGCGTACGTATTCTCGTTGGGAGTTACCGGAACACCCTGTATCTCAATGTTATAATTTCTCGAATATTGTTCAAGGTCGTTGACTTGGGAAGCTAGACGTTTATTTTCGTCCTTGAGTTCGGTGTTAACTTTCTTACACGAATTAAGCTCAGCAATCAAAGTGTCTATAGTTTCAGATAGGCGTTGATTAGCGTTAATCAAATCACCATGCATACGCTCTTGGTGTTTGCAGTACTTACTAATTTCAGTCATTGGTGTTAGCAACATTTTCACAGCTGATGCCAAGACTTGGAATCCTGAGTCATCCTCCTTGATGTTTTCTAACTTTTGTGCTATTGTGGCAAAATCCGCGAAAGCAAAACCTTCTTCATCTACACCTGGACTTAATTTGTTGCTTCTAGTTTTCACTTTCGACATTATATATTACACAGAATACGTTCACACACAAAATTCACAATACACCACAGCCGGAATATAGGCCTGGAGCAAGCAAAACCCATAAGCCAGCTCAGACCGGTTCACAAACACGTCCGCTCTCTGTGACTGCACAATGCAGAGTTGTTTTTGATTTGATAAGTTATTGTTTTAAAACATTCTAGGATACTGGTTGGTTTTGACTCATCTCGATAAGTATAGTCACCAAAATATGAGGCGTTAAAAGCCGAAATCTCATCATCATTTAGTGCTCGTGGAAGTTGAGAATATAGCAATGCAGTATTTAGCTGGGAAGTAAAATGCTCGAACGTCTGTTATAATTATAGATCAGACTAAAGTCTTTATTTTATTGAGCTAAAAATAGATTTAATACCATTATAAACATACTAATCCACAGATCAATAAACACAATGTCGGTTGTTGAGATCGAACTTGCGGTCTCCCTAATCAGAGCTACTTATGTTTAGCCTCTTCTGTCGATGGCCGATGAATATATTATATGTAATTGTACATCTCTTGTTTGTACATCAACAAGACTATTCAATACGATCAAGCGAACGAGTAGAAACATGTCTGTGTCTCTGCCATCCAGTCTCTAAGTTATACTTAGGTCGCCCCATTTTTACTAACGCGATTCGGATGAACTTGGATTCCCATTAATCAGATTCAGAGACATCGAAAACCTTTCAGATCCCATCTTTCAAGTTTGTCAGCGGGCGAGATGTGCCGTGATTTATTAAAAGAGTACGATGGCTATCGATTGCGTCGCACACGCACACGCACACGCACACGCACGCAGGAAATGGTGTCCATGCATACGCATGATAGCATGCAAGAAGTCGCTGGACATTTTGATGTTTTAAAACGGTTTTAAGGTCTGAGAGTGATTGATAGGGTGGGCAAATATTGTCCCCCCCCTCCCCCTCACCCCCCCCCCCCCCCCCTCGCTCTGTGACACTGGCACAACCACCACGAGAGACGATTGCACACATGTTCTTGTTTTGCAGAGAATATCTTAGGTTACCTTGGCGTTTATTTTCTCATTTTTCCACGTACAATTAAATTATGATTGATGTTCATAAGCAGGTGCAAGGGCTATGATTTATTAATGAGGTAAGCGTCCTTCACACAGAATTATGGGTCCTAATTTTACGTTTCCCGCCAAAAGTTCTTGTGCTTGTTTTATATTCTAACCACTTTCAACAAATAGCTTGAAATGTGTTAGAATTCAAGGTTGTTATCGTTCAAATAACTGTTATCAAAGTTGAGAATTGTGTTGGACTTGATACTGTCAAGATGTACAGATACTAAAAACTATTAAACATGTATTACTTATGAACCAAGTTATAGACAATTCGAGAGAGATATTCTTGTAATGGTCTAATTTTAAACACAATCAATCCAACATATTTGTAGAACGAGATATGATCTAGACCGGCATAATTTTTTTTTTTAAATCTAATGTAAAAGCTACGAACAAAACACTTATAATTATCACGATTTTCGAGCGCCAAATTACAGTTTGTGAATCGTATAAAATCAATTAAAAAATAAAGCAATGCATAGAAACCAAAATCAGTAATCACCATTCTCTACTGAGTCCGACACCTGCTCACATTGTCCCGCGTCCTCACTGTTTGATGCTGTGTTCGTCGGTCGCACTCTTGAGAACTAATTAAAACATGTTAATCCCCGCTGTGTAAATACAACCCTTACAGTGTTGTCATTCATTCCAATCTCCAATACCAATTACAAGTCCGCACACATGCACGACGTGCTGTGTCGTGTTTTTTAGTTACCTATAATGAACGACCTATACTATAACGTGCCCCCAAATTAACCTCCCCCCCCCTCCCCCCCCCCCCCGCGCAATCAATACGTTTAGGCATGTACGTGTGTACACAGTCTTGCTCGAATTTGATTCTCGCTTCGTAAATGCTGTCTGTACTAGTTTCTGTTTTGTTTGATAGAGGATTTGTTAGTTTGCGGGTCGCCCATTTACGAATTCCTGAATACCGCTGCCCACCCTCATGTAGGCCTATCTTTACCGCAAGTCTAGAATCTACATACTGCTGGAAAAGAGTGTGAATTTATGTTTTTTTGGTACGTAGGTATCTTTAAATATGCGTATGGTCTAAGCCTACAGATATTCACAAAAAATATTCAACAATGGTTGTGTTTGGATAAAATAACACAAATTCAGTAATATCTTAAATAAGAATCCAAATGTAGTCCATTTTTAATTCCTTTTAGAAGATTATTTACAAGACTTTGGCAATATCTAGCCCCCCACAGTCCCGGTTCTCCAAGTTTCGGTTTCGTAAGCTCGGGTTTGAAACATTAAAAATGCATGGCAGTCGCAATATTTGTTGATGGAGAATCTCCGATTAGCGGTTAATCGTAGTTAACACAGTTGTTGAAACCGGCCCCAAGTTGTTGATATTGAATGTCGTTCTATAGATACGAACAGAGTGTCCAGGTATTTGTGTTAAACACTGTTATTCCCGCGAGTGGTTCCACCTCCGCCTCGAGGGACAATTATCTCTGATGTGAGCGCGCTGGGCACGCGTCACGGAGCCAGCCGGTAATCGAACCCGGGCGCTGTTTGTCGGGTCGGCCTTTACGTCTGGCCTCAGTTTATCGAGCCGCTCCCCGGGCTGCGTCCCCCACCCCCTCACCGCCGTGTATATACCCTCGGTTGACCCCCTCACCCACCGCCTTCCTTCTCTTCATGAACATCCTCGCGGCAACACCTCAAGCTCTTTGCCACACACACACGTTTTACACACATAATTGCTTCAATACGTTCTCTGGACAAATAGAAGACTCAACAACCATTATACGTAAGAAATTACACTTTCTTAAAAACAAAAAATGGTAATTCGTCGAAACTCCTTAAAAATATTGGTTTTTGTGTTTCCTTTCCTACCAACAATTTAGAATTATAGGAGAATCGAAAAAGAAGTTTCCCCTTTGGGAGGGGGGGGGAGGGGGAGGGGAGAACTTCTCCGATCGAGTAGATTAGTATATTCTTAGAAAAAGCCTATACGTGCCATTTTTGTAATGGGTGTTGTTTACTTTCCGATGATTGAAATAAGGAAGAATCACGAACCTCCCTTTTCCTTCACTTTCAATTTGCCTCCCCTTTCACGTTTCCTCCCCGCCCTCCTACTTGCCTCTTTACCGATTTATCTTTAGCGTTCTGACTCTCTGACTCTTCTGGTCGTAAAACTCAGTCATACCCAGTCATATATATGGCTTCATGGATACTTCTCCACCCATCTCTTGGCTCACAATAAAGCACATCTAGTGCAAATAGGGCAACGATTACTGCCAAGTGCAACGACAAACAAACAGTAAACTGCATTGAGTGGCAGCATCTTTTTAATGAGACTAGGACGCAACGGCGGCGAGTTAAAACGCTCCCTACTCTACCGTAGAATGCAATTACTGGAATTAGAGTTTGTCCCCCCCCCCTCGCCCTCACTCTCTCTAAACGATGTCCGGCTTGCGTGTTGCGTGTGATGTGTGATGGCACGCGCTACTCGCACTTCACACACGCACACGCACACTCGTAGCTTGGGCGTGTACGGCGCTGGCTGGCGGGCGGGTCAAGGGTAAATAAACACTCGACCGTGCTCGAAGTTGGACTTTAGTTTAGGGATGTAGAAGGAAACGTTTAAACCCACGTATTAAACCTTCCTCCCCCCCCCTTCCCCCCCGCCAGAAAAAACTAGTGGATTATGTTCAGAATCGTACATCGATCTTTCTAGGTCTGTCTATATTATTATTAGGTCTATAGCCACTGGCAATTATAAATAATTCCAATCAATGAACGAACTACAATACCTCTAATTCAGGGAGGGTGCAAACCTTTTCGAGTTGGATTTTCATCATTTTCAATTTAGATGAATTTCAAAAATTGATCTAGGACCCTTGGACGGAGCTAATTACGGTCTTCTAAATCGTCAATGACAACAATTACAAATGCACCTTGACATAACATTTGAAAACTAATTGTTATTGTTGTGCCATTGTTGTCAATGACGATTTAGGTTGGAATTCATAGTCGGCCCCTACACCTAGGGGCGCCCATTGTTACCAAGGTAACAATTGTTTGCATGTTATTTCCCATAAACAAAACAAATCCATAGCAACAATGGGTGCCCCTAGGTGTAGGGGCCGACTATGAATTCCAACCTTAGACCGTTTAAGGGTCCTACTCAGATCAATGTTGAAAATCATAGTGTAGATAAAATGCTTGTAGACTTGTAGCAACGTTGGGCCCCGTATAGCCCACCGTACACACGTAGCGTCTATATCACTAACTACACAGTAGGCGGCAGAACGAACGAAGCAGCGCCGGCCTATTTATACACCGCCATCTAAATCACTGATCGTAGTTCTTCCCGCTGACGAGACGAGGTTAAAATAAGCGTCGGGAGTTGGCCCCGATGTGGCATGTTTTTTGTCCAGTGCTTCTCTCTGTCGCGTCGTTGCCGCGTCGTAACGAGGGGGGTGGAGGTGGGACGCGCTGTTAGTTTACCGCTGTGATGACGGGGGTCCGTCCTCTCTAGGGGCCCAGTTCACTTTCCAGCACATTCGTACGCTTCTTGCAAGCTTGCTTTACAACAATGAAACAAAGGAAATTAATCGATGGACAAACAACAAGCTGTCAAACAATAAAATATTGTGATTTTGAAAACAAATCTTCAAAACAAACAAGAAACAAACAAAACTTTCACAATTTGGTTCCCCATCATTAAACGTTTTAACTGGTGAGCAGTTACTATCGCCATACCTCGTTTTCTTCATAATGTTGCAATTTTATTATTTTGACAGCTCGTTGTTTGTCCATCAGTTCGATTCATTTGTTAGTTTGTTGTAGTTCGGTTGTGACGTCAGTTGCAAGTTCCCTATACGCTTCTTTTAGTTGGCGCCATTAAAGTGCTGCTCTAGGAGATCAAGAAGGCCTTGCTAAGATCTTTCGTGTCATATAGTTGACCGTGTTATGTTTACAACAATATTAAACAATACTGGTAACAATGGTAGATGCGGTAGATAGTGTGGAATTAATTTACAGCAGCACTTCAATGACGTCAAATTTCAAGATGTCAGCGCCCATATATTTCCTCTAAAACAACCGTAGAGCTAAAATTATTTCTACCAACGCGTTGCTGAGTTGCAGACATAGTCTAGCCAACAAAAATAATCTTAAACACCCCGCTTATAAAAACGATTACATTTTAATCGCAATGGAGGTTTATAAATTGTAAATGCTTCTGTGGGGTAAAGGGATGATACTCCATTTAGAGTGCTGACCATTACTACGTCGATATTACCCTACGGTTAGTTTAGTTACATGAAAGTGAAAAACGAACTCTAATTCTACTCTAATAGCTCGACTTGAATGCAACGTTTTGTACAACAAAACTCTGTTAATTTCAGTACTCGAATGTAATCTGCCGACTAATGGTAAACTGATGAAAAATGAGCTCGCCGAAAATGTTCTAAATGCATCTGTTTTGAAGTAGATAACACACGAATGTGTCTCGTTGGTCTTGTGGAGGTATTGCTGCGATTGGAGATGGTCACTCCTGGAATACGCCGATGAAATAGCCGTAAAAGCAATTATTATAACTGAAAGAAATCTCTCTGTGCGCAGGATTTATGATATAGGTTGATGCACAGTCCATAGAGATGGGTATCACAGCCTTCATTAAAAATTGTTTCACCACGAGCCGTGTTTGAAAAACTGCAGAAGCCGACTGAATCAACTGAAGCGTCGCAAGATCTTTGATATGGCTACTGTCTAAGTTCTTTGATACGGCTACTGTCTGAGTTAAGTTCTTTGATAAGACTACTGCCTCTAAGTTCTTTGATACGGCTACTGTCTTTAAGTTCTTTGACTCGGCTACTGTCCCTTAAGTTCTTTGATTCAGCTAGTCTTCAAGTTCTTTGATACGACTACTGCATCTAAGTTCTTTGATATGGCTCTGTCTGAATTAAATTCTTGGATACGACTATTCTCTAAGTTCTTTGAACAAGTAGTCTCTCTAAATTCTTTGATTCGGATTCTGTCCGAGTTGAGTTCTTTGACACGGCTACTATCTCTTATGTTCTTTGACACGACTACTGTATCTAAGCTCTTTGACACGACTACTGTATCTGAGCTCTTTGACACGACTACTCCGCATATTCACCAACGACCACTTTCCTCGACAACTAATTGTGTCAACATTCTCTTTCCGAAGATGGATTGAAGATACGAGACAGTTTCTCTAACATATCGTTTAGTGATTAATGATTTGAATCACTTTCCCTGGCAGTGACATTCTGAGTTAGCAAACATAAACAAGTAGAGTGAGAGGTTAGGTTAGGTTACGGCACGTAGTCTTCCTCTGTTCAAACTGAGTGTTCGTCTTTTGATGACCATTTTGATTAGGTAGTAAGTTGTAAAATTATATAACATGTTTTTTTGAGCTTTTGATAAATTCTTAAAATCTGATTGCCGTGATTCCAAGGAAACAAAGATTATTTTCAGCAATAAGTTGCAGATCGTAGAACATGTCCCTAGGCAGGTAGATACTTGGCCGAAGAGAGTACAAACTTTAGGCACCGCTTCGCAGAATTAGAACACAACCGTAGATATCCATCAATCAGCGGTTCTCGAACCATCCGTTCGGATCTGAGCATGTTTCGTAGATCATGTTGAGTCCGGTAAATCCATTATTGGTCCCAAAGCTTTTAGTGTGCACACTGCTCGTATTGAGCGATGTGTGAAGGAAGCCTGCGTCATTGCACGGCCTGTTTTTGCTAACGACCACACTGCCTGTGTGATAAAAAGAGGGATTATCAGGATAAAAAGCGGAAGGCGGTGGATCGGGATGCGCAGTATCCACCACGGCTGGGACTAATTATTATACACTCTAGTGTAGTGCGGGCAGTGGCCGCTTCAGAGGATAGGAACGTAGTAAAATCAGTAATTTAACTTCGATATTATGTAGACATAATCCATTTCTTCTTGAAACATTGGTGGCCTTACTCTTGGGGTGGTAGAGGGAAGGGGGCACCACATCGACCATGGCCGCTACGCCTGCAATTGGTCTAGGGCAGATCTGCCTGTCATACCGAGCTGACTGTAGTATAGGTTATACGCTAAACAATTTTATTTATTTTTATTTATTTACAATTTATTTCAGTAAGTTATTTATTGATATAACAAGTTGTGATAAAATCTAATTTGAATATTTCGAAATATTATATAACAATAAAGGCGGAGGGAGGGTGGCCTACTTTGCTGTGATGTAGGCCACTCACGATTTGAGCATGTAAAAGAGATACTTGTCACATCTCGGGCATTCCAATCCGATCTGTCCAATGTCTCCTTGCTTATCCGGTTACCTCGTGATCGTCTCCGCTGTGAATTTTGATCTCACTCAATTTATCTCTCAAAATTTAAAATATGATGTCACTCATAGGATATGTAATATTGACTTCATTTTCGTTGTTGGAAGAGTGTTGGGCACAAATCGCCCGAATACGAGAAGGAGTATTGCACATTTATTGTTACGGCAATCAATTTCAGTGCCCGGTGTGTTTTGAAAGAGAACGAACGAAGCCGGTCGCCCTCCGGTCTCAAATTGTGTTGATTTTGTTGTAGTAGCGGAAGGAAGGGGCGATGTTTGCGCGGCCTAGCGTGAAGGCGCTGTTTGTCCACAAGTCAAACGTATTGATTGGGAATCTGTTAGTCGGGGGATTCACAAGACACTAATTGTCACTAATTATTATTTCCAGTGCGAAGCGATTCGATTGTGCGACCCAACCAGAGCGAGCGAGTATATCGATCGACCGATCGAGATAGCGACACGTCTGATGCTCGATACTTGAGGTAAGCTGGGAATCTTGAGATGTGAGTTTCATGGTTAGGGGATTAGGGGGGGGGGGGGATCAGGCAAGTCGCGCGGAACAAACGGATCAGGCTTGATTGGGTGGACAAAGTTGGGTCCGTAATCCTATGCGTAGCTTGTGCTGCAATGTAGGGCAGTAATACTGGCACCTTTGAGGGGTGGGAGGTACCAAACATGATACAAGAGTTGTGCAGGTTGTGAGATTGTAGGTGTTTTGGCCTACGTCTCACAATTCTATCTTCTATTAGTTTGAAAAAACGTATTTGTTTATCAATTTGTTTAGAATAGTACGTATGATATGATTGCGTCTCTAAAAACTTGTTTTCAAATTTTTCCTTATCTATAGTATGATTTGTGTTTTAACATTTAACTTAACTTTAACTTTTAAACTTAATAAAATAAAGAACTTAACTTAACTTAACCTTAACTTAGTAAAATTGTATGAATTTGTTCAATACAGTCAAATTTGTACAATTTGTAACAATATAATATGTAGATCTTAAAAATCTCCCCGTATCTTTCCAAAATGATTCTTGAAGGTACGAACGTGCACTCTTGCACAAATAGTTCCATTGACATTAGGATAAGTCTTCGGGGTGTTAGTTAAATCCTCCGTTACACCTCCAAGTTAGACGCGTGCACTAGCTTAGCTAGCTAGCTAGCAGGCTGTCGGCTGTCTAAAAATAATGCCGCATAGGCTCCAGTCTGCGTTAGTCCTACGTCTCACGTGTACTCAGCAGTCTGCACCACGGCTCGTGGCAAGGGAACCGACGTCTTCCCGTCACTAGGCACGCGTTGTGGTCAAGGCGTCAGTGTATCTGTATACAGACGTGTACACCGTCACCGCACGGCACGCGCACGTGCTCGGGGGTAGTTACCCCTAGGCACTGTGGAATTACAGAAATAACACACTTATAAAGTCGTTTCATGCAGCAATTTTGGGGTTGCTTACGTCATAGATGAGGGATGGGGCAACCCAATGTCAAACAAGTCGTTCAATCGTTGATTGGCTCCGACATCTATGACGTTAACTTTCGCAAGGTTGTTGTGGAACTACCGTACTAATTTCTGAAGACAAATTTTCATAAATTTCCTCCGCTTTTTATAAAGTCTACTATGGTACTGTAGAATTAAGTCACCCACTTCATGTTTTCTCTTTGTCCTCCTAAAATATTCGATGTTTGTTTCATTCGAATTTTCGAAGATAATCCGCGGTTTCGAATTGAAAAAATTCAAGACTGTACAAGTCCGAAGTTGGAAGTATATTCGCTTGGCTGTTATGTCGGCCAAGTAAGTATTCTAGCTGTCAACAGTTGAACAAGTTAGAAAACCAAAGTTGCACCTTCAGTGGCGTATACACGGGGGGGGAGGGGGGGGGGGGGGACAAAACCCCATACAGTATTTCAATAGACAGTATCAATAGACAGTATTTCAATAGACAGTTAGATGTTTTAAAATTATAATTATTGTATATTGTTATACTTAAAAGCAAAAGCAATACGAAAAATATGCAAATTATTGATTGAGGTTCCTTTTATTAGCGGTGCTGAGGCAAAAATATGTTGCCAGAAACTGAGTAATCTTGTTTCAGTTGGCCGCTGTAAAACGCACAGATTTGCACTAAAATTACCTTGACGAGAATTTTTTCGCGGGGCAAGCCCCCCCGGAACCCCAATTATGTTTCAGCTCCACTCTCTATAATATGGATTGAAAACCCTCCCCTTTCCCGATTCCTGGATACGCCACTGTGCACCTTACATCTAATCTGTTGTATCATGTGGCCCCCGCCCTTGCACAAAAATATCTCCGGAACCGTTCGGTAATGACGGTGTTTTACGGTAAACGACGTCGATCAAGAAGATGAGCTCTGTACCGGCATGTTACCCCGATATACACTCTTCTGTGCATAATACTTTGCTACACGATACATCTACTTTTCGGATCTTCCACTGTAGGAAAAGAGTAAAACTTGAATTTTTAATAAATCTCAAACTTTAGCTCCCAAATATTTACATTATTGTCGACGTCGATTGTAAACTTGCCTTGAAACAACCTTCGTCATAGATAAAAGATTCGTAGCGAACCGGCGAGCCCCGAGCTTAAATACTGATCACTGATTGGCTACAAACCTCTCGTCATGACGGACGCATCGGTATAAGGTTGTTTCGAGCAAGTGTACAACTTATAAAACGTTTTAAACCTGAAGGAATTCATCGAAGAGACCAAACGCGTCTTGTATATATATTTGCCACACGGACCCCCTCCCCCCCCCCCCCCCCCCCCCCGCGTGCGTGATGCCCGATGACCCCCCCTCCCCCCGACCATTTGCATAGATATGACACATTAGACGGAGAATGTGTGAGATGAACTGTGAAGTATTTTAATAATCGTTCTAAACGAGACGGAAAGGTGGGTGAATCGTAATGACGTCATTACTTTAGTTGAGGGGTCTTACCGCACTCGTAAAACAGCGCACTATTAAATACAGACTGTGTCGTCATCAACCTTGCTTGCGTCTCATTGGTGCATTTAGCGTCTAGATCAACGAATATTCATTACTCAAAGTGCTAAGTGGTGCTAAATCTGGAAGATGTTAAATAAGTGGTAATTTGAATTCACTAAAATAGACACTAAATATTTATTTTTGTGATATCTTTCAGGATTTCTTTCTTTGGTATAATATCTTGACAGAGCGCTACACACGATTGAAAAAAAATTATCGATCAGAAAAATACTTTAGTAATTTAAAACTGCTGTAAACGATCGCTCGACCAGCTTTGCGTCTTTGAACCCTCCCCCTTATTTCACACGCGTACAGTACACGAAATATCAACGACTTTACTTGCCTTATGAAAGAAGACGTATTGTTCACAATGTGTAAGTCTTCCTCAACATTATCAACAAAGTTAGTTTCGTCTATCATTACGAAATTTTGTTCGTGTCACAACTGAAAACTCACCGTGTTATTAAATTTTGCTTTTTGCTTTTGGGTTTGTTTGTAGACAATTGAAAATGAGAAATTAAGAAAATTGTATTTTATTTTTTATTTGGTTGCTGGTTTTGTCCCTAACACTTTCGCCGAGGACATCTTGATGCGTATAGCCATGTTACTATGTGTAACTTGTACTTCACGCACAAGTAGACGTTGTACGCGTGTATTTTCAAGAGCTTGCTGCAGGGGTGGGTCTAAATTTAGCATGGTCATATGTTATTCTTTTTGGAGTCTAAAAATAAGTTTCGATATGCTTTTTTTAAATTGGATGATCCGGGGCTAAAACGGGACAATTTGGAGAAGGAATCCCTGCTGCGGTATACTTGGAAGATATGCCCGAGATCTCTTAGCTTGGACGAAATATCATAATCTTCTGTATTAGAAGGAAGTGAATCATAAGGGAGACTTCCTAAGGTTTCTGTTCAATACGTGAATCATCAGACTCCCTCCCTAAGGAGGAAACCCTCGAGACAAAACCTGAACTAATGAACTTTATATTGTGACCGAGTATAAGAGAAAGGGATTCTGGGGCACCTTTACACAATAGCCCAGTTGCTGCCAACTTAAAAGTAACTGAGGCGGTATAAGGTTGCTTGATGATCCCAAACACCCGGGCTTCGAACCCACGTCTCTCGGTCCATGAGATATAGGGAACGTCAAGCGACCCTTTACGAGTAAAACGCACAGATCTAACGACTGGGGACGAATTGATCACAAACACCCGGGCTTCGAACCCACGTCCCTCGGTCCATGAGATAGAGGGAACGTCAAGCGACCCTTTATGAGTAAAACGCACAGACTAGAACGACTTGGGGCGAGTTGATCACAAACACCCGGGCTTCGAACCCACGTCCCTCGGTCCATGAGATAGAGGGAACGTCAAGCGACCCTTTATGAGCAAAACGCACAGATCTAGAACGACTGGGGACGAATTGATCACAAACACCCGGGATTCGAACCCACGTCTCTCGGTCCATGAGATAGAGGGAACGTCAAGCGACCCTTTATGAGTAAAACGCACAGATCTAGAACGACTGGGGACGAATTGATCACAAACACCCGGGCTTCGAACCCGCGTCTCTCGGTCCATGAGATAGAAGGAACGTCAAGCGACCCTTTGTGAGTAACACGCACAGATCTAGAACGACTGGGGACGAATTGATCACAAACACCCGGGCTTCGAACCCACGTCTCTCGGTCCATGAGATAGAGGGAACGTCAAGCGACCCTTTATGAGTAAAACGCACAGATCTAGAACGACTGGGGACGAATTGATCACAAACAACCAGGCTTCGAACCCACGTCTCTCGGTCCATGAGATAGAGGGAACGTCAAGCGACCCTTTATGAGTAAAACGCACAGATCTAGAACGACTTGGGACGAATTGATCACAAACAACCAGGCTTCGAACCCACGTCTCTAGGTCCATGAGATAGAGGGAACGTCAAGCGACCCTTTATTAGTAAAACGCACAGATCTAGAACGACTAGGGACGAATTGATCACAAATACCCGGGCTTCGAACCCACGTCCCTCGGTCCATGAGATAGAGGGAACGTCAAGCGACCCTTTATGAGTAAAACGCACAGATCTAGAACGACTAGGGACGAATTGATCACAAATACCCGGGCTTCGAACCCACGTCTCTCGGTCCATGAGATAGAGGGAACGTCAAGCGACCCTTTACGAGTAAAACGCACAGATCTAGAACGACTGGGGACGAATTGATCACAGCCATATACAATCTTAACGATGTCGTCATTACTATACTTCTTATTGGTCATTTCACGTAGTCGTTTATCTCTTCACACGAACGACCAATCCGCTTCGTAAACCGAGTAAAGACCCGCGGACGATTCCGTCCCCTAATGTACTTAAAGTAAGTTCACGTTAACATTCTCTGGTCGTTCATAATATCTCAAAAACACTGCACAATGTTTGAAAAGTGAGATATTTCAAGATATGGTTTTGTAAGAACTTAAGTCTGTATGAAAAGCAACTTTCGAACATTTTAGGTAATAGGGTTGTTGAATCACTGCGATGTATATAAAGCTTTTTCAAATATACAATTCTACTGCCCAATTTAAAAAAGTTAACGGTTTACGAGATCTCTGTTCTTACTTTTTCGATGTCGTGTATGTTTACCGTTTTTTGAGATTTGCTTCATGAAGCATAAACAAGGTAATTTCGTGTCCGTTACATTCACGCGGTTTCAACTAAAATCAATAGATTCCTGGGGTTGTTCACACATTGTGAATATGGTCTCCTGCTCAGTAGAGTGCATCAGTCACGCCCGATATGTTGGGGGTTTACAGGTATCCAACCCAAAGACGTACATTATCTGTAGATGGTAGAGAAGTAGAATATTGTGTTGGTGCTACTGGACCGGCGAGTGCCAGGACCCTTGGACCAGACAGTACTTCTGACGAACAGTTGACATCATATAAAATAACAGAGCTATACACTGCATGGGTCGTTATTAGTCCCTGGGAACAAATTCCGCTTATACAGATGAACCTACCTCCCCTTATTATTCGACTCATCCACCATCAATTATTTTATTATTACAAAAACCATAACCACGCCGCGTCTTGATAGAGAGCGCGCTGTAAAAACCGCCGCCGTTAGTACGCTGGCACTTAGCTCCGTAAACAATGGAGCGTCGCGACGCTTCAGGCTCCGTCTCACGCTCAGGCGAGTGGATAATTGGGAGAGCGATTACGAATAACTTTGTATCATCATGATTATGAAAATGTTGTCAGTGTTGAGTGGACGGGGTTAGTTTGAACCCCTCTCGTCGGGGGATGGGGTTAATGTGCATTGAGGGGGGGATGCTTGGCACTTGACTAAATGCAACTCTACAGATTACAATGTGTTGGAAATATTGATTGGTCTAGTCTGTATAGTGCTTACGAAGTATGTTATCAGATTCACTTATGCTTTGTAGAACTCTTGAGGTGTGACTGAGTAGTGAGTAGGTTTTCCCTTTATTATAATATCCGTGCGAGATTAACATTTTTTAAGTAATATCTTGAAAACGCAAACTCTGAACTAGATTAGAAAGATTTCAATTTAATAGTTACTGGACCAAACTGTTATCGCAGAAGGCAATAATTACATTTTCAAAACTTTTTAAATCCAGTAAAACCACATCGTTGTTCTCAAGTTATTATCACCGAAACACCGTAATGCCGTTATGGGGGTAGTTCCTCGGCCTTGGGCAGTGTCCGATGCTGCACTGGGTCGCGACCCTAGCCAGGCGGTGCAAGATTCCTCCCTCATTGTGGTCAAGTAGGGGTAGTTCCTCGGCCTTGGGCGGTGTCCGATGCTGCACTGGGTCGCGACCCTAGCCAGGCGGTGCAAGATTCCTCCCTCATTGTGGTCAAGTAGGGGTAGTTCCTCGGCCTTGGGCGGTGTCCGATGCTGCACTGGGTCGCGACCCTAGCCAGGCGGTGCAAGATTCCTCCCTCATTGTGGTCAAGTAGGGGTAGTTCCTCGGCCTTGGGCGGTGTCCCATGCTGCACTGGGTCGCGACCCTAGCCAGGCGGTGCAAGATTCCTCCCTCATTGTGGTCAAGTAGGGGTAGTTCCTCGGCCTTGGGCAGTGTCCCATGCTGCATTGGGTCGCGACCCTAGCCAGGCGGTGCAAGATTCCTCCCTCATTGTGGTCAAGTAGGGGTAGTTCCTCGGCCTTGGGCAGGGTCCCATGCTGCACTGGGTCGCGACCCTAGCCAGGCGGTGCAAGATTCCTCCCTCATTGTGGTCAAGTAGGGGTAGTTCCTCGGCCTTGGGCGGTGTCCCATGCTGCACTGGGTCGCGACCCTAGCCAGGCGGTGCAAGATTCCTCCCTCATTGTGGTCAAGTAGGGGTAGTTCCTCGGCCTTGGGCAGTGTCCCATGCTGCATTGGGTCGCGACCCTAGCCAGGCGGTGCAAGATTCCTCCCTCATTGTGGTCAAGTAGGGGTAGTTCCTCGGCCTTGGGCAGGGTCCCATGCTGCACTGGGTCGCGACCCTAGCCAGGCGGTGCAAGATTCCTCCCTCATTGTGGTCAAGTAGGGGTAGTTCCTCGGCCTTGGGCAGTGTCCGATGCTGCATTGGGTCCAGGCGGTGCAAGATTCCTCCCTCATTGTGGTCCTCATCGCTCGTGGTCAAGTGGGGCTATAAAGGAGTTGAACTGACCCTTGCCATAAATATCCCCCCCTCCCCTCATATCGCCCCATACACCCCTCACGGCCAGCAAGCTACCCCGGCGTACAAAGTGTAGCCACGACAGAACAAACATGTCATTATCAATTGATTCACGTCGAGAATTATCAGTAATTAAGTAGTTGAGTGCGTCGGTTGTCTTGTCTATAGTCTATGCGACCTTGGCACAGATCGTGGGCTGTGTGGGAGCCACTTGCAAGCATGATATTGATCGGTAACTAATAACTTCTCAAGCGATCTGTCACTTTACTTCGACATTTCATTTCATTTCGTTGGTGTCCCAAATTGTGCGATTATCTTTTATCTAAACGCAGTTTTGTTTTCCCCCTCGCTTTTTTTTCGAGTCACATAATTTAAAATTTAGATTTTAAACGTATACTACATTGATGATACATAAAACTCTTTAAGCAATAATTAAATGTTGTAATTATTCTTCAAAACAAGATTCCAATCTGTTTTTTAGGCTTGTCGAAACGTGAGGCAACTCTGTAATACACTCAACAATTGTTCTTAGAATGTCACGTACAGCGACTTGTCATTCGTTGTTTTGAGTAATCTGTACTTCATAGCTAAGCTCTAAAGTCCAGAACTATGAGCGGAGTATGTCTATATAGAGGACAATATACCATTCATTATACGTGCTTCGTTGGTGTGGCGGCTCCAAAGTCACCGTTTACAATATAGATTTCCAAAAGTGGAAAACCCCCAGCCAGAACCGGGAAATGAACCCTGGATCCTCTGCATTGAAAGCAGGAATATACCCAGACGACAACGAATCGTAATTTTAAGTCGTAAAACAGTAATTAGTCTATAATTACCTTCATACTAAGCCCCTACGTAACTATAGTCGCATATCGACTTCGGATCCGCATCTACCTCCCCTTTCATGCACGCTGCTTCAACGATTATCAACAGATTCCTGGCTTTCTTTCACACAGTCTTTCTAGAGTGTACAAGCCTTATTAGTCACGCCCGCTGTGTCAGGAATTTCCAGGTAACCAGGCAACCCAGTTGCATATTATTGCTAATGGACCTGTTTCGAGTAGATGGTAGGAACTATAGAGAAGTAGAAAATGAAGTTGGTACAATTAGGCTCAGCTAAGTTACTTTGGGGCTCACGAGTTAAATCAACTCCTACTCGAAAGCCTCTACCCCGCGATCTCTATGGGGATGATTGTGCCAACGCGGCCCGAGCCCAGAGAGAAGAGAAGAGAAGTGACCCCCGCACTTGTCAGTCGCACCCCTATTTTGACCAGTGCTGCTGCGGCGGCAGAGCGGCGAAGCTTGCTGTGTGTAATCGTGTTAGCATCGCGACGTAGTTCCGTCTCCCGCCGTTCTGGCGCTAGCGTCCCGGGGATCCACCACCCCCAGTGTACACTCGCCACACAAAGAAAATGATTACCGGAAGACGGGAGAGAGAGAAAAGTCTCTACGTAGGTGAAGTGCGATCGGCCGGACACACTATTTCCCTGTTCTATTGTGGAACTGTGAAAGGATTTACGTTGACGTTGACTTACGGGAAAATTCAGTGAATTTATAAAGTTGGAGAACGGTTTGGTGAAAAGGGACGTGAAAAACCTTAAAAAGTCGGATTAAATTCTCTCAGCTTTTATCTTTTAACCGTATGCTCAATTGAAAGTAATTAAGCCGGTATTTATGAAAATCAAACATCGCATCTGTAAAAGTGCTCGTTCATTCGAAGTTTTGTTTTGTTTGTTTGAGTTTGAGTTGATGGAGTTTTTGTTATATTTTGTTCATGTCTCGTAAAACCCTGAATAAATAGTAAATTCTAAAAAATGTATTGATTGCTTTAGATTGTTAACCTCGCGGTTGGTTGTAAGTGTTTTGAGCGGTAATCTTATAAGGGTGATATAAAAAAAATCGTATTTATCATTTTTCTAAGCCGTTGTATTCTAAGCTTACAGTTAGTAATGTTTTCTATACTTGAAGCTTGACTGTGTATAGTGAAGACGGGACAGGAGGCGAGGCAATGAAAGTTGCCGGCGACCTCCAAGATTAGATCATCACTAGTGAGGTAACATGATGGCGAGGTCTTGACCGCAGTAGTTCCTCAGATGGCCGCTAGGAAGAGTTGTGTACGCCCACTCAGGTCACCGAGAGAAGGACGGCGGTTCTAGGATGATAATTCCCATGTCCATAAATCCCCTTCGTGTTTCGGGAAGAACAAGTTTAGGTCCACTTTAAAAGAATCTCGGGATGAAAAAGACATTCGTTCTCTTAATTGTCGCATATCGCTCGCTGGTGGATGTGGATACGCCCAGTTCACGTCTTAAGGGATGACAACCCCCCGAAAAAGAGTCAGCGGCCGTCTTTTTTATTTTTCACACTAAATCTCCCGACGGCGCCAGGCGTCGTATTGGAGACGCCAGCGAGTCTGCTGTCCTGTGATTGGTCGCTGTTGTTGGACGCCGATTGGCGGAGGACTGTGGGGATGATGATGACTCCATGGGCCGGAGTCTTGGGCCTGTCGGGGGTTCACTACGCGGAGCGGGGTGGCCGAGTACAGAGGGTGTCGTCCGTCCACCCGCCTCTCTCTCGCTGACTCGCTATACTTCTCAAACAAACTCATTTTAACAGTTATTTTTAACTCAATCGGTGCTTGAATAGATTAAGTCATTCACCGCACGACGATCCATCCTTCTGTACCGTCCACCAATCACCGCATTCTACGGAGATTAGCTTAAAGTCTTCTAGTTTTGGAATCGAGGAAGAATTACCACCCCTGTTTGTCCCGTGAAGATATTTCGTCGCCTTCTCTCTCAATTAATTACAGCTTCTCCGGGTGTTTTTCTTGTCGTTGTCGAGGAGATGAGGAGAGGTTTCCGCGAGCAGACGGCTCGCTTGACTTGGGACGCGGATTTACTTGTGCGATGAGTTTTTTCGAAGAGTTTTACCGCGCGTCGCTCTAGAGGGCTTCTAATTACGTCGCACGGCGCTACTGTGCACGGGCGCCAGAGAACTCAGCAAGGAAGAGATGAACAGTCCTCGATATCGCATGTAAGTTATTACACGCACTGGTTTGATCTCACATTATCTGTAGATAGTATAGCTAGAAAATACTTTCTTTAAATTTTGTTCCCTTTCCTGTACATATATACAAATGAAAACTTAAAAATCCTGTAAGATTTTGTAGCTTTGTTTCATTTATAAACGTACAACACTCTAACCTGACAAACGAAATTTTTCTCTCTACTTACATTTTCACAATCTATCAGTTTTGTTTGCCAACGTAATTTTATTTTTGTTTCTTTTGTACACTCGTCAATCAGAAAATGTTTGTAAATGGATTTTTTTACGAACATGTTAAAAGCGTTTCAGTAGGGTGTGTTCCCATTTCTCAGAGCTACTTCTTTACTTAACTGGTTGGTTGCACATGACGTCGACCCCTCCTTCGACAGGCAGAGCTATTCTATCCCGGGGTGAAGGGGGGCCGGCGTGAATGACAAGGAAGAGGGGGGGGGGAAATACAAGAAACGTATAAGCAGGACTGTACGAGAGCCCTCTTTGCGGGCACCGATCACTAACGTTGGGTAATCCACCTCGATCAGATTTGGTTTACGTTTTAGGTTTTCCCATCTGTTATCTCACTCACAAAGTATCTCCCTCCCCCACCCCTCCCCCTGCCTTCAAAATTATCCTAGAATATTCCTGAACTGTTGTTTTGTACATTCGAAAAATTGAAATGGAAGTGTATTTCGGCTGTGTCTTTCCTTATCCCGGTGTGAAATATGGGTGGAAACAGCCCGGTGTACGAGGGTGTGTGTTCGCCGTGATATCTCACTCTTGATATCGATATGTCGCGAGAATTATCGTTTGTGCGTGCTCGAATTATCTCGAAGCCGTGAGGAACGCGATTCCGATATTTCGCGATTTTTTTTCCTTCTTTTTTCGGCTCGGTTTGTTGAAAATACGCGAAAGTGTTTTTAGGGGTGGGTGGGTCCATTTGACGTGTTCTGCGCATGTCACCACCTATTCTACCCACCCCCAAATGGTTAGGGGGTGAAGATTTCGTCAGTTGTTGCCGATAGGGCCACCAGGCAGGTCAGAGGCTCACCCTACCTGACCTAGAGTACCTGAACCACCCTTACGTAAGATTAGTGGGACTTGTTTGACAGTTGGGGCCCAACTTTACGGGGGCGGTGCGAAGTCATCAAGTTTCTTCTGACGTCATTTCATGAATTATTATCTTCATCTTTTAACCTCGAGGATGTTATAAAAGCATTTCGTGTATTGTTGTAGATCGTTATTAAAGCGAACTTAAGCGTGTGTTTTGAAAGTGTGATTGTGTGGGGTAGCTGGACATACCTTCTGTAATTCAATCAACAACACATTTATTTAAATTGTGTGAATTGTAACTATGTTTCATTAGCGATAGCGAACTGTTCTAAAATATCGACAATGTATTAGTACTATCACCGGATCGTAACCAACCAAGCAATGTATCAAATTTAAAACATTTTACGCGCAATGCTTTGTTCGGGGGGATGATTTTTCATACATTTACTACATGGATCATATTTATTTATTTGTAAGCCATTACACTTTAGGCCACCGGTTTATTTTGACTTCTGTAGGTGTAATGGGAATGCAAATGCATCTAGTGATTTGAATTGTTTCATCGTAGTCGAAGTGTTTCTACTTTTAGCGCATTTCACCACGATCGTGAACTAGCGATAGGTCGAAGTCAAACGACAATATCAGAGCTCCGTTAGGTCGAGGTCGAACGGCGAATCAGCCAATGCAGCGATGTATCGAAGTCGAACGGTCGGGATCAACTGGATTAGTACACTATACTTATGATATGCAAAATGGAGGACATGGCAACGTCGCTTCTCGGCAAGTGATACAGGTCGACGGTTACGACTTATCGAATCGAATGTCTTGGTAACTTCATCTGTCTAGATGTGGTGGGAAAAGAGAGATGGTAAGATCAAGTGAAGAACTCTTTGTATCTCGAGCAATTCGTACGAATATGTTAGGAGAAGTAGGCCTACTGGTTCATTACCAATTAATCAATATTGAATAGAACTTCGAAATCGAACTTGTATCGTATGTATACTTACTGCTAACATCCAATTAATGAACGATACATCGAAGTCGAACATGTAGCGTGTATCAATATCGATTGTGTCTTACAAAAATCCAAAACTAAATCCAGAAAGTCATCCAAACATACCCGGCTAGTGAAAGATATATCGAAGTCGAACACTGTGTGTCGTGCACCAATGTAGTGAACATATATCGAAGCCTGCTAGTGAACGATACATCGAAGTCGCCCGCTTGATGGAGAACCTGTTATCTCCTTCCCTCTGCTGTGCCGATGTCATCTCACTGTGGAGCGCTCACCGCCGCGTTCGCCGCAACCGAGCCATGGGAGTAAGTGAGAGGGCTGTGAGTTGCTGGGACTCCCTGCCTGCATGAGTAGACGCCTGCTGTACCGACACCCGGGCATTGCTTGGCTTCACCGCCGCAACCAGAGCCGATAAAGAAGTTTTCCAGGGGGAGAACTTCTCTATCGACTCTGGCCGCAACTGAGCCATGGCAGGGGCTGTGGGTTCCCAGGGACTCCCTCGAGGCAAGAGTAGACACCTGCAGTACCGACACAATAATTGTGTGATAGGTTTTACAACTAAACTGTGCTTCCTGAATCGAGTCCAAAATTGATTTATTTTTTTCTAAACTTCGATGAAAACATTTGCCAAAGTTGCTAATTTAATTTCACGCCAACCAGTTTTGCAAGAAATGAGAAACCTGGTCTCAAGAATCTTGCGCATGCGCGCAGCGATACTTTGTCGTGTGAAGCATCAAAACACGTTTCTTGTATAGCCTGGATGACGTCACCTTCGTGATAGGTCGGGTTATGACACATATTTGTGTTTTAGAACATGTTTGGAATCTATAAACCATGTTTATCAGATTGTGTGTCTTCCCAAATTAAACACTAGTATTTGTTATAAGGTCTCTCTTTTCTCGCTGTTTTATATTCCATGTGCATGTGCGTGTTATTCAGGTGCCATCATATTTTCAGTCGTTTGATTTTGCGACTCTTCTTGAAGGGGTAACATCGACGAATTTCACCTAAAAGAACTGGGTTGAATATTCCATGCGAGGTGTTTGTAGCGTCACAGCCCCCCAAAGGTCTCAGGGGAGCGGAGGGGGGGGGGGGGGGGGCTCGAGTGTGTGTGCTCAACAACACACACACTCGTCTCGTCGTCGACCAAATTAAACACTAGTATTTGTTATAAGGTCTCTCTTTTCTCGCTGTTTTATATTCCATGTGCATGTGCGTGTTATTCAGGTGCCATCATATTTTCAGTCGTTTGATTTTGCGACTCTTCTTGAAGGGGTAACATCGACGAATTTCACCTAAAAGAACTGGGTTGAATATTCCATGCGAGGTGTTTGTAGCGTCACAGCCCCCCAAAGGTCTCAGGGGAGCGGAGGGGGGGGGGGGGGGGGGGGGGGGGGGGGGGGGCTCGAGTGTGTGTGCTCAACAACACACACACTCGTCGTTGTCCCGCATCAAACGCGACGTCGAACACAAACTTGACTTCTTTCACCTCCAAGAATCAGCTCGAGCAAACACGGGGATGTGAAGATGTATCTGCTTGCGTTGTCCGCGCCCGTACCCGTCAAGCTTTATATGGTCAAGTACCCGGGGTAGGTTTGCCTGTCGTTCGACGTTTTTCGGCCATAGGTCTACAAAGAAACTGCGTCAAGCTGGCTATATGTTTTAAGAGCGCGCTAGCTTGATAAGTAAGAATTAGAATTTTAAGTTTCAAGCTATAGTATCTTTAAAATGACGTTCAATATAAATTTGTTTATTTGTGTGGGGCTACATATTATAATATGCTGAATGACATAATCTACAGATATTCTCAAAAAGGTGCAAATTGTATGCAACAATTTCAATAATGTCTCAAATTGTGAAATTTGCTTCGAATATAATATATTTTAATCCTTTTTTAGAGTGTCTGTATATATTGACATCATCTATAGATCTGCATCATTCCAAAATTTTGATTTTAAATGTAATTTTTAAGATACGAACAAAAACCTTCAATTCTTACGCTGTTCAAGCTTGAAACCGCGCTATTACACGACATGGACTATTTATACGAATAAAGTTTTGCAGATGAGCTGTAGACTCGTAGTTATTCATTCCCTGGAGTCTGTTGAACGTCGCTGTACTGCTGGGGGGTGCTTGATGAAGGGAGGGAGGCGCCGTAAACAAGGTTATTATCAGCCAATCACGAGGTGAGACTGAGCTGCAATGTCTGGCAACGATCCGACCCGATCATTAGCGGCTGCACTGCTATATAGGAGAGCTCACTAAGCTCTCAGCACAAATTGGACAATAACAAGTTTATGCTGCAACTGTGAGTGTCCCATTAGAGCGCGTGGTGGACTTACGACAGACAACCCCCCTCCCCCCAACGGCGCCGGAAAGACAGCCCCCCCCCCCACCCCCTCCCACGCACTGGCGAGTAAATATTTATTGATTTCGTTTTAATCTACTCTGTCCCCCCCCCCCCCCCGACTAATTGGAGGAGATTTGTCTCCAAGTTGAATGAAAGACACTCGGGATCCGATCTATTGGTTGGAATTGTGACGTAATGGCGAGTTTGTGTTGTGGTCCACCAATGTTTTCGTCTTTAGAGATTGCCAAACTGTGGCCACAGGAAATCCGCGAAATCCGGTACAAATAAACAAATGAAAAGGTTTCAGTAAACTTTATCCCGAGTTTGCTTCGAAAAAAACATGGCGACTGATAGAAGACATACATTTCGAAGGTAAATTGTTTTTAAAGAAGAAGAAGAAGAAGAAGAAGAAGAAGAAGAAGAAGAAGAGAAGAGTGCAAATGCGTCGGTTCTATAAATTTTAAGTCGATCACAATACCTTGAACTAATCGTATACAACGCGAATGCATAACGTTGTAGTTTCGAAGATTGCGCTCATTATTTCACCATCACTCTCGGCCACTGCCTTCTAAATCTAGAGTGACATCTGCTCACCGCCTTGCAAAGATAGTGACGGCTTGCAGACACCTGAAAAACTTCACAACTTGCGTGTTTGTCCTCCCATCCCCCCACCCCTTGTCCTTGACCTCCCGAGTATTGGCATCGTCTTATGACGACCAACTAAGTTGTTATTGATGTGTTTCGAAATGTATCCTTTGAAGCCCATATGATGGATTCGTTGCATTCTCTTCTACGCCGCAATCTGTCAAACTAGACGTTATAAAGAGTGAAAACCGTAACATTTTCTCTTACTACTTTGTGTGGATCATATCATGGGGTTTAGCCAACACCTTCATGGTTAGTGCACACAGGTTTTATGTTTTCCAACGCTCTAAAATATCGAAAAAGAAAACTGTTGAGATAAATTTGGGGAAGCGTGTTTTGGAATCAATTAGAAAGATCACTGTTCGTGAATCATGATAGACATAGGGTCAAATGCATAGTCGTTCCTCACGTGCTCCTAAACTCAGCCTTTCCTCAGACCCACCCAACAACCAATCATAGAGCAGTCCACATGGCAATGCTGCTCTGTGATTGGTGGTTGGGCGAGTCTGAGGAAAGGCTGAGTTGAGGAGCACGTGAAGAACGACTATGCATTTGACCCGACACCATTGCAATGAGCGGTGTGAGTGTTAAGAAGTGGGAACTGTGTGTCAGGATAGAGGGTTCATAATTGTAATTGTGTCATGTATCTTATTGCAATGTTTTGCTAAGTTGCTTTATGGAAATGTCAGTAATGTTAATACACACTTGCCTTCATTGAATTGAAGGAAGATTCTCTCAGATTGATATCATATAAGAATTATTGCAGTAACATGTTGTCTATACTGGATAGCTTGTACATAATACTTGCACAGAACTGCCCTAAGGACCGACACTAATTAATCACCTAATGATTGATTTCATAATCTCCACTCATCGTTCTTAATAATATTATTCGCCAAGTCACTCTCATGCGGTCGCGATCTTTCAATGACTTGGTAGAGTGAATTAAGATTTGACAGATGAGATGACCCTACTTGGTTAGTCTTCGGTTTTATTATTGGTTTGACAGGCCGCGGTAGAATTGAGCGGACATCTGCATTTTAGCTCGTCTTCATGGTCCGAGTAATGATATTGAGGTTTCCATACTCAAAAACGAGGCACTATGCGTAGTGGTGCGTGGAGGGTAAATTAAAATCGACTGAATTAAAATCTAGTCACAAAAAGTAAAAATATATAATGCTATACTGGCTCAAACCGTAACACATTGATTTACAGTAAAGAAAAAGTCTTGGAGCGTTTTCTAAACTATATGTGTAGCGGCTACTGTACAAAACGTACCCCTAACTATGAAGCACGCCACCCCGCGACTGTCTGGGGACCCGCTCGCCGTCGGGACTGTACTAGACACTATACACCCCCCTAATCCGGTAATCAGACTTCACTGTGCATCGGAGTATTCGCTAATTTGAGTTAAATTGCGTCGGGGCCGGCAAACTGTTGTTCGTAATTGTTTTAGGGGTATAAACACACGGCTTCGATGTTCTTACTTCTCCTCCGCCCCCGCAACTTAAAGAGGGGGGGGGGGGGGAGGAGAATCACAGGTTGATTACGATCGTCAAGTTGGACAACTTGAGCTGCCGGTAGCCACCCACATAGGAACATAATGGCTGTGACTTGTAATCCTTAGTCTTCCTGTTTGGCTTAGTAATTACTAATTGGTAAGATTCATAATTCGCGCGTTTTAGAATCAACAACTAAAACACACTACTATTGTTTTTTATTTCGATGTTTGGCTTTTCGTGTAAGACCTAAAATAATATGAAAAATATCTAAGAACCATGAGTTTGAAGATAAAAACGTGGTCCTCTTGAGAGTAAATGGGTATTTTAATAATTTTTGCGTTATTCCTGTTGATTTTCTCCTTTTCAGATGGCTAAGAAAGTATATTAGGGTAGGATTGTTTTGAAGGAATGTCCGAGGGCTTTTAGTAGGAAGACACAAACACATCTCAATGAAATACCGCCTATTGGAAGGACCGATCTTCTCAAATGATGTAGTCTAATTGTTATTAATTGTCAAAAGGAGCTGAAGACTTGTTCGGGCTACCGAAATATGTTCTGTCGTTTATTGGTGCAATTAAAAACAACAGCTACGTTGCTAAGTTACAAGAGTCGACCACATATGAGGCGATGTGGTCTGTAAAGATTGAGCATCTCAGAGGTGGGAGTCTATTGTCCCATCAGACGTGCTCAAACAAAGGGTAGACACGGGACAATAGATCCTCCACTTTGTTTCTCACCCCTAACGCGCTAAAGCTGTGGCGGGTATTGATATAATGTTGCGCAAGCTACGCAACACTTCGCGGAACAGTTTTCTTGGAACCACGAGATGTTGAAGTGCGAAGGCGGCTGTTTCGCCATTTGAACCTAAGTGCTGGCGATTATTATTGCGTCACTATAGTTGATTCCGTGAAGAGAGATTGATGCAGTGAAGTACAGTAGTTGTGTAACCCCACCTTCTCCTGGTGGCTACGAGCAGGGAGGTCACCCACTGACGTCAGCATGTTGCTTGATACGTCGAAGTGACGCTAGGTATCGTCAGACTCAGGGAACACAAGCTATGTTTACATGGCGGACCGTAATGATGTATACCAGACTGAGAACTGTCATGGCCCCTTCCGTTTATATGAAGGTGTACCCAAACTTGATTTCGGTCTCGCGCGCGCCACACTTGTTCGTTTTGGTCGTACATAATCCTACTTTTTCTTCTGCCATATAAAATTAATTTAAAGATGCATCCCGGCGAACAAAAGGTTACAAGCTGTTATAAATATTTTACTTGATTTTTGTTGATGGCAGCTACAATCATTTTCCATCTTATTCACCTACAAACAGCGTTCGTTCAAAGTTCCAGTTCTTCAGTCAGTACGTTCTACCTGTTTACATGATAGGACTGAGTATCGGTCTTTCGGTACGGTCTAGTTTTTTTGGCTTTTCAGTCGGTTCGGTCCCATTTTCTAGGTGTTTACATGGCCCTGGACCGTACTAAGTACCGGACTCAGTCCGCCATGTAAACAGGGTAACAGTTTATAAAGAAGGATTGCAGCCGGGACCTAACGGGCAGTATGATCCACAAGCTATGACCACGCGAAATGGTTTGGAAGTGATAAATTAGTTTTTCATTGTGTGACTGGCCCGCGTTGTGGCCACGGTCGCTCTGTGTGATATACCGAGGCTATTAGTCTTGCGGTCAACGCTTGCATGTAATTGGTTGGTTTTTGTCTTGATATCCGTGGCCAGTCGTCTCCATGCATAGCCTCGCTTGTACGGTCGGGTCTTACCGCACAGTGTATTGTCACTCATCGCTTTACTGTGCTGTATGCTCAGCAACTACTTTATTTTGTATTAAACGTAATTGATTTACCATGCAGCCTATTTCAAATTAGATTATATCCTTATATTTTTACTTTTGCCAGCGAAATGTCAAGTTAATGGTTTCTAATTTAATCCAAATGTAATTTTACTCCTACTAGAAGTGTAGACAACAACATTTCCAGGGTTATCAATTATAAGTGCTATTTTTGGGATTAGCGGTGCAGATTTTTTTATTGAAAAACGTGTTACTTTTCAGTAATCAAATGCATTCTAGCGCGCTGTAAGAGCTTGCATCAGGTTTGGTAATAGACACAACACACACTGGAGAGTGCTTGGGCTATTTAGTCATGTGCTTCTCGGCTTTGCGCTATATAATCATAACTGTCGGCATCTTCTTACTCGGTGTCATTCATTTTCATCATCTTCAATGCATTCATTGTGACATCCTTATCTTCTCATAGTTTCATCATCACTGTGAACTTGCGTTATGCGAAAGATTATGCATGGAAGTTATGCGCGTGGGTGGTTCGTCGTCCTGCTGCATGTTAGAGATTGAGCTTCCCCCTCCCCCCCCCCCCCCCCTCGTACCTCCCCCTAGCTACACCACCGTTAGCTACACACACACACATTTTATAACTGCTGGTAGAAATAAATGCTCTATCTCTGTCTTCAATGATTTTTTTTGTTGTTTGTGTTATTTTATTTGATTCCGTCTGCTTATTATTGTTTCAATGTACGTCGTCGTCTCGATTAGCCTGTTACCAACACATACGACGTAATATCCCCGTCTGAGTAGTTGAACCCCTCCACGCTATGTCGTGTGCCCACTTACCACTTAGCAGCAGTGATTGCCCACTTGAGCAGGTGAAAGGTCACACGCACGCGTACGTCACACCGGCTCAGGCTCGCGACCAATAGGGAGAGTGTTAGGCTACATGTGGAGGTTGGTCAGCAGCGAGTGGGTTCGAGTCCCGGAGCATACAGAGCGTATGGGTTCGAGTCCCAGTTCGGGCGAGGTTTAATTATTTATTTATTTCATTTATTATTTGTTAACGAGAGGAAGACCACGACAAAGTGAGGAAGGATGTGGAAATGCGAGGAGGGGACTGGAATGTAGTTGAGAGGGAAGAGTGGTGGCAGGATAGAAGAAGATGGAGAGGCTTATCTTCAATTCCAACCCAACTCAGAGATGGTCGTGGCAAAAGATGATGATGATGGTTATTTGTTGTATTACGACTTACTCGGTCTTTTAGTCGGCTCTTACGACAGGCAGAGCTACCCCGTTGAGGATTAGCTGTCGTAGGATCAAGAAGGTGGTTGTTGTCTAAGTGATATCGGCGTGGATGTGTTGCCCGGCGGGTTCGTAAACCACCCCACGCTCAGCCCAGACGCCGACGACGCCGGGCGCCGCTTAGACCGGCGCCTCCCGTTGCCATAGCGACCGACTCCTGTCACACCACCTCGTTATTAGCCGGCCTTCATTGTACACGCACACACGCACATGCGTAGCCAGCGCGTGGGACGTAACGAGCTTTAATTAAATTGAAGGCGCGTCGTGGGTGTTTAGTTTTTTTAAACCCCGTTCGGTAATAATGAGAAATGCAAATTCGAAAATCTATGTTGGTGGATTTTTGTAGTCGAGGTAAAATTTAACACCGCCGAGGTGGAATCCTTTATATTATACTGAGTGGAGATATATTTTGATGGTGTTTATTTTAACAGGTCGCTCAGAAGTAGAGTGGAGATTTTAGGGATTTCGTTCTTGTCGTAAACTCGAATCCAAGTTATAAAGCGCTCTGAATGTATTTATAACTACATCAGTAAGCCACACACACAATATGCTGAGATCTCTGCGGAGTTGTACGTGATTTCATTCAATAACAATTAGGCTAAATTAGTCTTCAATGAAACATAGATACGTACTCATATCTTATATTTTGATTGGAAAAGCGGTTTAAAGATATGCGAACTAAATACTTCTCCATGTCTAAATCTAATTTATACATAACTGGTAAGTAAGGTTGCCCGTCGATGTAAATTGACAACATCGATATCGAAGTCAAACAATCGAAGTCGAGACTTTCGATATCGTCATCAAAAAAGTAAATCATGACTGTTTCTTCAGCAACTTCTCTGGTACATTAGCGAAACGACAGTAATTGATGCAACACATCGGCAAATGAATCGGCCAACCAAAATTATATGGCACGATTTTGTTTTTATTTTTTGAGACGCGAGTACCGAATATAGGTACATTTGAACTGCGAAACATCTTTTTTGGTAGCTTGGCTCTCTGTATGTCGGGAATAATATAGAATGTGACTTTCTTTGTTTTCAATTTGTCCTTGTATGTATTATGAGTGGTGGTTGTATTGTAATGCGTGGAACCGGGACGAGAGCCCGGATGGTGATGATCGAACTATGCATGGTTATCGATCATTGCTTGGGACGGGGGGGGGGGAGGGGGGGGGTGTTACTAGAGTGACGTCATAATGATTGTCAGGAGGGCTGACTGACGTGTCAGATGCAGCAGAGATCGAACCCCGGCCAGTGTTCGTGCGTGACTACCCTTGTAAACACACCTTGCCATGCACGTCCATCACTGACTGATGCACGTCGCTGCCATGTGCGGGGGGGGGGGGGGGCAATCACCACACCCTCTCGCAAGCCATACGTTCGTCATGGATTCGTTGTATTTACTTAAAATTTTACTTTTTACTATTTTTCATTTAAAAACAGAATTTTGTATAATTTTTATAATTTTCAGTGTTTGTTGTTCTTTTTTCTGTAACTTTATTGTTGTTTTATTTTGTTTGTTACAGTATTTTTATTATTTTCGTCGTTAATTGTACACTAGTGTTCATTTACCTCCTTTTGTATGAATCAGAGTTTTGGGAGCGACACTCAAACTCAAACGTAGTGGGTTTCCATTTTGTTTTCAACTCGTATTTCTAGTGGAAACACTCCTGTTATTGAATTAATAGACTTTTCAATTATTGTACGTCGTGTTTCTACAAGATTTGTGTTGGAAACAAAGAATATGTATAGAGAGAGGTCCCATAGGTATTTTTTTTTTTTTTATATATTGCCATTCCGTTTGGAGTTCAGTATTCCTCCTCTAGCAGAATCACCCAACTTTGTTGTCACGTCACGACAAAGACAAGTGAAGTCTCCCCCCCCCCCCCCCCCCCCCGTCAGACCACGTGACCCCCTAACCGCCGTGAGTTGTGTGAATGTAAAGCGCCGATACAGCTGCCAACACCATCAGACAACAAACAATCGGCTATTCTTGACTTTACGTCTCATCTCATGGGTGACTCGCTACAACACCCAGGGGTGGGCGGCAACGCGCTGTTGTTCGGCGACGTGGAAGCGGGTTCGAATCCCGTCTAATTGGGGGGGGGTTTGCGATGAAAGTTCAAAATGGGCGCGTCGCGTCTGACGAACGCGACTTTAAAGCGGCAAATTTGAAAATGTAATAACTTATAACCAACCAGGCTAGACAAAGAATAGATCTTTAGTGCCCACATATTTATGGAACTTATAAGTTTTGCAGTTTTCTGTATTAAGACTTATTTCCCCAAATAAATTTTCACATAGATCTGAAAATTTACTGTAACCTCTCATGTTTTGCTCTGTCTAGTGCCTAGTGCTGAGTGTCTAGTGCCTAGTATACCTAGTAGCTAGTGCCTAGTGCCTAGTGCCTAGTGCCTAGTGCCTAGTGCCTAGTCCTATCTACGACGTGGCATTGCCTGTATCCGGGAGAGATATTTATTTAGTCAAACGCGAATGCTTTGTCTAGCCGTGAGGAAAGTTTGAGCGCGACAAGGTATTGTACTACTCGGCTCAGCTTGTTTTGTGAAGGGGGAGACAAAGGTGTAGATGGGGAGCTGTGTTGTGGTTGTGGGAGAGAACAGAACATGCGTGAGGCGCGTGAATAGGTCCATCAGCTTGACAGTTTAGGTTGGTAGAGAAGACGGGTTGATAGAACAGGAGTAAACTACATTCTAGTCAGGGTTTTAAGACCCTGATGCAGAGCAAAGCTGCTATGGAGAATTTAGCATATTGTATGGCAACCACAGAAGTGTTCCCCTAACTAGGGGACATCTCTGCATCTGGTGTGTCTGGGTGATCCCAAAGTGACAATTTACAGATAACGTATCTTTGATAACATCGTGATTACATTGATTGGTAAAGTCTGGCCTTAATGAAGATTGAACCATCGATGCTTCAACCCACAGCGACGAATCGCGATTGTCCTCGTTTCATAAAAATAGTATATTACCTATTATTAGGTGTATTATACCTACATAAACATAAAAATGTTCGATACATAAATGCATGTTTATGTTTTCTACCCACTGGTTCCAGGAACTGATTCTCAGTGTGGGGGGTTGAGGGGGGGCATCACACATCGACGTTATCCATGTATATGTAGCTGTTCTATTGCTAGATCAATTCCAGAATGAGATAATGAGGAGAGTATATCTCGCATAGACTATACAAATACATGGTTAGTTTCCAGCTCTGTCTCTCTCGTGTGCAAGCGTACAGCTACACAAACAACCCTGTTTATTGTTGGTAGAACAAGCAAATCCTGTGGGTGATGGATTGCTGGGTTGGATGGAGTGAAATCAAATTAATAAAGGGACTGTTACATTACATTACCTTGCCTCAACGCTGCTTCCTTTGAGGGGCACTTAACACTAATGAGTTTGCGCTAACTACAAACGCAAAAGTTTCGGTACGGTAGTGATTTGATTTCCAATTTTCTCGGTTGCGTTATTGATTTTATTAGTCTTGTAGAAACAACTTTTGCAATCTTGAAACTAGAGTCACGCTGAACATAGGCGTTTGAATGTAGTGTGAATCTATCTACCATGTGATGTGTGTTTAATAATGGGAATACCATACTAATGATTTACTGTAATTGATATACCACTACAGATAAACCCATAACTACTATCCGAAGGTTGCTAAGTCACATGTGCTATTCACACCATGTTTATCAATACATATATTTTCCTGATGTAATTTATAATAACTTGGCTACACTCATGTCTTAATGACACAGTGATGCAGATTTTGAGAAGAATTAATATTATTGAAAAGATTGAGAAGCCGATTATATGAAAACGCGATTTTAAAGCGGCAAATTTGAAATTATAACATTACCAACTAAACTAGACAACAAAAATCTCTAGTGGCCACATATTGAACTTACAAGTTTTGTACTTTTCCGTATCTCCGTAGCGATTGTATTGACGATTGTTGTTGTTGTCGTGTTGCAGGCTTGCAAACCAACACACAGCGAGGACAAAATGGCGGCCCTGTCGCTCCGCATCAGTATCGTTGAGAAAGATGTCACCAAGACGATGCAGTTTGACCCCACCACATCGGTCTACGATGCCTGCCGGATGATACGGGAGAAGATCACCGAGGCAAATCAGGGACAACGTAAGTCTGTCATTTGTTACGTACATCAAGTTTTAATTTTTAATATTACGGCCATATAAAATGTATTTCAAAATTTTAAAATGTAAATATTCTTACATTTAAACAGTTAACTGTTTATTAATTTAGTTTTGTCATCTCTGTTAAGAATTAAGTTTTTTGACTGTAGAGACTTTTTTTACTAGAGGAAGTGTTTATATTTAATAATACTGAAAAGTGTTGTAGATCAAAGAAATATGATCTTGTTTTGTTGCAGCGAAAGACTACGGCTTATACTTGGCCGACGAAGATGTGAAGAAAGGAGTTTGGTTGGAGCCAGGACGCAACCTAGAGTACTACATACTGAGGAACGGGGTACGTTACCGTCTTGGAGTTTAGTAGACGCTACATGGTTTCATCTGTCAGTCCACGACACGTTTCATGCATATGAGACTCTAGGGACACTCGCAGATACGCAGAATCAGAAGTGACGTCACATGACCAAACCTGTGGCCATGCGAGGGGAATACGTTCTGAAAGTGGGTTCTGCATGCACGTTGTCGTTAGGGTCAGGAGAAAACGAGTAGTATCCTAACACTAAAAGTGCTTAAACAGTTACCGCCCACCCACTCACCCCCTACAATAAACAAAAGAATTATTATTGTTTTGAAAGAAATAACTTTATAAACATTTTGTAATTAAGTATCCCTTGTTGTCTGCAAGGTTACTTCAACTTCATACAACATTTACTCACTCATAAAAATAATATAGATAGGTAGGCCTAGGCTAGATAGTCACACAATACAGCCAGTTAGGGTTGTTTCCCTTCATAGACTAAAATGCTTAGGCAACAGACAAACCATGTAGCCTATGTTCAGTCAGTTTCAAATTAAAATACGACAGTGACATGTTTGTATTTTGTTTCCAGGATTTATTGGAATACCGCAAGAAACTCCGCACGCTACGAGTGAGAATGTTGGACGGAACGTTAAAGACACTGTTGGTGGACGACAGTCAGCCTGTGGCCAACCTCATGGTGGTCATCTGCACCAAGATCGGTGAGTGGCTGTCTCAAACTTTGGGGGTGTTAAGTCGGTCAGTAAACGTACGTTAACGTGACCAGTATTTGCAACAGGTAGATGAACGGAGATTGTTGTTGTCTCTCAGGCATCACGAACCACGACGAGTACAGTCTGGTGCGGGAGAATATGGACGAGGAACTGGAGAACAAACCCAACTTTGGAACGCTGACCTTGAAACGGAAGAAGGAGGAGAAGGAACGAGACGCGAAGATGGACCAGCTAAGAAAGAAGCTGAAAACAGATGACGAAGGTGAGAGACTCGGGTTTTTACCACTGTCATTTCATTGTTATGTCATGTCATTTCATTCGTTCATTTTATATTTTGCGACCACGTCATAAATACCTAAACAAGTTATATATTATTTAATAGTGCAATTTATTTATTTATTTAATTTCTATCCTATTCAGTTATAAAACTGATTTACAAAGGACAATAAATGTAACTATTTACGGTAACATTACGGTATACAAAATTATAAAGAAAAATCATAAAATAGCAAGAATAAAAAAAAACATCAGAACCAACTACCATACTGTACTGTAGTATAGAAAAAAATCAAGAACAAATTAATTGAGAAATTAAAATATAATATAAATAAATGTTCTGTGTGCCAGTGAACTGGATCGACCCCAGCAAGACGCTACGCGAACAAGGCATAGACGAGAGCGAGACGGTCCTACTCAGGCGCAAGTTCTTCTTCTCGGACCAGAACATCGACAGCCGGGATCCCGTCCAGCTGAACCTGTTGTACGTCCAGGCTCGGGACGCCATCCTGGACGGAACCCATCCCGTCACGCAGGAGAAGGCTTGCGAGTTTGCCGGCATTCAGGCGCACATACAGTTCGGGGATCATAATGATGCCAAGCATCGCGGAGCTGGCTTCCTTGAGTGAGTACGCAGCAGCTAGTGTGTTTTACTGTGAATCATCTTCTATATCTCAACTCCCTGCTGCAAAACTCCCGGTTTCTGTTGAATAAAATTGTTTTAAAATGGTCAAAACTAGACCAAAATGTGTCATCCCCTAGAGAAATTAAAGATTTCTCTTATAAATGTCTCTGTTCCAATACATATTTCCATTTAATGAAATTACCTAGTTTAACTTTTGTTTTGTAATCGCGTGTTGTTGCAACAAACCTTTCACAATTTAATTAGTTAATTTGAAAATCGGAAATATTTTTTTGAAACAGAGACACATTTATAAGAAAGAGCATTGAATTCTCTAAGAGATAACATTTTGGTATAATTTTGACAATTTTAAGCAATTTGAACCGGCAGAAATCTTGAGTTTCGCAGCGGGAGGTAGAGCTACAGCCTTAAAACGTTATATTGATAGTTCTTGACTGACTAGTGACCTGATGAACGTGTTTGTTTTGCATCAGTCTGAAGGAGTTCCTGCCCGCATCGTACTCCAAGGTGAAGGGTATCGAGAAGAAGGTGTTTGCCGAGCACAAGAAACACGTTGGCATATCGGAGCTGGACGCTAAGGTGCTTTACACCAAGACTGCGCGAGCACTCAAGACTTACGGTGTCACGTTCTTCCTGGTCAAGGTAAGCGGACTTGAAATCTGTGTGCATCAATCTGTAAGAACATAACGGATATAAAACAAACTACTGTACCTACCTAACCTAATACAGAGAAATACCATAAAAAAATCTTAATTGCAAGTTTGCTGAAAAAAATCAATAGTACTATTGGCGTTTTGAAGATATTGTTAATTTCAATTGTAAATTATTATGTATTGATTATACCATATTAAACATCATATTATAAATGTAATTTTTTTATTTTTCCTCATTGTGATTTTTTGCTGTATTTTTCATTGTAGAACAAGAATGAATAAATAAATTATCATCATACTTAATCACATTATGTATTGTAGTATTGCTATATGGATGGTAACCGAGTCCGTCTCTGTTCTCCCCAGGAAAAGATGAAGGGCAAGAACAAGCTGGCTCCGCGCCTGTTAGGCGTCACCAAGGACTCAGTCCTGCGCCTGGACGAGAAGACTAAGGAGATCCTGAAGACTTGGCCACTAACCACGGTCAGACGATGGGGGGCGTCGCCCAACACCTTCACGCTGGACTTCGGAGACTACTCGGACCAGTACTACTCGGTACAGACGACAGAGGCGGAGCAGATACTGCAGCTCATCTCAGGCTACATCGACATCATACTCAAGAAGAAGAAGTCCAAGGATCACTTCGGTATCGAGGGAGACGAGGGGTCAACCATGGTCGAGGACAGCGTCTCCCCGCTCAAGTGAGTATTATCTACGTGTGCACGGGTGAAATGTACATTGCAAACATTTCGACAACTTTCTTAAACTAAAAGGGGGTTAGTAAATTTTTAATTTGTTTTTAACTTACAATCAAACGCAACAACACAAATAATACTAAAACTGAAATGGTTTCAGTAAGTTTTGATTTTTTTTAAAACTTGTTTTAAACTTTTCCTTTAGTGCTATCCTTGTATTTGAACAATCTAAGTTGATATTAAGAGCCTAGTTTTTTAAGTTTAGTGTACACATTATTGCTATTGCTGCATGAGGCTAAATAGCTATCTCATTTATGCAAATATAAATAAAAAATATATTTATAAATAAAATATGTTCTTCGTAGAGTGTGTCCCATAGTTTCAGTACCTAGAACACATGTTTTTACAGGGCTACCATCTTGCAACATGAGACAAGCCAAGCTGGAAACAAAGTCAACACAGATTCGATTGCAAAGCCAGCCCTGTTACGCGCCTCGGATGGTAAGTTCGCAGTATTGTTTTATCAACACTTGTTTTCTATTATTTTATTGCATTTTATTTCCTTATTTTTTATTTTGTTTAGGAGCATTTCTTAAATGCAATTCTGGTGTAAGCGTACAGAATATAAAAATAAGCAATGTCTATATAGTATATTACATTTTTTGCAACTTAAATGAGTGTAATAATGGTAATTTTCCCAAATTTCTTGGTGTGGTTTAAAAAACTAGTTTTCATTTTTCAACTATGTAGTATTTGAATTGTGCAAATCATTTTTCCTTTCATTTGGATAGGCCATATCATTCATTACCATCACCTACATATTTAGTGATAATAATAATAATCTTTATCTCAGTTCCTACTGTGTGATATCGATATATTTAGCAATGCAATTCCTTTCTGTTAATTATTTATTATTTCTTATAACATTACAAGTTCCCTACTAAGTATTTTACACTGTATTTAAAAATGGTTATCTACCATGTTGAATTATTACAATAGCAGACCACTGCCGATGTTCTTAAACTACAAATTTAATAATATTGAAAGTCACTCACATTACAAAGACAGCAGGTGCAGTGCTTACCTAAAACTTAGCAGTATGAACAGGGATGGAATACAGACTTGTCATGGCCAAAATTACCATTGCTCTGGTATAAACGTCGTCGAAAGTGCACCTATGCATTACTTGCTGCTATTTTTTTGAGTAAGGCCCAACTTTTGTTTTTCCTAATCTTTATCCATTTGGTGGTATCTTTTTAATATCAAAGTCCCACATTATTCAATTGTGTCATAATTATTTGTCCAGCTTGTAGCAGCAATACTGAGTGTTTGTGTCGTGACGAAGGGTTGTTTGAAGGGTGAAGCATGTATTTCAGGCGCTCGCCCCTACGGTACGGGTCACATGGGTGGCGCCCAGTTCACCACAGTCACTGGACAGGTCAATGTCACACACGGTCCTCCGCTGGTAAGAGCCCATCAACATGTGCGTGTGTGCGTGTGCGTGTGTGTGTGACACCTTCCCACCCCCCATAGGACTAACACAGGAGGTTTAGCTCAATGGTGTTGTAGGTAGAGCAGTCACCATAAATACTCCAGTTATAGTTGGGTTATCAAACGGTGTCTTGTAGCTGAAGTAGATTTCATCTCTAGCGTTATTTAAAGTAATGTCTCCCTACGTAACCATTTTACACTTCTATGCAACACTATTCTGGTCAAACAGTAGTTGGGTTATCTGCATAGTAGATGAAGTAGGTTTGTCTTGTAGTGTTCTGGAACGTAACAACTCCCCACGTAACTATTTCACACATCTAACACCAAGTTCCTAGCAGAAGTGTCTAGAATTTAAGCAAAATAACGTCAGCATATTAGCCTCCTAGAACAATTGTTATCCCGTCACTTTTCCTAATATCTGCCTTGAAAGTGTTGTTGTTCTTCTGGTTTGGTCTTGGAAGATGCTGCTTCTTTTCAGCCCTGTTAACAACTCGTGTCTGTGGTGTTTGCCTTGCTCTGATAACTGTACGCTACTTTCCGACCCTAACTAACGCTCTGTGTCTTTCTTCCATGCTATGCTAATAGATTGGACTGGTGGGAGCAGAGTAGGTACAGAACAATTGTTAAGTATTTGTTTTGTACATAATTATTACGTAGACTGTTGGATTTCAGTTTGTAATATACGTAGTTGTTAATCACACAGCTCTTAAAATTTGGCATGTGTAATTTTGATAGAAGTTTTGGTAAAACTAGAATATCATTGAAGAATGCATGCATTAAAAAATCATATTTAGATTAACATTCATACTCTGAATGTTCTTCACTAAATCTAGTTGTGTGATTAGTTGGCACTAAGTAAAATATTAAATTATCGACCTTACAAAGCAAAGAAATGACACGTTCTTATAATCTGCCTATGCATGTTGCACCTACCTGTACTAATGTTTTGTGTGCATGAACATTGTGAATGATGTATATTGTTGCAACTATAATAGGATGTGATAACTTGAGTGTCTGCAAGCAGCTATGTGCTATGTTGTATCTTTCATTGCAAGTACATATTTCAATTGGACAAGTAGTTTTTTTAGGACAAAATAGTCCGAGATATTGATAGCGATTCCTCTGCTCTCTTCTCTTACAGCATATTATTGACAAATAGTATGGATAAAATGTGAATATTTATACATTAAATATATTTTATAATAGTACCTATTTATTAATTATTATATATAAATTAATTATTTAACTAATTAATTAATTACTGATTAAATTTAAACTATTTCTATCAAATTTGCTATTTTTTAACTATGCATTTACTATCCTTAAAATTATTTACAGATTTGAACTTTTTAAAAACACTCAAGGTTTGCATAACTCATTTTGAATACCAGCAACCTTTTATGACTTTCTATGAAAATTTAATATTGATATTAAAATTGTATTGTTAACAAACAAGAGGAAGAATACAAATGTTATGTTTAGCTGAGGTACTCCACTTTTGTTTTCTGTATGTTTAAGAAATACAAGATTGTCGACTATGATGTTAGTTTGCTCTGAGATGACAGTATAGGGGATCGTATGAAATGCAAGTATGTATCTGGACGGCCACGTGTTGTAGGTCCAACAGACCCGAGTGACGAGTGTTCTGTCCGAGCCTCAGAGGGCTCTGCTCAGCACAATCAGGGCCGGCCAAGATGTGGTGGATGGAGCCGAGCGAGACCTCCACTCTAAGGCGGTGATTCAGGAGCTGGGATCAGACCCAGTAAGTAACTTAAAGTCTTTAGTTTCCTCCGAGATGTAACCATTTGGTAGGCTAGATTTAATTTTTTACTTGCTTTGAAACAGAGTTAAAAGATGGTGTTCTTAACAGAGTATACTACCCACAAAATAGATAACAATAATATCAGTATTTACTATTTAGTATTATCCACATTTAATATGTACAGTAATATGAAAAATGTTATGAAATCGATTGTAATACCAAGTTTAAAGTAAACTTGGCTATTAATATAATCATTGCAGGTAGTATAGTATTGACTTTATATTTCCTAAGAAGTGTAGAAGAGTTGAAATAAGTAATGTCAGTGCTTCGTATCGGCTACGTTCATAATGCGGTATTATTTCCCTGTCAGGCTTCGTTAAAGTGGATTGAAACAACTCTGGACACCAACAAACAGAACGTCAGCTCGCAGATTGCAGCGATGAATGCTGCCACTGCCCAAGTAGTCACCCTTACATCAGGTAAGTTGTAACGTCCACAATATTGTTTCGTTCACGTGTATTCAGTCCAAGTAGTAGCGATGGCTCATGTGTATTATTGCCCAGGGCCTGCGGAGGACGTAGACCACACAGCCGTTGGGGCAGCCATCACCACCATCACCAGCAACCTGCCGGAGATGACGCGTAACGTGAAGATGATCGCAGCTCTCATGGACGATAACGGTGATAAGCTACTCGACGCTGCTCGGAAGCTCTGCTCTGCGTTCAGTGATCTTCTCAAGGCCGCGGAGCCGGAAGCCAAGGAGGTAAGCGGGCTGCTCACTCTTCTCTTTTAACAGTTTGCTGGGATTCATGTCTACGACTTTGTAAAACCAGCAGTAATTTTAATGTTTTGAAGTATTATTTTCCCAAAGATTAACACTGGTTGGCATATAGTGGTCAAAACTTTGACTTACAACTTTTTGACTCACTGAAACTTACTCTCCTTGTATTCAAAACTGTACTTTGAAAACGATTATCTGTACAAAAAATCTTGAAATGGCAATCATTATAAAGAAATAGCAAAAATGTTCCTCTTTCAGTGGAAGTTAGCTAACACTACGGATTGAAGCAAAATCACAATTTTTAGTAAATTATTAATTTTGAAAATGAAAATGCTCTAAACATAAAATAAACATAAAACAATTAACAAACCCACTCTAAAATAATTTATTTCACTTTTAGTCTTAGTTTTATAGTATTAACGACATATTGTACAGGTTGTTTTTGATAGCGGTAGTTATATTGTCTCCCACAGCCTCGTCAGAACCTGCTGAATGCCGCCAGCCGTGTGGGGGAGGCGTCTCACCAAGTGTTGAGCACCATCGGAGAGGAGGATGAAGGGAGCCGAGAGCTACAAGACATGTTGCTGTCTCTCGCCAAGGCCGTGGCCAATACCACCGCAGCACTCGTGCTCAAGGTACTTCCATTTCACTTGATCTCATGTCTAGAAACATTGTTTTAAAGGTGTTCCTGATGTATAAAGGTCATTTTTTGTTATGGTATTTTTTATTTTAAAAATTCCATCTATATAAATTGTTTATACAATAGCTTAGATACTCATACAATGTCCATCTACAGAGTATCATCTCATGTAGGCCTAGGCCTACCTAATTGGTACATTGAATGTGTGTGAGTGTTGGTCTACAGGTAGTTATAGGTACTGTGGGTGTGATTGAGCTTGAAATATGTTATCACGGAGAGATAAACAACTCATGTGATCACCTCTTGTTTTCATCTGTCTAGTTATTGTTTTCTTTGCACTCATATCTCAACAGTTACGCCTAAATACACGTTTGTTTGCAGCAATTTTTAGTCAAGTAATTAATTAATAATTAATGAACCCTTTTTTCTCCTACTTATGTCCTTGGACTTTATCTTGTTTGCCGAGCAGTTCAATGTCACATCGGTAATCTTAGAAAACCTGGTAGATATTCCTTATCTGACAGGCGATCAAGTCTGGGTAAACACACCTAAACAACCTGGTTGAACGTCTTTGCTGACGTTGTGTAAACGCTTTCAGGCGAAGAATATTGCGGCAACATGCGACGACCAAGCCACGCAGAACAAAGTGATCGGAGCGGCCACACAATGCGCCCTGGCCACTTCACAACTGGTGGCCTGCGCAAAGGTACGTTGCAAACTGTTATTTTTAAGAAGGAAAATATAATTTTTTAAAATTTCAACCCAAAAAAATATTTTTTTTAAGGTTAAGTGTAATTTTAAGTTTTGTATATGTATTAAATAATTTAAAACTTTAGAGATTAATTAAATTAATTTTCTCTTAATAATGTATTGTTATTATAGCCTGATATAATGTTTGTCTGTGTAAAGGTGGTAGCCCCCACGCTGCACAGCCCTGCATGCCAGCAACAGCTGATGACCGCCGTGAGAGAAGTCACGAGGGCGGTGGAAGGTCTCGTCCAGATCTGCAACGACAATTGCTCGGACAACGATCACCTGTTGCGCGAGTTGAGTGGGGCTGCGTCCGAGGTCACTCGGACACTCAACGATCTGCTCAACCACATCAAGTACGTTACTGTTGATGGCAAACCCCTTTCGTTCAAGCCCAGTATAAATTCATTTGTTGTATTATTATTTCATCAAATATTGGTAATATTTTGAGGGTCTTGTATTAATAGTTTTCCAAAAATTAACATTAATTAGCATTTATGAATAAATTAGTAAAACGTTCCTTTTAACAAAAATGTCGACCTGTTACTTTGGTTGTACCGCAAGCTAATCAATAAAATGTTCCCGCCAGGCTTGCAACTCGCGAGCACGCCCGGGAGAGCGTTCAAGAGACGACCGTGGAGACCATCATGGTAGCGACAGACAGACTGTTTGCCACTCACGACACTGGCGAGATGGTCAGACAAGCGAGGATCCTGGGACAAGCCACCGCTCAGCTCATACAAGCCATCAAGGTCAGTCCTGTTACATCATGGAATACTTGTCACGGCTAATTGATATACATTTATTGTGCAAAGATGGCAAAACTACAAGTTGAAATTGATAATTGCTATTTTCTTTTGTTCATTGTTTTTATTATTCATCATCATTATATCCATTGCCATTTCCTGCTTCTGGCAGGGTCAGCTTGGGTTTCACAACCAAATTTTTCCACCTCTTCCTATCTTCCCACAATCGTACTTCCTCTACTTGCTCCCAGTTCTCTCCTCTCTTCTGTAGGTCTTCAGCAATCTTTTCCTTCCATCTCTTCCTTGGTCTTCCCCATCTTCTTCTTCCTTCGATCCTTTGTTCATATATTCTCCTGGGCATCCTCTCTTCCCTCATCTGTTTCATGTGTCCAAACCATCTCAGCCTTGTCCTTCCCATTCTGTCCCCTAGCTTCTCCACACCAAGCATTTTATTTTGTTTTGTTATTGTTATTATGTTTTTATTATTGTTTGTTGTAAATAGTATAGTTTTATTTATTGTCCTTGATAACTAATCAGTTTTGTAACTGAGTAGGATAAATAAATAAATGAATATCAACTCGCAGGGTGAGGCGGAGAAGCAGCCGGACTCTGAGATCCAACGGCGTCTACTGGCCGCTGCCAAGACGCTGGCTGACGCTACAGCTCGCATGGTGGAGGCTGCCAGGCAGTGCGCTACCAACCCCCACGACTCTCAGAGCCAGAACCAGCTGAGAATAGCGGTGGAGGAACTCAGGGTCGCCACCACACTGGCCGCCACACCGGCACACAGACGCAAGCTGGTCTCCAGGCTGGAGGTGAGTCACAATTCGATGAAAACTTATTTTTTTAAATAAAAAAAGTAATATAAAAAAATGTGTTTTTTTGTCAAAAAGTGTTTTAAAAAAAATTGGAGCCTTTTTTTGTAAAATTATATGTTGTTCTACTTATGTACATATTCCATTAGTGTCTTTATGACACGTACTCAGTACTATAGCAGTGGTTGGATACTTACCTCTGAAATGGTTTCAGGCTGCAGCGAAACAGGCTGCCAGCACGGCCACTCAGTGCATCTCCGCTTCGCAAGGCGCTTCGCATCATAACGCCAACAAGGTAAGTGCGTTGCAGAGAGGCGCGACTATTGTATTTCTACAAAATGTATTGATTTGGGCTTGAAATCTGATTTTATTTTAATATAATTCACTTCCACTCATTAAAAAAATTTTAAAACTATTTTTAGAAAGTTTAAGAAAATAAATTCTTAAAAAAAATATATTTTATGTTGAACACTCTAGAGAAATGATCACCTAAATGAGCTAGCTTCACTAATAGTGTCGCGGTACAGAGTCACGTATGCCATGTGTTGGTTGCAGGCGTCTCAAGAGGAGCTGCTGAGCGAGTGCAAGATAATGGCCGACCACATCCCAGCCCTAGTGGAGGGGGTGAAGGGAACACTGGCCAACCCTGACAATCCCACCGCTCAGTTGAACCTCATCAACGCGTCCGAGCAGTTCTTGCAGGTACGCACAGTGTGTTTGTAAGCTCGTGTTGCCGTGCCGTGTTTACTCGTGTAAAGGCCAAACCTTCATTTTTGAAAATAATAATTATTTAAAATTAATCACAAAATTATTAATTTTTGTTTTTTGACACCCTTTTCTGAAGACAAGGGTTAATGTTCTTTTAGTTTGTACCGGTAATTGGGGATTTAGAGTCCCTTGTGCACTGTGAATTGACTGGGGATAACTGTACACACTACAGATGTCTTGTTGGGTTGCAGCCTGGCTCCCGCGTGGTGGCTTCTGCCCGAGCAGTCTTGCCAACAGTCAACGATCAGTCATGCGCGATGCAGCTGGGCACCTCATCTCAGTCTCTAGGCTCCAGTCTGGGAGACCTGAGGTCTTGCGTGGGCCGAGCCAGAGAGGCTTGCGCCGGGCTGGAGCTGGAGTCTGCCCGGGAGCTGATAGAGAGCTTGCGTCTGGAGCTGGAGGCATTCCAGAGAGCTGCGGAGCGCATGGAGCTGAGACCGCTGCCTGGAGAAACGGTGAGGGCTGAAAATTAGCTCAAAAACAAGCTAATTCTCATTTTTTTTTAAGTGTGAAATGTTTATAATTTTTCATTTGAGAAAATATCAGTATCAGCCTATGTATCACTATCAGTATGAAACTTTAGATTCTTTGTATCCCATCTTCTACAACATTAGAAATTTCCCAGTGTTTGACATAAAGCTTGAAAAGCTTGTGAATTGTAACTTTAAAATGACATTCAATATAAAAAATTTAAAAATAATAAGGATCTAGAAATTATCAAGATCTACAGTAATTCAGTTTGATTAGTCCATATAACATTACATTATTGACTAGTTACTAATTTTGTATTTTTCTCCTATTTTTATTATTTAATTTTTTATTGTTCCCAGGCGGAGTCAACGGCTCTGCAACTTGGCAGCACCTCCAAGAACGTCGGCTTTGCGATGGCCCAACTGCTGAGTGCCGCCGCACAGGGTAACGAGAACTACACGGGCATTGCCGCACGAAACACTTCCACCAACCTGAGGGATCTCACCAAGGCTGTGAGGGGCGTTGCCGCCACCACTACCAACCGAGAGACACAAATTAAGTAAGGATCACACTTCTGGTATACTTATATATTTACTAATATTTAAATTTATAAGTCAGGTATATAATGTGAGGAAAGGATCCAACAGCTTCGTGTTTCGTTTCAGCTTCATTTTCAGCTTCGTTTCAACTTCGTGAAAGATGACGGATTTGCGAGTTGAAGTTTTTGAAGTTATTATGTTTTTTATGTGTACATCAAACTTGCAAATTCGTTATCTTACATGAAGGTAAGCTGTTGGATCCTTTCCTCACATTATATACCATTCCAGCCGATTGGCACCTATACTTTCATAACCAAATTTATAAATCAGTTTTTGTCTCAATTCAGTTTTATTGCTTTTATCAATAGTACAGTAGTTTGTTCTCAACCCCGACACGTACGCAGCTAACGAGCGTGTTGTTTGCTTCCAGGATCATCCACAGCGGAGAGGAGGTGATGGATCGATCACTGAGGCTTCTGGACGAGGCCCAGCATGCATTGCAGAACCCCGAGCGACCCGAGAACACACAACACCTGGCTCAGGTGGCCAAGGATGTGTCGCAGGTAATTACCTATCTATGATTGTTATGCTGGGATCCCATAAAATTAGCAACTGATGTTTAAACATTAATTTTCTATAAGTTACTGTTTGTTTAAAGCATTTATAGATCATAGCATTAGAAATGTAAATTTTGGTTCTCAACATTATTGTTTTACTGGAAATCACGTGCCAACTTGTTTAAAATTGAATTTTGAAAATAATTTTCTACATTATTATTTTACATAAAATTAGCAATTAGTGGTTTTTAGAAAAAATTAGCAAAACCAACCTGGTGCCTAGGGTATGTTAGCATTATTTATTAAAAATTAATTATCTGATGAGATACAAAACGTATCAAGTGTTCTACAAAGTCTCAAAAACAAACTGCCTACTATTTTACTGGGCCCTAGACTTACAAAGTGAGCAAGTAGTAAAGTTAATCATTGTCTTGTCATCGCATGCTAGGCCCTCAACAAGTGCGTGGGCTGCCTGCCGGGCCAGAAGGCCCTAGAGTAAGCAACACGGTTAATGGTTGTCTTGTCATCGCGTGCTAGGCTCTCAACAAGTGCGTGGGCTGCCTGCCAGGCCAGAAGGCCCTAGAGTAAGCAACACGGCTAATGGTTGTCTTGTCATCGCGTGCTAGGCACTCAACAAGTGCGTGGGCTGCCTGCCGGGCCAGAAGGCCCTAGAGTAAGCAACACGGCTAATGGTTGTCTTGTCATCGCGTGCTAGGCACTCAACAAGTGCGTGGGCTGCCTGCCGGGCCAGAAGGCCCTAGAGTAAGCAACACGGCTAATGGTTGTCTTGTTATCGTGTGCTAGGCCCTCAACAAGTGCGTGGGCTGCCTGCCGGGCCAGAAGGCCCTAGAGTAAGCAACACAGTTAATGGTTGTCTTGTCATCGCGTGCTAGGCTCTCAACAAGTGCGTGGGCTGCCTGCCGGGCCAGAAGGCCCTAGAGTAAGCAACACAGTTAATGGTTGTCTTGTCATCGCGTGCTAGGCCCTCAACAAGTGCGTGGGCTGCCTGCCAGGCCAGAAGGCCCTAGAGTAAGCAACACAGTTAATGGTTGTCTTGTCATCGCGTGCTAGGCACTCAACAAGTGCGTGGGCTGCCTGCCTGGCCAGAAGGCCCTAGAGTAAGCAACACAGTTAATCGCTGTCTTGTCATCGTGTGCTAGGCACTCAACAAGTGCGTGGGCTGCCTGCCAGGCCAGAAGGCCCTAGAGTAAGCAACACAGTTAATGGTTGTCTTGTCATCGCGTGCTAGGCTCTCAACAAGTGCGTGGGCTGCCTGCCTGGCCAGAAGGCCCTAGAGTAAGCAACACAGTTAATCGCTGTCTTGTCATCGTGTGCTAGGCTCTCAACAAGTGCGTGGGCTGCCTGCCGGGCCAGAAGGCCCTAGAGTAAGCAACACAGTTAATGGTTGTCTTGTTATCGCGTGCTAGGCCCTCAACAAGTGCGTGGGCTGCCTGCCTGGCCAGAAGGCCCTAGAGTAAGCAACACAGTTAATCGCTGTCTTGTCATCGTGTGCTAGGCTCTCAACAAGTGCGTGGGCTGCCTGCCTGGCCAGAAGGCCCTAGAGTAAGCAACACAGTTAATCGCTGTCTTGTTATCGCGTGCTAGGCTCTCAACAAGTGCGTGGGCTGCCTGCCTGGCCAGAAGGCCCTAGAGTAAGCAACACAGTTAATCGCTGTCTTGTCATCGTGTGCTAGGCTCTCAACAAGTGCGTGGGCTGCCTGCCGGGCCAGAAGGCCCTAGAGTAAGCAACACAGTTAATGGTTGTCTTGTTATCGCGTGCTAGGCCCTCAACAAGTGCGTGGGCTGCCTGCCGGGCCAGAAGGCCCTAGAGTAAGCAACACGGCTAATGGTTGTCTTGTTATCGTGTGCTAGGCCCTCAACAAGTGCGTGGGCTGCCTGCCGGGCCAGAAGGCCCTAGAGTAAGCAACACAGTTAATGGTTGTCTTGTAATCGCGTGCTAGGCCCTCAACAAGTGCGTGGGCTGCCTGCCGGGCCAGAAGGCTCTAGAGTAAGCAACACGGCTAATGGTTGTCTTGTCATCGCGTGCTAGGCACTCAACAAGTGCGTGGGCTGCCTGCCGGGCCAGAAGGCCCTAGAGTAAGCAACACAGTTAATGGTTGTCTTGTTATCGCGTGCTAGGCCCTCAACAAGTGCGTGGGCTGCCTGCCGGGCCAGAAGGCCCTAGAGTAAGCAACACAGTTAATCGCTGTCTTGTTATCGCGTGCTAGGCCCTCAACAAGTGCGTGGGCTGCCTGCCGGGCCAGAAGGCCCTAGAGTAAGCAACACGGCTAATGGTTGTCTTGTTATCGTGTGCTAGGCCCTCAACAAGTGCGTGGGCTGCCTGCCGGGCCAGAAGGCCCTAGAGTAAGCAACACAGTTAATGGTTGTCTTGTTATCGCGTGCTAGGCCCTCAACAAGTGCGTGGGCCAGAAGGCCCTAGAGTAAGCAACACAGTTAATCATTGTCTTGTTATCGTGTGCTAGGCTCTCAACAAGTGCGTGGGCCAGAAGGCCCTAGAGTAAGCAACACAGTTAATGGTTGTCTTGTTATCGCGTGCTAGGCCCTCAACAAGTGCGTGGGCCAGAAGGCCCTAGAGTAAGCAACACAGTTAATCATTGTCTTGTTATCGTGTGCTAGGCTCTCAACAAGTGCGTGGGCCAGAAGGCCCTAGAGTAAGCAACACAGTTAATGGTTGTCTTGTTATCGCGTGCTAGGCCCTCAACAAGTGCGTGGGCCAGAAGGCCCTAGAGTAAGCAACACAGTTAATCATTGTCTTGTTATCGTGTGCTAGGCCCTCAACAAGTGCGTGGGCCAGAAGGCCCTAGAGTAAGCAACACAGTTAATCATTGTCTTGTTATCGTGTGCTAGGCCCTCAACAAGTGCGTGGGCTGCCTGCCGGGCCAGAAGGCCCTAGAATAAGCAACACGGCTAATGGTTGTCTTGTCATCGCGTGCTAGGCCCTCAACAAGTGCGTGGGCTGCCTGCCGGGCCAGAAGGCCCTAGAGTAAGCAACACGGCTAATGGTTGTCTTGTTATCGCGTGCTAGGCACTCAACAAGTGCGTGGGCTGCCTGCCGGGCCAGAAGGCCCTAGAGTAAGCAACACGGCTAATGGTTGTCTTGTCATCGTGTGCTAGGCACTCAACAAGTGCGTGGGCTGCCTGCCGGGCCAGAAGGCCCTAGAGTAAGCAACACAGTTAATGGTTGTCTTGTCATCGTGTGCTAGGCTCTCAACAAGTGCGTGGGCTGCCTGCCGGGCCAGAAGGCCCTAGAGTAAGCAACACAGTTAATGGTTGTCTTGTTATCGCGTGCTAGGCCCTCAACAAGTGCGTGGGCTGCCTGCCAGGCCAGAAGGCCCTAGAGTAAGCAACACAGTTAATGGTTGTCTTGTTATCGCGTGCTAGGCTCTCAACAAGTGCGTGGGCTGCCTGCCGGGCCAGAAGGCCCTAGAGTAAGCAACACAGTTAATGGTTGTCTTGTCATCGCGTGCTAGGCTCTCAACAAGTGCGTGGGCTGCCTGCCGGGCCAGAAGGCCCTAGAGTAAGCAACACGGCTAATGGTTGTCTTGTCATCGCGTGCTAGGCACTCAACAAGTGCGTGGGCTGCCTGCCGGGCCAGAAGGCCCTAGAGTAAGCAACACGGCTAATGGTTGTCTTGTCATCGCGTGCTAGGCCCTCAACAAGTGCGTGGGCTGCCTGCCGGGCCAGAAGGCCCTAGAGTAAGCAACACGGCTAATGGTTGTCTTGTCATCGCGTGCTAGGCCCTCAACAAGTGTGTGGGCTGCCTGCCGGGCCAGAAGGCCCTAGAGTAAGCAACCCAGTTAATGGTTGTCTTGTCATCGCGTGCTAGGCACTCAACAAGTGTGTGGGCTGCCTGCCGGGCCAGAAGGCCCTAGAGTAAGCAACACAGTTAATGGTTGTCTTGTCATCGTGTGCTAGGCACTCAACAAGTGCGTGGGCTGCCTGCCGGGCCAGAAGGCCCTAGAGTAAGCAACACGGCTAATGGTTGTCTTGTCATCGTGTGCTAGGCACTCAACAAGTGCGTGGGCTGCCTGCCGGGCCAGAAGGCCCTAGAGTAAGCAACACGGCTAATGGTTGTCTTGTTATCGCGTGCTAGGCCCTCAACAAGTGCGTGGGCTGCCTGCCGGGCCAGAAGGCCCTAGAGTAAGCAACACAGTTAATGGTTGTCTTGTTATCGCGTGCTAGGCACTCAACAAGTGCGTGGGCTGCCTGCCGGGCCAGAAGGCCCTAGAGTAAGCAACACAGTTAATGGTTGTCTTGTTATCGTGCTAGGCCCTCAACAAGTGCGTGGGCTGCCTGCCTGGCCAGAAGGATGTGGACGAAACAATCCTCTCCATCACGGACGCGTCTCAGATCCTGTCCATGGGAGAGTTCCCCCACTCGGACAAGTCTTACGGCCAACTGCAGCAGGAGCTAAACTCTGCCGCTACGCAGTTCAACGACGCTACCACCACGGTAGTGTCCTCCGTTCGCAGCCCCGCTCAGCTGGCCGCCTCCTCCAAGAAGTTCGGTAAGAACCACAACCAACTCCGTACTTCGATATTTACGGAATAAAATACAAAATTTTGAAAAGATTAAAAAAATTAAATTTATAAATATTTTTATCGTGATTTGAGGGAAGAGGATTCCAACAGCTTACCTTGAAATTCTACTTTTTCCTTCATTTTTTGTTGACCTGTTGATGACAGTAGATAATATTTAATAGTCATTAGCTAAATAAAATAAGTATATATTAATTAATGATATAAGTTACAAGTGCATGGTACATTGATTAAAAAAAATTTATATATTGCCACATTATCTACAACATTTGAGATTTTATTGTATATTTTTCAGAAAGAACTTGCTTTAAAAGTATCTTTAATGAAAACAATGTAGGGTGTGTATGTAGGTACTTTAGGGAAACAGATGTAAGTGTATTTGTCTTAAATCTTTATGAAATTAAAAAAAAATGTAAGAGGCATGTAGTAGTAAAGTTTTGTCTTGTTCCCAGGCAATGCGTTTGGCTCGCTGTTTGGCGTCGGCATGGAGATGGCCGGCCAGACCAAGGACAAGGAAGTCCAAGGTCAGATGGTCGTGTCCTTGAAGAACGTGTCGATGGTGTCTTCCAAGCTGCTCGTCACTGCCAAGTCCGTCGCCGCGGACCCCAGCGCTCCCAACGCCAAGAACCAGCTGGCCTCCGCAGCGAGGGCCGTGACCGACTCCATCAACTACCTGGTGGATGTCTGCACATCCGCTGCCCCCGGACAGAAGGAGTGTGATAACGCGATACGCAACATGCAGTCTCTGCGACCACTGCTTGACAACCCCAACGAACCTCTCAGTGACTCGTCATACTTTGAGTGCCTCGACGCTGTCATGGAGAAGTCCAGGAGTCTAGGTAAGTGGCACAACCCTTCACCTTTAACCCTTTTTGGTCCCGACATTACTAGCCCTGCAGTTAAATGCCATTTATATTTTAACAAATTTTTCAGTCCAAAAATTTTGCAATTTGTTACATTCAAAAATTGTGTGAACACATTTTTGTTTTTAAATAAGATCTGTAGTGATTTTTTAATGTTAAGAATGTGTAACGAAAAAGGGGTTGAAAATCGTAACAGTTCATACAGTTTTTTGTTGCCCAAAGAGCTTGTTTCGAAACTTTCTCTTTGAAGTCTAAGAATGTAAGAAATACAATGAAATGAAAAAAAAATGAAAACTTATGTACATTATTATTGAATTTTTTCCCTTTTCGTTTCTCTTTTGTACATTTGTATATTTAGTTAATTCTTTATCAAGAACTTGTTTTTTTTTGTTTTTTTTTTAAATGTGTTTATCATTTTTTCACACTGGTCCTTATGAAAATGTAATTCACTGTCTTTATTTATCGTATTAGGGCAATATATAAAGATGTACTATTAGGCAAAGTATTGAGCGTGTAAATGTTGCTCCAGGCGACGGAATGACTGGCATTGCGAACCACGCCAAGAAGTCTGAGCACGAGCAGTTTGGCGAGGCCGTCAAGGGAGTGAGCAGCTCGATCTGTGGCCTGGTCGAGGCTGCAGCTCAAGCAGCGTACCTGGTGGGAGTGTCCGAGCCCTCTAGTGTGGCCGGTAGGCACGGCCTGGTGGATCAGGCACAGTTTGCTCGGGCCAGCCAGGCCATTCAGACGGCCTGCCAACATCTCACCAACCCCACAACCAACCAGCACCAGGTTCGTTGCTCATTTCAGACAGCCAGGCGTTATTTTTTATATCGAATCGAAGGCTATGTTGAACAGTCTTTAAAATTAAAAATATTACACATTAAAAGTTCAAATTGCGAATTTTAAATTATTGCTTTGGTAGATAAATTATAAATTTATTCCCTCTCTCTGTAAAGAAAAGTTATACATTGTACCTTATGTTCTTGTCCAAAGAATGAAACATAGGTATCTATTTATGGATCTATCTAGGGAGGGAAAAAATTTATTTAAGTAGTATTCAGGCCTCAAAAAGAAAAAACCTGTCTATAATTATTAATTTTTGCTGACTGATTCTTTTGCCAGTATTTGAATGATTTTAATAATTATGGGTGTGTTAAATAAACACAAATAACACTTTGATAGGTGTGAAATAATATTATGTATAGATAATTCAGTGGTCACGAAAGCACGGTGGATAGTAACCGAGGCCCTCCCCTCTTCCAGGTTCTGTCTGCGGCGACGGTGATAGCCAAGCACACTAGCTCGCTGTGTAACGCGTGTCGCGTGGCCTCCAGTAAGACAACCAACCCAGTGGCCAAGAGACACTTCGTACAGTCGGCCAAGGACGTGGCCAATTCCACGGCCAATCTCGTCAAGGAGATCAAAGGTGAGACCTCACGTTCAGCAAGTGTTTGGGAACGGAGATGTACCGGCAGAAAGCTGCTTGTTGCAGAATATTAGCCCACAAGTGAAATGTCCATCAAATGTATTTGTTTGTTCCCGTTCTCCCGCAGCGTTGGACCAGGACTACTCATCGCACAACAGAGACAACTGTGCTCACGCTACCCGGCCACTCTTGGACGCGGTCGACAGTCTGTGCATATTTGCCGGCTCGCCAGAGTTCGCTAGTCAGCCGGCTAAGATCAGCGTAGCGGCCCGCGCTGCACAGGAGCCAATCACGTCTTCCGGTTAGTTACGTTGATACACAACTTGATTTCAGAGTATCGAATGGTTAATGAATAAATAGATGAGTAGACTACATTTTTTTCTGACTGAAATTTCCGAGAAACATATCTCTACTTTCTTACTTAAAAATCTTATTTTTTTAACATTTTATAATAAAAACGTGTTTGGTTTCCCAGGGCGAGCGATCATCGATGGTTCGTGCTCGATGGTGCGAGCTGCCAAGTCATTGGCTGTCAGCCCGAGGGATCCACCCACCTGGCAGCTTCTGGCCAATCACAGCAAGAGCGTCTCAGACTCCATCAAGATGCTGGTGTCATCCATTCGGTAACTATATTGACTTTATCTGTCGCTTTTAGTCTTGGGTCTTGCCGTCTTGGGAACATTCTCGTAGGAGTAACGGTGGTCTTGTACTACTTCTAACTTCCAGTACGGTACCTTTATGGCACTCCCTTGCTGATCTGACAGGGTGTCTACAAGTCTGGAAAACCTGGAAAACCTGGAAAAGTCAGGGAATTCTGTTCAACTGGAAAAGTCAGGGAAATTGTTAATTTTCAGTATAATTTCTGGAATTTCCTCAATGTATGACAAATGTGTATTTTGTAATTTCAATGCCATTTTTGGGTGATGAAACTGGAATTCCATACAAAAACAATTTTTTTTTTTGGGTTGCTGTATTTCAAAATTCCCACCCATATCAAGCTAGTTCCAGTAGATGGTAACAGATTGTATTAACTTATACACATTAAAGAAATGCTCCAAGATCCCATTGGATTTAAATTGAAACACAAGCCTCAAGCTGCTTTACTTAAAAACGATCTGATTGAGGATGAGATGAAAGCTATCTCCAAATAATTTTAAATTATTTGGAGATAGCTTTCATCTCATACCTTTTCATCTTTACCTACATAGTATCCATTGATTTCATTCATAGTTAGCCCTTTGGCACTAATCGTACAAATACATATGCCTATATCCTAAGGCATACCTATGCCTATATCCAAAGGCTTATTAATAATCATGTATTTTTATGGATCTATTAAAGTTTAAACGCTTAGATTTGTATGGACTTTTTGTTTCTTCTTTCCCCGTGCATTTCCCCTCGTTTATGCAGCCTACTTGTTATTACGTCAGTCTGGAAAAGTATGGATTTCAGTCTGGAAAACCTGGAAAAGTCAGGGAATTTGGTATCTTGATTTTTGTAGACACCCTGTCTGAGTCCCGACCATACTTTTGTCTGTTTGTTTTGGATAGAATATTGGGACAAGGTGTCAATTTAATATCAGTGTTATGTTCCACTTGTTTTTATTCTATATTAAGTAAACTTTGAACTTAAACACCATACCGACTTCCTTGATTACGGCACTAGGCATGCTGAAGATTTCCATTCATCCACACACTAAAATTGTCAAAATTAAGAAATTAACTTTCGGTCATTTAAAATAAGATAAAAAAGTAAAAGCCTAGCTCCCAAATCGTATCACTGTGTTATTGAAATAATGTTGTTTTGTTTTGCTACGAACAGAGACAAGGCACCAGGCCAGAAGGAATGCGACGAGGCGATATCGAAGCTGAGTGCGAGGATCCGAGACCTGGACCAAGCGTCTCTGGCTGCCGTGTCTCAGAGTCTACCCCCTCGGAGAGACAATACGCTGCAAGGATTCACCGACCAGATGGAGAGCTCGGCCAGCGAGATCTCGGAGAAACTAGAGCCCGTCAGGAACGCAGCAAAGTTCGAGGCGGAGAATATCGGCCACGCGGTCAGTACATTTCCTCCGTTTTGTATTTGTTGTCCAATAACGGACTTTATAAGGTTTATAAGAAGCAACAGTCCACTGTGTGTCAATTTTACCCGGGTCCAGAGATTAACTCGTAACTTTTTTTTTTAAATCCTTACAGTGATCCTTCAACATATATTTTTTTATTCAATATAGTATGTTGTGTATTTACTTACATACACCACACTGTACTTACATATAGGCAGGGGTGTGGTCATTTTGTGGTAATTTTTTTGCTGAAGATACTACTATGCATTTTTTTCAATCGCTTTTTTAAATTATTGAGGGCAGCTTATTTTCAAAATTGGTTATAAAACTGGGAACATATTTGAGTAGTTGCTTTTAATTGATCAATTACTTTGACCAGACATGATTGTATTTTAAATTTGTTCTTTTATTCTATTGCATAATGTGCATGTATTGTACACTTTTAATGCAATTTGTAAGTTAGCAAAGTATAGACTACTACTACTTTAATTTTCAATTTGCCAGGGTTAAGTATGAAATTGTAATCATCTTTATTAGTCTAGTATAGTTAATTTCAGCATTCATGTGGCTACATCATGCTAGAACTTTGCAACTCACCTAAAATAGCAACTCTGTTTATGCAGCTGAATCAGCTGGTGTTGTACTTCGAGCCTCTGGTGGGTGGAGCTATCGGAGCCGCATCCAACATGGTTCACTCTAAGCAACAGATGGTTCTACTGGACCAGACCAAGACCGTGGCTGAGTGTGCCCTACAACTAGTGTACGCTGCCAAGGAGGGCGGTGGAAACCCCAAGGTGAGTTGATGGTGACTAGAGGGAACACGGTCCAACATTGGGAGGGATTCTGATAGATTACCTGAGTCATCAGTATTTATTGAATACAAAAACAAAAAAACAAAAATTAAAAATTTTTGTCTTAATTTTTAAAAAAATGTTTAAAAAAAAATTTCAACAAAAATTTAAAAAGTTTAAATACATTTTTTAATTTATATTTCTTCTGTCTTGTCAGGCGCTTAGCGTTCACCCCGACATTGACGAGTCAGTGGACTCCACCAAGGACTCCCTGCACGACATGGGCAAGACGCTAGAACACCTGGCTACGCAGGCTGGAGTGGTGACTGGCATTATGGACACGATCACCCGAGCAATGTCGCGCGTTGCCGACAACCGCACCTCCGTCATGGTGGAAACCTACTCGGAGCACAGCTTCGTGGACTATCAGACCCGCATGGTGCAGGCCGCCAAGGAGATAGCGCGCATCAACCAGGACATGGTAAGACACACATTTCAATGTGTCCATATTATTATTGAAAACTGATTCACAATGAAAATAATAAATTAAAAATAATTTTTTTTTTCCTATGCAGAGTGCGGCTTCTTCAGCCATTCTTCTTCCTCGCTATCCAATATAAAATGGCTTCTTTTTCTGACCTGCCCATATCATTGGGCGCGTCAATGTTATAGTCGATTTACAGCTACGCGTTGCGAGCGAAGCGAAGGCGCGAGCTCCAATCAGTGGCCGAGTTTCGTGAGCTAATAACTTCTTTGCTTGAAATTCGGCCGCTGATTGGAGCTCGCGCCCTCGCTTCGCTCGCAACGCGTAGCTGTAAACGTACCATTACTCTGAAGTTTGAAAAAAGCTTGAAGTTCATGAAAAATATCTTGATTTTAATTTAATTTTTTTTAAAGTTAGTTACTTTTAAAATAGTGAAAGTTAATATTTCATAGTTATTGTATTTGCAATGGTTTGCAGGTGACCAAGTCCAGCAGTGACGTGGGTAAGCTGAGTGCGCTGGGAGGCGAACTAGCGCGGCAATACAACCAGCTGGCCTCAGACTCCAGTGGAGCTGCCGCTTCTACCAACAACGCTGATGTCTCGACCAGGATACGAACCGGGGTCCAGGATCTAGGCAGGGCTTGCATTGACCTTGTGAAGGCTGGTGGGGCCTGTCAGCTGCAGGGAGACACTTTCCACCAGCGTGAGGTGTCTCAGTCGGCTCACATCGTCTCGGAGAAGGTGAGGCCGTCTTTATCTTGCTTAGTGACGAGTCTATACAATATCACACATGAAAATATACAAAGATTAAAAGATTTTAAAAAGTGTAATATATATCTACAATATTATGAATTCTGTACAATAATCACAATATTGATATCAATAATAATTCGTTTGTTCCTTTAAAGTATGCAAATAAAAAAAAATGTCTTTTTTTTTTTAATTATTTAATTTTTAGTTTTTTTACTTGGATATGTTAGCCAAAACAGGGATACAAATTCAAACAATTTTTCATTTTGCACACTAAGTTTAAGCACGTACTCAAAAGTAAATTGCATTTTATTTCAAGTCCTTAATTATGTCGATGGTGAAAATATCAGTGAATATTTCCTTGTCCCCAGGTATCGCAAGTGCTGGCCGCTCTGCAGGCTGGCTCGCGAGGTACCCAGGCCTGCATCAACCCCACTTATCAGTGAATATTTCCTTGTCCCCAGGTATCGCAAGTGCTGGCCGCTCTGCAGGCTGGCTCGCGAGGTACCCAGGCCTGCATCAACGCTGCGTCCACTTATCAGTGAATATTTCCTTGTCCCCAGGTATCGCAAGTGCTGGCCGCTCTGCAGGCTGGCTCGCGAGGTACCCAGGCCTGCATCAACGCTGCGTCCACTTATCAGTGAATATTTCCTTGTCCCCATGCAGGTATCGCAAGTGCTGGCCGCTCTGCAGGCTGGCTCGCGAGGTACCCAGGCCTGCATCAACGCTGGGTCCACTTATCAGTGAATATTGCCTTGTCCCCAGGTATCGCAAGTGCTGGCCGCTCTGCAGGCTGGCTCGCGAGGGACCCAGGCCTGCATCAACGCTGCGTCCACTTATCAGTGAATATTGCCTTGTCCCCAGGTATCGCAAGTGCTGGCCGCTCTGCAGGCTGGCTCGCGAGGTACCCAGGCCTGCATCAACGCTGCGTCCACTTATCAGTGAATATTGCCTTGTCCCCAGGTATCGCAAGTGCTGGCTGCTCTGCAGGCTGGCTCGCGAGGTACCCAGGCCTGCATCAACGCTGCGTCCACTTATCAGTGAATATTGCCTTGTCCCCAGGTATCGCAAGTGCTGGCCGCTCTGCAGGCTGGCTCGCGAGGTACCCAGGCCTGCATCAACGCTGCGTCCACTTATCAGTGAATATTGCCTTGTCCCCAGGTATCGCAAGTGCTGGCCGCTCTGCAGGCTGGCTCGCGAGGTACCCAGGCCTGCATCAACGCTGCGTCCACTTATCAGTGAATATTTCCTTGTCCCCAGGTATCGCAAGTGCTGGCCGCTCTGCAGGCTGGCTCGCGAGGTACCCAGGCCTGCATCAACGCTGCGTCCACTTATCAGTGAATATTGCCTTGTCCCCAGGTATCGCAAGTGCTGGCCGCTCTGCAGGCTGGCTCGCGAGGTACCCAGGCCTGCATCAACGCTGCGTCCACTTATCAGTGAATATTGCCTTGTCCCCAGGTATCCCAAGTGCTGGCTGCTCTGCAGGCTGGCTCGCGAGGTACCCAGGCCTGCATCAACGCTGCGTCCACTTATCAGTGAATATTTCTTTGTCCCCATGCAGGTATCGCAAGTGCTGGCCGCTCTGCAGGCTGGCTCGCGAGGTACCCAGGCCTGCATCAACGCTGCGTCCACTTATCAGTGAATATTGCCTTGTCCCCAGGTATCGCAAGTGCTGGCCGCTCTGCAGGCTGGCTCGCGAGGTACCCAGGCCTGCATCAACGCTGCGTCCACTTATCAGTGAATATTGCCTTGTCCCCAGGTATCCCAAGTGCTGGCCGCTCTGCAGGCTGGCTCGCGAGGTACCCAGGCCTGCATCAACGCTGCGTCCACTTATCAGTGAATATTTCTTTGTCCCCATGCAGGTATCGCAAGTGCTGGCCGCTCTGCAGGCTGGCTCGCGAGGTACCCAGGCCTGCATCAACGCTGCGTCCACTTATCAGTGAATATTGCCTTGTCCCCAGGTATCGCAAGTGCTGGCCGCTCTGCAGGCTGGCTCGCGAGGTACCCAGGCCTGCATCAACGCTGCGTCCACTTATCAGTGAATATTGCCTTGTCCCCAGGTATCGCAAGTGCTGGCCGCCCTGCAGGCTGGCTCGCGAGGGACCCAGGCCTGCATCAACGCTGCGTCCACTTATCAGTGAATATTGCCTTGTCCCCAGGTATCGCAAGTGCTGGCCGCTCTGCAGGCTGGCTCGCGAGGTACCCAGGCCTGCATCAACGCTGCGTCCACTTATCAGTGAATATTTCTTTGTCCCCATGCAGGTATCGCAAGTGCTGGCCGCTCTGCAGGCTGGCTCGCGAGGTACCCAGGCCTGCATCAACGCTGGGTCCACTTATCAGTGAATATTGCCTTGTCCCCAGGTATCGCAAGTGCTGGCCGCTCTGCAGGCTGGCTCGCGAGGTACCCAGGCCTGCATCAACGCTGCGTCCACTTATCAGTGAATATTTCTTTGTCCCCATGCAGGTATCGCAAGTGCTGGCCGCTCTGCAGGCTGGCTCGCGAGGTACCCAGGCCTGCATCAACGCTGCGTCCACTTATCAGTGAATATTTCTTTGTCCCCATGCAGGTATCGCAAGTGCTGGCCGCTCTGCAGGCTGGCTCGCGAGGTACCCAGGCCTGCATCAACGCTGCGTCCACTTATCAGTGAATATTGCCTTGTCCCCAGGTGTCGCAAGTGCTGGCCGCTCTGCAGGCTGGCTCGCGAGGTACCCAGGCCTGCATCAACGCTGCGTCCACTTATCAGTGAATATTGCCTTGTCCCCAGGTATCCCAAGTGCTGGCTGCTCTGCAGGCTGGCTCGCGAGGTACCCAGGCCTGCATCAACGCTGCGTCCACTTATCAGTGAATATTGCCTTGTCCCCAGGTATCGCAAGTGCTGGCCGCTCTGCAGGCTGGCTCGCGAGGTACCCAGGCCTGCATCAACGCTGCGTCCACTTATCAGTGAATATTGCCTTGTCCCCAGGTATCGCAAGTGCTGGCCGCTCTGCAGGCTGGCTCGCGAGGTACCCAGGCCTGCATCAACGCTGCGTCCACTTATCAGTGAATATTTCCTTGTCCCCAGGTATCGCAAGTGCTGGCCGCTCTGCAGGCTGGCTCGCGAGGTACCCAGGCCTGCATCAACGCTGCGTCCACTTATCAGTGAATATTGCCTTGTCCCCAGGTATCCCAAGTGCTGGCTGCTCTGCAGGCTGGCTCGCGAGGTACCCAGGCCTGCATCAACGCTGCGTCCACTTATCAGTGAATATTGCCTTGTCCCCAGGTATCGCAAGTGCTGGCCGCTCTGCAGGCTGGCTCGCGAGGTACCCAGGCCTGCATCAACGCTGCGCCCACTTATCAGTGAATATTTCTTTGTCCCCATGCAGGTATCGCAAGTGCTGGCCGCTCTGCAGGCTGGCTCGCGAGGTACCCAGGCCTGCATCAACGCTGCGTCCACTTATCAGTGAATATTGCCTTGTCCCCAGGTATCGCAAGTGCTGGCCGCTCTGCAGGCTGGCTCGCGAGGTACCCAGGCCTGCATCAACGCTGCGTCCACTTATCAGTGAATATTTCTTTGTCCCCATGCAGGTATCGCAAGTGCTGGCCGCTCTGCAGGCTGGCTCGCGAGGTACCCAGGCCTGCATCAACGCTGCGTCCACTTATCAGTGAATATTGCCTTGTCCCCAGGTATCGCAAGTGCTGGCCGCTCTGCAGGCTGGCTCGCGAGGTACCCAGGCCTGCATCAACGCTGCGTCCACTTATCAGTGAATATTGCCTTGTCCCCAGGTATCGCAAGTGCTGGCCGCTCTGCAGGCTGGCTCGCGAGGTACCCAGGCCTGCATCAACGCTGCGTCCACTTATCAGTGAATATTTCTTTGTCCCCATGCAGGTATCGCAAGTGCTGGCCGCTCTGCAGGCTGGCTCGCGAGGTACCCAGGCCTGCATCAACGCTGCGTCCACTTATCAGTGAATATTGCCTTGTCATCGCAAGTGCTGGCCGCTCTGCAGGCTGGCTCGCGAGGTACCCAGGCCTGCATCAACGCTGCGTCCACTTATCAGTGAATATTGCCTTGTCCCCAGGTATCGCAAGTGCTGGCCGCCCTGCAGGCTGGCTCGCGAGGGACCCAGGCCTGCATCAACGCTGCGTCCACTTATCAGTGAATATTGCCTTGTCCCCAGGTATCGCAAGTGCTGGCCGCTCTGCAGGCTGGCTCGCGAGGTACCCAGGCCTGCATCAACGCTGCGTCCACTTATCAGTGAATATTTCTTTGTCCCCATGCAGGTATCGCAAGTGCTGGCCGCTCTGCAGGCTGGCTCGCGAGGTACCCAGGCCTGCATCAACGCTGGGTCCACTTATCAGTGAATATTGCCTTGTCCCCAGGTATCGCAAGTGCTGGCCGCTCTGCAGGCTGGCTCGCGAGGTACCCAGGCCTGCATCAACGCTGCGTCCACTTATCAGTGAATATTTCTTTGTCCCCATGCAGGTATCGCAAGTGCTGGCCGCTCTGCAGGCTGGCTCGCGAGGTACCCAGGCCTGCATCAACGCTGCGTCCACTTATCAGTGAATATTTCTTTGTCCCCATGCAGGTATCGCAAGTGCTGGCCGCTCTGCAGGCTGGCTCGCGAGGTACCCAGGCCTGCATCAACGCTGCGTCCACTTATCAGTGAATATTGCCTTGTCCCCAGGTGTCGCAAGTGCTGGCCGCTCTGCAGGCTGGCTCGCGAGGTACCCAGGCCTGCATCAACGCTGCGTCCACTTATCAGTGAATATTGCCTTGTCCCCAGGTATCGCAAGTGCTGGCCGCTCTGCAGGCTGGCTCGCGAGGTACCCAGGCCTGCATCAACGCTGCGTCCACTTATCAGTGAATATTTCTTTGTCCCCATGCAGGTATCGCAAGTGCTGGCCGCTCTGCAGGCTGGCTCGCGAGGTACCCAGGCCTGCATCAACGCTGCGTCCACTTATCAGTGAATATTTCCTTGTCCCCAGGTATCGCAAGTGCTGGCCGCTCTGCAGGCTGGCTCGCGAGGTACCCAGGCCTGCATCAACGCTGCGTCCACTTATCAGTGAATATTGCCTTGTCCCCATGCAGGTATCGCAAGTGCTGGCCGCTCTGCAGGCTGGCTCGCGAGGTACCCAGGCCTGCATCAACGCTGCGTCCACTTATCAGTGAATATTTCCTTGTCCCCAGGTATCGCAAGTGCTGGCCGCTCTGCAGGCTGGCTCGCGAGGTACCCAGGCCTGCATCAACGCTGCGTCCACTTATCAGTGAATATTGCCTTGTCCCCATGCAGGTATCGCAAGTGCTGGCCGCTCTGCAGGCTGGCTCGCGAGGTACCCAGGCCTGCATCAACGCTGCGTCCACTTATCAGTGAATATTGCCTTGTCCCCAGGTGTCGCAAGTGCTGGCCGCTCTGCAGGCTGGCTCGCGAGGTACCCAGGCCTGCATCAACGCTGCGTCCACTTATCAGTGAATATTTCTTTGTCCCCATGCAGGTATCGCAAGTGCTGGCCGCTCTGCAGGCTGGCTCGCGAGGGACCCAGGCCTGCATCAACGCTGCGTCCACTTATCAGTGAATATTGCCTTGTCCCCAGGTGTCGCAAGTGCTGGCCGCTCTGCAGGCTGGCTCGCGAGGTACCCAGGCCTGCATCAACGCTGCGTCCACTTATCAGTGAATATTGCCTTGTCCCCAGGTATCGCAAGTGCTGGCCGCTCTGCAGGCTGGCTCGCGAGGTACCCAGGCCTGCATCAACGCTGCGTCCACTTATCAGTGAATATTGCCTTGTCCCCAGGTATCGCAAGTGCTGGCCGCTCTGCAGGCTAGCTCGCGAGGTACCCAGGCCTGCATCAACGCTGCGTCCACTTATCAGTGAATATTGCCTTGTCCCCAGGTATCGCAAGTGCTGGCCGCTCTGCAGGCTGGCTCGCGAGGTACCCAGGCCTGCATCAACGCTGCGTCCACTTATCAGTGAATATTTCCTTGTCCCCAGGTGTCGCAAGTGCTGGCCGCTCTGCAGGCTGGCTCGCGAGGGACCCAGGCCTGCATCAACGCTGCGTCCACTTATCAGTGAATATTGCCTTGTCCCCATGCAGGTATCGCAAGTGCTGGCCGCTCTGCAGGCTGGCTCGCGAGGGACCCAGGCCTGCATCAACGCTGCGTCCACTTATCAGTGAATATTGCCTTGTCCCCATGCAGGTATCGCAAGTGCTGGCCGCTCTGCAGGCTGGCTCGCGAGGGACCCAGGCCTGCATCAACGCTGGGTCCACTTATCAGTGAATATTGCCTTGTCCCCATGCAGGTATCGCAAGTGCTGGCCGCTCTGCAGGCTGGCTCGCGAGGGACCCAGGCCTGCATCAACGCTGCGTCCACTTATCAGTGAATATTGCCTTGTCCCCAGGTGTCGCAAGTGCTGGCCGCTCTGCAGGCTGGCTCGCGAGGGACCCAGGCCTGCATCAACGCTGCGTCCACTTATCAGTGAATATTGCCTTGTCCCCAGGTGTCGCAAGTGCTGGCCGCTCTGCAGGCTGGCTCGCGAGGGACCCAGGCCTGCATCAACGCTGCGTCCACTTATCAGTGAATATTGCCTTGTCCCCAGGTGTCGCAAGTGCTGGCCGCTCTGCAGGCTGGCTCGCGAGGGACCCAGGCCTGCATCAACGCTGCGTCCACTTATCAGTGAATATTGCCTTGTCCCCAGGTGTCGCAAGTGCTGGCCGCTCTGCAGGCTGGCTCGCGAGGGACCCAGGCCTGCATCAACGCTGCGTCCACTTATCAGTGAATATTGCCTTGTCCCCAGGTGTCGCAAGTGCTGGCCGCTCTGCAGGCTGGCTCGCGAGGGACCCAGGCCTGCATCAACGCTGCGTCCACTTATCAGTGAATATTGCCTTGTCCCCAGGTGTCGCAAGTGCTGGCCGCTCTGCAGGCTGGCTCGCGAGGGACCCAGGTCTGCATCAACGCTGCGTCCACTTATCAGTGAATATTGCCTTGTCCCCAGGTGTCGCAAGTGCTGGCCGCTCTGCAGGCTGGCTCGCGAGGGACCCAGGCCTGCATCAACGCTGCGTCCACTTATCAGTGAATATTGCCTTGTCCCCATGCAGGTATCGCAAGTGCTGGCCGCTCTGCAGGCTGGCTCGCGAGGGACCCAGGCCTGCATCAACGCTGCGTCCACTTATCAGTGAATATTGCCTTGTCCCCAGGTGTCGCAAGTGCTGGCCGCTCTGCAGGCTGGCTCGCGAGGGACCCAGGCCTGCATCAACGCTGCGTCCACTTATCAGTGAATATTGCCTTGTCCCCAGGTGTCGCAAGTGCTGGCCGCTCTGCAGGCTGGCTCGCGAGGTACCCAGGCCTGCATCAACGCTGCGTCCACTTATCAGTGAATATTGCCTTGTCCCCAGGTGTCGCAAGTGCTGGCCGCTCTGCAGGCTGGCTCGCGAGGGACCCAGGCCTGCATCAACGCTGCGTCCACTTATCAGTGAATATTGCCTTGTCCCCAGGTGTCGCAAGTGCTGGCCGCTCTGCAGGCTGGCTCGCGAGGTACCCAGGCCTGCATCAACGCTGCGTCCACTTATCAGTGAATATTGCCTTGTCCCCAGGTGTCGCAAGTGCTGGCCGCTCTGCAGGCTGGCTCGCGAGGGACCCAGGCCTGCATCAACGCTGCGTCCACTTATCAGTGAATATTGCCTTGTCCCCAGGTGTCGCAAGTGCTGGCCGCTCTGCAGGCTGGCTCGCGAGGTACCCAGGCCTGCATCAACGCTGCGTCCACTTATCAGTGAATATTGCCTTGTCCCCAGGTGTCGCAAGTGCTGGCCGCTCTGCAGGCTGGCTCGCGAGGTACCCAGGCCTGCATCAACGCTGCGTCGACAGTCAGCGGGATCATAGGTGACCTTGACACGACCATCATGTTCGCCACCGCGGGGACACTTCACGCTGAGAACGAGGAGGATTCGTTCGCTGACCACCGCGAGAACATTCTCAAGACAGCCAAGGTCAGCGTTCTATTACTGCATGAGGGACAATAAACAGTAACTCTGTAAAATAGAAAAGAATAGTATCTCTGTAAAATAAAAAATAAAAACATTAAATTAAAAATTAAATCTGAGTTCAGGAAGCCTGTATAATGAAAGCCTTCCGTCTTGTGGTAGTGTCAGCCGGATAATATTAAATTATTGCTACAGAGGGTACTTCAATTTTTTTCTAAACTAAGATTGAATCACTTATCATTATAATAATGTAATATATGTTATAGGTTTATGCCATCCAAATATATGAGCAGATTGTATAATTATGAAAGTACGTATGATTGTTCATGCTTTTGTTCAATAATTAATGAATCTAGGTACTATTTATCAATGTATACAAATGGCATTCATGTGTTACTTCAATGTTGTAATGTTGCTATATGTAATGCCTGAATGTGGAGTGAGACTATTGTGTGTTGTCTGTCTAGGCCCTGGTGGAGGATACGAAGACACTTGTCGCGGGGGCTGCGTCCAGTCAGGAGCAGCTCGCTGTGGCAGCTCAGAACGCTGTGTCCACCATAGTTCAGCTGGCCGAGGTGGTCAAGTACGGGGCCGCTTCGCTGGGCTCCAACAACCCAGAGGCACAGGTAAGTCTCGTCACTCACTCGTTGTCAACTGAGTTCGCACTTTGATCTTACCAGTCAAAACATTTACAAAATAAATATTTTATTAAAAGATCAGGGAGACCAAGCAACTTGGAAACATTTTAATTAATTAGGGAATAGCTAGAGAAACCAATAGCTTACCTAGAAGGTGGTGGTGAACTTGCTCTCACTTTTCAGGAACTTCATTACTTGTACAGTAAAACTCGACATTAATTGTAGACTACTGCCAAAATCTTAAACAGCTTTGAAGAAAATTGAAAGGTTGTTATATCACAATTTTTCAGGACTATCTAGGAGAAATGTTTGGTCTTGCACAGCGCTACTGAATAGTGCAATGTTATCGTTGCAGGTGATGCTTATCAACGCCGTGAAAGACGTCGCCTCTGCCCTGGGCGATCTGATCCAGGCGACCAAGGCAGCGTCAGGCAAGAGCATCAACGACCCGACCATGAATCACCTCAAGGACTCCGCCAAGGTAGGACCGTCGTTCCCGTCATCCCTCGACTAACCCTCGTAGAACGTAACGCTACACCCGTGTTTTGTTTCCGTTTCAATACCCCGTGTCCGTAATGTTTTGTTGTAGACGACATTTTGGCAGACTACCGCTTGGAGTTCCGACAGATTGCGTGACGGACAGTCTACCTGGCTTGCGGGCTGACTGCCGCATTCAGACCTACAGACTGACTGACCTGACTTGTGACTCACTCGGTGTGGTGACATAAATACTGTGATATACATACATATCTGGATTAAAGGGCACACATGCGATCAAGTGGATTACTATTTTTTAATCACCGTTATCATTGTAAAATACAGGTTCCTTTATTCAGAATCAGGGCTCAAATTTAAATGCCTCTGAATCAAGTAAATTGTAGATTTCACTCTCAGTATGGTGAGAGTTAAGATCACAATTTTGTCCCCACTAAGGTTTGTATGCCAGTGTACTCACTGTTTCAAACATCCATAAAATTGTCTCAAGATCACCGTTGGTGATATTCCTTGAATTTATCTTATTTGCAGTTTTGTATTTATGATTGGATGTTGTTCACAAGCATGTGCTCATGTAAGTATTCTTCCATATTCCCAAATCTATGTTATAAATTTCAATGTTCAACGTAAGTGTAGGCATACGTATTTAATGAAGGAAGAATAAAAGTATATTTTGATTAGTTTGATATCGAAGAACATCTGTTATCACAATGTCATGTTGAACCTGTAGGCCCGACATCAATTTGACGGCCACCCTTAATATATGTATGATGCATTGTGTGCTGGTTTCTGAAGTGTAAATGCCCTAGAGTGTTGTTGATTGTGTGGTTTGTGAGTCGAGTCAGTAATCTTACAATGTCTGTTGTGTTCTCTAATAATTACATTAACTTACTAATAACTGGTGGACTTTAATTCCAAACTTCCGTTCATCACATCCTGTTTTGGAAATATTTTGTAACTAAATTTAAATTACAAATAATAATTAATATTATTAATAAAAGTGAGCCAAGAGGCTAGATCTGTTATTAATAACTCACTGTATGTGAAGCGTGATAGACGTATTGCCTCGGCTTCACGCGCTTTGTGTGCAACTCTCTACGTGCTATCTTCTTATAACGTCTTCTTGCACTCGAGACTGGACGTAACGTTGCCAACTCAACAAAACAACTATGCTATTAAAGTCCACCTTTCTTGGTTGTCTGTCGTGTGTCATCTGAACTTCTTCAAGTAAACCTGTAAACGCATCCTGTTTCTAAACTTCCAAATATTCTGTCTTTTGATAAATATATTTACTATTGTTATCTTTATTTAAATGCAACCCTTTCTGTCGATCCTGACCTTTAGTTTGATCTTTAAATGTAGTTAATTTACGTTGATAATGTTTGTGAAGTCTGTACAACTGGAAAGAGTGGACTTTGTTTGAACGTTGTTTTGTTGGGGTTGGCAGGTTGATTCGGACACGGAGCCACCCGATTGGCTCGTGTCCGACCAAGAGGAGGAGCTTATCCGACTTCTCAGCGTCGAGAATCTCCACCAATCGGAACCCACCACCGATATAATTCAGTTGCTCGTAGTTTAACGTCCTCTATTCAGTCCGTATCATAGGACGCATTTATCAGCTGTTAGCATATTATCACATTATTACAGTTTAAAATATTTATTAGTTGTTTAATAATATTTTTGATTAATGTATCAAAAGATGATTTTGGCTTTAAGACATTGCAATATTATAAATAATTAAATATGTATTGCTGTCAGCCACACAAGAAGTCATATCATAAATAGAATTCTTATTTAATATTTATTATATATGAATTCATTTTATTCTTTAGTTGAATGTATACATATCGTTGCTTAGTTATTAACACTGCCATTTTTAGTAACTTAGTTTAGACTGTTTTATGAGAGAAAATGCAATTCACTAATTAAAATTAAAGCGGGGATTTGGGAATAGCTCCGTTCCTAGCTTGAAACATCTAAAAACTAATACTCATGCAAGACAAAATACTGCCAAATGAAGTGATTGTTACTGGTCAGTTAATCTATTGATAACGTATAAATATTCCTCCGGCAGTTTTTGATAGAGTTATCTCTGTAGCTGTCCGCCTGTTTATTTCATTGCTTTCAGCTGATATGTACAAGAACTGTGTTAGTGGTGTCTGACAAAGTAAACATTGTTATGTATAAAGAATAATAAATCGTCGTTGGCTTCCAAAGTTTACCATTGGCTTTTTTTTATATGAAGTACACCAAACTGAAAATATGCGGTATTAATTAAATTAGGTAATTCAACTACAAAATTATCCATATCACGGTATGTATTGGCCAGCTTTAGTATACTCAGCATGGCAGTGTTGTCTAATTGTAACGATTAACAGTGTTTTGTTTACATCGCAACCACCGTTGTATCGGCAACGTTCTGCGTGTCCAGTGGAAATTGTGTTTATCAACCACTAACATTGTTTTCAACTTGTCAAGCCAACAGCGCAAGTCCGAAGAAAACTGACCTTGCTGCACATTGTCGTAATTAGTTGCAACTGTTGATCAATGTGCTTTTGTTACAGTAACAGACTATCTACGTGTATGGTGTGATAACGTTTGTGCAAGTCAATGGCTTCCCCAAGTTTATTATTTTTCTCAGTTTTGGATTTTGAATATTTCTCCTTAAAATTGTACACCCATCGTACACATTATTGTATACAATAATAATTATGTGAGAAATGTGGTTATAGTTGCTGTATGTTAATAATGTTTTACAAGGTGTCATACAGAGTTAAGCCCATTTTGGTTTCTTCCCTTAGTTTTGAAATACACACTAAGACATTGCTGCATTTTTTTTTACCTGATACGCATCAAGTTTACCCTAATTTACATTTACAAGCTAACAAAAGATTTGTGTTGCATTTAATTTTGGCATCAAGCTTGTTGTGTACACTTGTGCATGGACTGTACTTCACACCTTCAAGTGATACCAGAACTTGATATGTCTGTCTTGAAAAACACTAATGGCAGTAATGGGCCCCAGCATCTTCTTGCTCCCCATCACTCTGATAGGCTGCAGTCTGTGAGCTATTTGGAACCCAAATGATGAATATCACAACACATTGTTGACATTTTTGGTATGTGAGTGTTTGCTTTCAAACTCAAGATTTTCTGAATAGGCATTTGCTTTGACGATGAATGTTCTTACCATAACATTTTTCTTCAACGTATAAACATTACATTATAGGATTTTTTTTAAATGTACCTTGCTACTGTACAATTAAAATGAGTGTTTAAGGGCATCTCTCAAACACATCCTTAACCCTGATAATCCTAGACTGTCTCAAACCACAAACCCCTCATGTAAAGTGCATCTTGAAGGAGAAGCCCTCTTGATTGAGTTATATCGTACGATGACTCGATAGTGTTCTTCCGAGGTAATCACCGTCTGTTCTGTTGTAGGTAATGGTTACGAACGTGACCTCGCTACTCAAGACGGTCAAGGCCGTGGAAGACGAACACACTCGAGGAACCAGAGCGCTTGAGGCAACCATCGAGGCGATAGCACAAGAGATTCGAGTGAGTTGCTTTCTCATCTTTTCTGCTTTTATCTAAGTTTGTACATTTTTACCGTGTAAACAGTATCTGTATCAAAATGATGAATTGTGTACATTCTTCCTATGTTTGGCATTGTTTGCACAAAAATTTTTCAATGAGTAGCCAATATCCTCTTTTACATGAATACTTAATAGTTAATATGCAATATTATTTGTAATAATTGGTATAACACAACAATAATGTAATAATAATGCAATAACGACTAAATAAATAAATTGTCTCGGAGTTTGATAAGAGACCTGCATACTAAATTACTAAAGTGTTTGCAAAAGAAGAAATGAGACGACAGCTTAACTAAAAGGTGATACTTTTACAATGAATAAATTCACAATTGTCGAAACTTTCTGTCCACTTGTTTCGACAATTATGTACCTATTTCTTCTATGCATGTCTTAGATAACTGTGGTTCTCGTTTCTACACTTGTGTAACTTGTCAGATTACCGCATCACATGTGTGTGTGTGCAGGCTCTGAACTCCCCGGAACAGCACAAGACTCACTCGACACCAGAAGACCTGGTTCGATGCACCAAGTCTATAACCCAGGCAACAGCCAAGGCGGTCGCTGCTGGAAACAGCTGCAAACAAGACGATATCATCGTTGCCGCTAATATGGGACGCAAAGCCATCTCCGACATGCTCACCATTTGCAAAGTAGGTCTTTGAGAGAACAAGACCAAAACCGTTTCACATTAACAGTTTTTAATAATATTTTGAGAACATTACAAAATATTGAAATAGTGAAAAGTCATTAGGCATTACTAACCTGGATTTTATTTATTATTTAAATACTGTGCACACTATAATATGGTATTTCTGGAACTAATTTAAGAATTCCAAAGTAATCATCAATATTTACCTTAATAATAATCATAATGATTGGAATATTACCTATTATGCTTAAATAAAAGGCAAAAAGGGTTCATTTACATATATTTTGAGTATTGTATGACGTTCTCAAGCTATTAATTCTACACGGTTTTAGTATTGGGCTGCCTTGCCTGTATGTAAGTGTTTATGGATGTCATGTATGTTCTCAGAGCAACGGGAACTCGGCCGAGAGCAAGGAACTGCGCACACGCACTCTACAGTCTGGCCACGACACCGCGATGCAGTATCGCGAGCTGCTGCAGAACATCCTTCACATCCTGAGCCGGCCGGGCTCCAACGATGCCAAGCAAGTGTTGCCTCCGATATCACGACGCATTGCTCAGTGCGTCACGGAGCTGGTCACAGTCTCAGAGATGCTCAAGGGTGAGTTGTATCGTGTATTTCAAACAATCTTTCATTTATTTATTTATTTATTTATTTATTTATTTATTTATTTCTTTATTTATTTATTTATTTATTTATTTATTTATTTATTTATTTATTTATTTATTTATTTATTTATTTATTTATTTATTTATTTATTTAATTATTCATTTAATTATTTATTTATTTAATTAATTATTTATTTATTTATTTATTTATTTATTTATTTATTTATTTATTTATTTATTTATTTATTTATTTATTTATTCATTATGGACACAACATATTAATTTTTTAAATATTTTTTTGTAGGGCGATGATAACTTATTCCACCTGTAATATAAATGTTTTGAAGATGTACTTATTGTTGTGAATGTGTCTTGCTTCAGGCACAGACTGGGTTGACCCCGACGACCCCACAGTGATAGCGGAGAACGAACTGTTGGGAGCCGCCGCCTCAATCGATGCTGCGGCCAAGAAACTGGCCAGTCTGAGGCCCAGGAGATCCGTTCAGGTAGGCTTCACACTCGATGCATTGGTACTGGTATGAATATTTGATGTTACATTCCTTATTGGCTGTCTGTCGCAATTCTGAACATAATTTATTTAAAAAATAAAATTATATCATTTTACATCCCTAGCGGCTAATTTTTTATATTGAATGGTCCGAGTGGTACCTACCAATAGTTTTTAGCCCCACCTCTAGTATATTGTAACTTGTTGGTCATATGGTAATTCTTTGTATCCATATTTACACTCACGTTTATATACGTGAGCTTATAAACTCGTTTAGCAAACTAATCTTGAAGGTTAGTACATACAGAAACACAAACATCTACAAAGGCAACAAAATTTAACGAAGAAAGAAAACTCGTCGAGTATTTTCTGTCTCTGTGAGATATGTTTGATATTCTTGGTTGTTATCAGACTTCAACCGGGATTCAAACATATTATTACAGCGTCAGAAACCATCTCCATAGAGCATCCAGATTCGCACGGATGTTTGTGAACGTCATTGAAGATTAATGGTAGTTAAACCCTATGTTAAACAATAAACCTGATATTTATTTAGCCATAATACATGCATGTGCCTTCACCAAGTAGTGATATTATGTAAGTTTAAGTTTTAATGAATCTAGAGTTAGAGCTCATCATTAAAGTGATATATTCGCAATGTCATCTACTACCACCACATGATATAGGAGTATAGCGTGATATGCCTAACAAGTAGAAGAAGTATTGTCTATTACAGGGTTGCCGTTTTTGCGGATTTTATCCTCTTTTGCTGATTTTTAGGGTGCCTCGCGGACATGAGGATTAACGGCCAAATTGGCGGATTTTCTACCATTATTGTAAAAACCGTGAAATTTACTATAATTTGAAAATTCCGCCATAAAGAACGATTTAATAATGTAAAAAGTAAAGTTGGACAATCTACACTTGAACCCGCAGCATAGACACGATGTCTCAAAACACGTGTGAAATATCGAGATTTCAACTGTGTTTTTGTAAGTTGTCTTGCTATACTAGCAAGCAGAGGGTGGAGCTTGTGTGGGAGACAGCCAATGGGGTACCTAAAGCGTTGTGATTGGTCTAGTTGTAAATAGCGTCCTCTATTGTCAACTTTGCAGAACGTGTGTGTTCTTTTAGTGTACGATAGAGCGCGTTGCCCGTGCCTCGTTGATAACAAGCAGAACCGTGAGCGTGAGCCCATGACGTGACGTGACGACTGACTTTTTATATGAGTCTATGCTGTTATTTGCCTGGTTTCTTGTTTATACATATATATATACAAATTAATTTATTATTTATTTGTATATAAATTATAATGGAGAGGTAAATTCTTAAAGATCATCTGGCATAATACATAACCTAAAAATAAACATAACCTAAAATTTTTTTTTATTCTTTCACACTTTATAATATGCTAAGTAACAGCAGAATAAATGTGTTTTGGAGGATTTTTGAGGATTTTTTGGATATCTTCAGAGGATTTAAAAAATTACTTGGTGGCAACCCTGGTCTATTATTTTCTGAGAAAATGAAGATAGGGTTAATGGCAGAGTGATTGTGTTATGTGTATTGTGATTGCATGAAAGTGTACCCGAGTATGGGCGGTAAGCCGCGATAGAAGAACATCGTGAAGAAAGGATCAAGTGTGAATCAAATGCATTTCATTGTCTTACAGGAAGCGGACGAGAGTTTGAACTTTGACGAGATGATCTTGGAAGCGGCCAAGTCGATTGCCGCGGCCACGTCCGCTCTTGTCAAGGCCGCTTCTGCCGCACAGAGAGAACTCATCGATCTCGGGAAGGTAAGCACCTACCTAGGTCTATTTTATTATTTTTCGTATTAAATATTTATTTATTATCAATTTTGTATTTTTGTAAAAGAGTTAAAAAAATGATCTATTTAACCTAGAAACACAATTTTAAAGGTGATTTTATTTATTAAAAATTGCAGGGGATAAAGTTTTTAGTAACCAAGAATTTGAAGAGCAATTTTTTTACGTTTTGTACGTGCGTTACGTTTTGTTTGTGTCTGTATTAGTCTATTTATCATGAGAAAAGAAATTTGTGCGGAAATCTTTTTTTAACAAAACGATAAGAGCTGTAGTGAAGCGCTGTTTGCCCCTTGCTTGCAGGTGAGCCGCCGCCCCCTGACCTCATCAGACGATGGTCAGTGGTCCGAGGGTCTAATCTCGGCAGCCCGGCTGGTTGCCGCGGCAACGCACTCGCTGGTGGAGTCTGCCAACGCTCTGGTTCAAGGGGTCAGCTCGGAGGAGAAGCTGGTGTCCAGTGCCAAGCAGGTTGCGTCAAGCACGGCTCAGCTGCTGGTGGCTTGCAAGGTCAAGGCCGACCCAGACGCAGACAGCACCAAGAGGCTACAGGTATGTCCGTGTCAAGGCTTGACTGTTCTCGTGATGGAAATAAACCCACAAATAAAAAATTTTAAAATTAAAAAGAAAAAATTAAAATATCATGAATTGTACATAATAATAATATTCTTTAAATAAATCTGTATTATTTTATGCCCAGTCTTGTTTTCGGCAAGTCATTTTGCCAACATCTTGAATGGGAAAAGCATCTAGTGAAAAGCATATTATATAGCCACACTTTTCCAACTATAAAAAAATGTAAAGTACTTATCTGTTTCGGAGTCTTTCACGACCAAAGTCAACTAACTGTGTATTTAGGTTGTCTGGGTACAATCGTGTCATAAGATGGAAACAATGCAACGTTCCGCCCGTATTGCATTACGGTTGATTGCCCGTTGCCATATGGGCGATACGATGGATTGTTTCCACCTTTTGACACGGTTGTACCCGGAAAAAGTCGATAGTATGTAAAGAACTCATTTTTTAATGAATGTATTCACCCAAACAATCAATCTTCTCGATGGAGAGCACGAGCGCAATAAAGCAAGACGAACGTGTGTTTGCAGGCCGCGGGCAACGCCGTGAAGCGGGCGACAGACAACCTAGTGCGCGCAGCCCAGCAGGCGATACAGAACGAGGAGGAGCGGAGCCTCGTACTCAACAAGCGCATGGTGGGTGGCATCGCGCAAGAGATCAACGCTCGCTCCGAGGTGCTGCGCATAGAGCGACAGCTGGAGGAGGCGAGGGGGAGACTCACGGCCATCAGACAGGCCAAGTACAAGACCAAGGGAGATAACAGCGGCTCAGAGAACGAGACGGACGGATACGGGAGCGGATATGAGTCATTTACCACCAGGTAAGTCATGTTCATGTCCAAACATCAGTTTATGATTATCGTTTGAAATGACAACATATTTATTTATTTATTTAGTGTCTATAATGTCTATCCTATTCAGTCCTACAACTGATTTACTAAGGAAGTCAATAGGCCTACCTAAGTACGTAATACAATTTACAGCGAGACAGTAGTAAATACTCTAAAGAAAAAAAATAGCTAAAATTATTTTTTTCATATAAAAAAACTATTTTATTTAAGAGAATACAAACAAAACAAATTACTTTTATGGAATGACATGCCTAATTTGGGCATATGATAAGAAGACCATTAGAAAAGAGAACATTTAACAATAAAAATCAATTGGGAAAAAAATCGTAACATTTAATTTATAAATTTAAAATTCGATAAAATATAATACACTATGAAGAAAAAATGAAATAGTTAATCATTTGACTTTAAATACACGTGATGTTTTTGTCTTGTTTAATAACGCTCTGTAATGTTTCCTCTGCTTTCAGATACGAGACCCGGACTTTTGACGACAGCACGAACCAAAGACAGAGCACGTCTGTGCGTTCTTTCGACGACAGCATGAACCAAAGGCAGAGCAACACCTCGGTGACGTCTCAGAACCACAGCAGCATAGCGACCAATGGGGGCGCAGCGCTCTCGTCCCCAGAGAAGGTGTACGCGAGTATCAGCAAGGTGGAGAAAGCCTACAATAACATCCAGGGCATCCTGGACGACTCTCAGGCTTCCCACACCTCGGAGACAACGACCACACGCCAGAGCTTCAACGGCTCGGAACGCCAGAACAACAGGAGCTTCAAGGTCATAGAGAGTCCCCAGACCGTGTCTACCGTCGAGAGTTCCTTCTCAAGGAAGATCTCCCCCTCTACTCCCCTCCCCCCTCCGCCTCCCCTCAAGACGCACACGTTCACCTCCAACAACTTCTCCAACGTCGTCAACAGCTCCAACGTCGTCGGCAACGTCGGGGAGAACTCCTCGCTGGAACAGAGGATGCTGAAGCAGTCGATGACGCAACACGTGGAGACCAAGAGAACCGTCACCATGACGTCGTCGCAACAATTGAAGTCCTTCCGCGTGGACCAGAGTTAGGAATGCCTATTAGACTGACTGACAGATAGCAAACTATTCAAAGATTGTTGGAAGGAGAGACTTTCCCACCGTCGATTAAGGAATCTTTTTAATTCGACATTGGTTTGATTTAATATCACCTTTCGATGCACAAAAAAGGCAATAAGAGGTTGACTCATAGATAAAGTGACAAACTAATTACGGTATGTTACAAGTATACATTTCCTAACCACAATTTAATATACCTAACTGCCCTCAACTAATAATGCTGTTTCACATTCTGCTGTATTGTAGAATTGATAAGCATATAGAGTACCTATTCAAAATTGTTTTTGTTGAGGTTTGAACAGATTGTTTCAAAATATTCCTCAAAATAAGACGGTTGCGAGTAACAAAAGTTAAAATGGACGACGCGCTTGTACAGGCATAAAATGAACTAGTTGTCCAATGAGTTTTGAACTAAAGATGTTCTATAGAGTTTTCAATGGATAAATACTATAATTATTGAAGTGTTCCACCCAACAAATAGTCTGATAACTATAACAGGTGTCTTTGTTATACAGAATGTACGGTGATTCAGGATAGCCTACAGTACACCAAGTGCACTTTAAGTAACACAAAATAATATAACTTTATAAACATTTTGCACTAATGCATGTTTACCATTTACTACAAAAGGTATTTTTACTGTTAATAATATTATAGATAATAATTTTTACAATAGTTACGTGTTAGTTACAATTTGTGGTGCTATAACATTTAGATGATTGTGTGGCTGTATACAAAAGTTTGTTATTGCGAGTTATTCTTGCAGTACAGATAAGTTCAGTAAGTACTACCAAAACAATGGAGTGGCAAAAAGATGTTACAAATAAATAGAACACTCTATTTTATTACTAGTTTGAAGTTTTAAAATGAATTTTTATCTTTATGTGATGTGCCTATTTAATCAAAAGACTACCATAGAGTTTGATAATATAATATTAGCCTACTTTCGATTGAAAATTGTCTTGGTTTCTGTTAACGAGTGATTACCTAACAGATATGCTGATTTGCTTGGATATAATCAAACAAACTGTATGTTTTAACTTATCTGTCAAGTAGGTGTGATACTGATAAGTATCCTGACATGTACATAACATTTACATTATGTTTTTACTTTATAACTGTGAACTGTGGTTCTTTCCCAAGTAGGTTTAAGCTGTTTATAATATGCACTACTTGCAGTATATTTATCTTGGTTTTTCATTGTTGTTATATGTAAAGAAATCACATTGTTAATATTTGAGGGATGGCGCCTTGGTAATATAAAATGGACTCGAACGAATGCTGCCTTACCATAGCAACAATTTTCATTTTACAAATTGTGAAAAGTTTTTATGGCATTAGTCTTGAGTAAATGTTTTATGACATAGTCTACCAACCAGTCACCTTTCGTAATTAAGCATGTGATCTCAATTACGTGTCATCTACTACTGTTTCTTGAAATATTTGGGAAGTACCAAATTTTTGTTGTTTGTTTATTGTATATTGACTTCGGTCGCATTGTTATGGAAGAATTGGCACCAAACGCTCTACGAACCTTTCACATTCTGTGGTTACTAGAAATTTGACTGCACACTTTAGTCTTGACAACACAGTACCTGAACATGGCTTCATTTCATTCTGAAAGTACGTGTAGGTAAAAAATAATGCTTCCTTTCCCTCCACTTTAATTTAGATTCTATGGCAAAAGTCCAATAGAAAACCAGAGTCCTGGACAACATATGTAATTGTTATGGTTACAAGATTAATAAGTGCAGTCTTATTTCAGTATCTATGCAGGTAAACTAGATGACAACAGATGGAAACTATCAATAATATCCCCAATACATGCTTGTTAAAAACTTGATGATAAATTTACAACCATTATAAGTCAATTTCCAAGAGAAAATAGTAGATCTGAGGTATAAAGCTTAACCTACAGTTACAAATATATACGTATGGTAATAATGCACTTTTCATTGCAATACATATATTTTATAGTAATTTTAATGCATTTTAAGATTCTATATTAAATAACAGCTTTTAAACAATTTTGCAATGGTACATACTTATAATCATTACGTTCTAAATGATATATTATGTCTATTGGTCAAGTGACAAATTAATTAATTTGGTGATCATTTTTGACTTACCAATGCTGAATGAATATGGCATTCATTACAAATATTTGAACAGTCAGATTTTGAATATGTTGTTAAAATGTTATAAACAGTAACTATTATTTTTGTAACAATGCCATTTTATAAGTGCCAATCAATAATTTTATTAATTTTAATTTTTCAAATGAACTAATTTGCTTGAAAATAATCTTGTATGCATAAGTTTGTGTTATCATTAAAGTATTGACAATACAATGGTGTGTTTGCTTTAGTATAACCAGTCTCTACAAGTTTTGCCTGTTGGTTACCCGCCTAAACCTCCTTCAGCCCAACTCGCATTTTGAATTCACCTTGCAACTCGCACGTCTCAAAGAAAGGGACATGAAAATAATGCCTTTAAAGGTAATTGTGTCATTTTTGTGTCGACTGGCCCTTGACGGGGTTGTATCACTTATGTTGCCTCCTATAGATGGCCCCCAGCATAATTTACTTTTTTGGAAGTCTAGATCAACAAAAAAATAAAACAAACACAGATACAAACTTGGACCACCCGTTTGGTCGCTACAAGCGCTTAAAAAAAAATTTGCCCAATGTAAACCCTTCTCAACAATGCTGCTCTGAATATGGAAGAAAAAATCGTGGTGGTAACGGGTCTCGATCCCCGGACCTCTAAAACACTAGTCCACGAGGCTACTGCGTATGCCACGACACTCAATAGAAATTGCCTTGCTTACACTGGTATAAAACTCAATGTATGACATAGCTTGTATTCAGATAGCACATTGTCATTAAACATTAAAACATGTTTCCTCGGCAAACCATGAATCATAGGCAAACCAAAACATGTTCCATAAGTACACTGGGAATGGACTAAGCAGAAAGTGTAGATATTATTGTCTTAACCCTTTAATCCGTGACGCTACGCAGTGTCAAAAACGTGCTAAAATACACTGCGTTTTTTAGTTTTTAATTTTTACAGCTATATTGTTTACTTGGGGGATCTTAAAGTTAATTCCCGAGGTAGACATGAAACCTGTCTACTTTGAAAAAAATCATCGCCTCGGTACGTTTGTTGTGAACGACGTCAGGCGTCGCGGGAATTTCAAAAAATTTCTGGTCAAGTTCCACTTTCGGTACCGATTGTGGATGTGGATGAACGGTGGCACCTAGTTACTCGTTACGTCGAACTTAAGGTCAATATGAATCCTTGGTGACGTAGTATGAGCGTCGGTAGCGTCGGTTTACACAGGTCGTGGTGAGGCGACGCCAACTTCAGGTAATCAGAATACTAGATGTTTTGAGGTTTTTATTTTTTTACGGGAAAACGGTTTGAGATAGAATTTTTTGGTTGTTGATTCCTTCTTATTCATACCTCTCTTGATTTTATTTGTATTTTAAAAAAAAATAAAAAAAAAATAAAAATTTCAAAATTCTCCGATTCTGCTCTTCTGAGAGAAAATTTGAAATTTTTGGCGCCTGTATCTCTGTTAGTATGATCTCCAGCATAATTTAGTTTTCAGGATGTCTAGATAATTAACGCAAAAAAAATAAAAAAAAATACAGAAACAAATTTGGACTACACGTTTTTTAGCTACGAGCGCTTGAAAAAAAAAATTTTCCTTAGTAAACCCTTCTCAACTTTGCTGCTCTGAATATGGAAGAAAAAAATCGTGGTGGTAACGGGTCTCGATCCCCGGACCTAGCTCTAAAACGCTAGTCCACGACGCTACTGATTACGTCACGCCTCACGATGGAAGTTCGGTCGCTTAGACTGGTATAGATAACACACGGCTCTCAGTGTGTGCATGTATTCAAATATATATGGATCTACGAACAGAGGGTCTCATTGGATTGAAAAAATATATTAGAATACGATCTCGTGATAAATATCTCCGCAAATTGAGATATAAATAATATAAATGTGTGAATATGGTGGAAAAAAAATTGAGGGTAATGGGATTCGAACCGCAGACCTCAAGTAATCGAAGCCACCGGGTTTCCGCGTACGCTATGCCAGACGATGTAAGCAGTGTCGCTTACACTGGTATAGGTAACACGCTGCTCTCAATCTATGGCATATCTTGTTGTATTCAGATAGCTCGTCTACACGCCAACATTAAAACATGTTTCCTCGGCTAACCGTTAATGCAAGGCAAACATTAACATGTTTCATGTATAGTGTAAGAATGTCCAATGGAGAAACTCTAATCATTATTGTCTTAACCCTTTAATCCGTGACGCTACGCAGTGTCAAAAACGTGCTAAAATACACTGCGTTTTTGAGTTTTTAATTTTTTACAGCTATATTGTTTACTTGGGAGATCTTGAAGTTAATACTCAAGGTAGAACTGATAATTTTCTACTTTGAAAAAAATCAACGTGTGCCTATGTTGGTTGTGAACGACGTCAGGCGTCGCCGAAATTTCAAAGGTTTTCTCGTCAAGTTCCACTTTCGGTACCGATTGCGGAGGAACGGTGGTACCTAGTTAGTCGTAGCGTCGAACTTAAGGTCATTAAGAATCCTTGGTGACGTAGTATGAGCGTCGGTAGCGTCGGTTTACACAGGTCGTGGTGAGGCGACGCCAACTTCAGGTAACCAAAATAGTAGATTTTTTGAGGTTTTTATTTTTTTACGGGTAAACGGTTTAAGATAGAATTTTTTGGTTGTCAGTTCCTTCTTATTCATCGCTCTCTTGATATGTTTCGTATTTTTAAAAAAATAAAAAAAATCAAAAATTTCATTTTTCTCCGATTGTGGTCTTCTGAGAAAAAATTTGAAATTTTGGGCGCCTGTATCTCTGTTAGTATGACCCCCAGCATATTTTCGTTTTCAGGATGTCTAGATGATTAACGCAAAAAAAATAAAAAAAATACAAAAACAAATTTGGACCACCCGTTTTTTAGCTACGAGCGCTTGAAAAATAAATTTCCCCTTAGTAAACCCTTCTCAAATATTCTGCTCTGAATATGGAAGAAAAAAAGTTTGCCGGTATCGGGTCTCGAACCCCGGACCGCGAAAACACTAGTCGGCGTCGCTACTGCCTACGCCACACCACTCGATGGGAGTTGGAGCGCTTAGACTGGTACATATTGTACTGCTCTCAATGAATGCATGTATGTATCGCGATTCATTCTTATTGTAATTCTAACACCTAACATAGATGGATTTACGAACAGAGGGTCTCATTGGATTTAAAAACATCCAAGAATACGATCTGAAGATAAAAAAAACTCCAAAAATTGAGAAAAAAAACGCCTTAAATTTTGTTTTCAATTTGGGAGTTTTTATCATCATTTCGTATTGATTGATTGGTTGATCGCGAAACCGTAAATCGTTTGTGGAAACAACGAGCCGTTTGACGGTTAAAAAGTAAACCGTGTTCATTCACGTTGATGTATTGATATAAATGTGTGAATATTGTGAGAAAAAAAGTGTGTATAACGTGTGTAAAGTGTGAAAAAAAGTGTGTATAACGTGTATAAAGTGTGTGTAACGGGTCTCGAACCCCAGACCTTAAGCATGGTAACCGACGACGCTACTGCATACGCCATAGCTCACGATGAAACTTCCAGTGCTTACACAGGTACAAGACATACTGCTCTCAATGTTGTGCATTGTTTGGGGTATTCAGATAGCTTATATCATAGCCTCCTATAGCCGTCTGAATTCCTGATACACATCACCAGAAAACACAGATTTGGGGCTTTCAAGACTTGGTTCATTCTAATATCATAACCTCCTATAGCCGTCTGAACTCCTGATACACATCCACAGAAAACGCAGTACTTAGTAAATTCACGTTGGGAACATCACTGAACAGCCAACATTAAAACATGTTTCCTCGGCTAACCGTTAATGCAAGGCAAACATCAACATGTTTCATGTATAGTGTAAGAATGTCCAATGGAGAAACTCTAATCATTATTGTCTTAACCCTTTAATCCGTGACGCTACGCAGTGTCAAAAACGTGCTAAAATACACTGCGTTTTTAAGTTTTTAATTTTTTACAGCTATATTGTTTACTTGGGAGATCTTCAAGTTAATACTCAAGGTAGAACTGATAATTTTCTACTTTGAAAAAAATCAACGTGTGCCTATGTTGGTTGTGAACGACGTCAGGCGTCGCCGAAATTTCAAAGGTTTTCTCGTCAAGTTCCACTTTCGGTACCGATTGCGGAGGAACGGTGGTACCTAGTTAGTCGTAGCGTCGAACTTAAGGTCAGTAAGAATCCTTGGTGACGTAGTATGAGCGTCGGTAGCGTCGGTTTACACAGGTCGTGGTGAGGCGACGCCAACTTCAGGTAACCAAAATAGTAGATTTTTTGAGGTTTTTATTTTTTTACGGGTAAACGGTTTAAGATAGAATTTTTTGGTTGTCAGTTCCTTCTTATTCATCGCTCTCTTGATATGTTTCGTATTTTTAAAAAAATAAAAAAAATCAAAAATTTCATTTTTCTCCGATTGTGGTCTTCTGAGAAAAAATTTGAAATTTTGGGCGCCTGTATCTCTGTTAGTATGACCCCCAGCATATTTTCGTTTTCAGGATGTCTAGATAATTAACGCAAAAAAAATAAAAAAAATAAAAAAACAAATTTGGACCACCCGTTTTTTAGCTACGAGCGCTTGAAAAATAAATTTCCCCTTAGTAAACCCTTCTCAAATATTCTGCTCTGAATATGGAAGAAAAAAAGTTTGCCGGTATCGGGTCTCGAACCCCGGACCGCGAAAACACTAGTCGGCGTCGCTACTGCCTACGCCACACCTCTCGATGGAAGTTGGAGCGCTTAGACTGGTACATATTGTACTGCTCTCAATGAATGCATGTATGTATCGCGATTCATTCTTATTGTAATTCTAACACCTAACATAGATGGATTTACGAACAGAGGGTCTCATTGGATTTAAAAACATCCAAGAATACGATCTGAAGATAAAAAAACTCCAAAAATTGAGAAAAAAAACGCCTTAAATTTTTTTTTCAATTTGGGAGTTTTTATCATCATTTCGTATTGATTGATTGGTTGATCGCGAAACCGTAAATCGTTTGTGGAAACAACGAGCCGTTTGACGGTTAAAAAGTAAACCGTGTTCATTCACGTTGATGTATTGATATAAATGTGTGAATATTGTGAGAAAAAAAGAGTGTGTGTAACGGGTCTCGAACCCCACACCTTAAGCATGGTAACCGACGACGCTACTGCATACGCCATAGCTCACGATGAAACTTCCAGCGCTTACACAGGTACAAGACATACTGCTCTCAATGTTGTGCATTGTTTGGGGTATTCAGATAGCTTATATCATAGCCTCCTATAGCCGTCTGAATTCCTGATACACATCACCAGAAAACACAGATTTGGGGCTTTCAAGACTTGGTTCATTCTAACATCATAACCTCCTATAGCCGTCTGAACTCCTGATACACATCCACAGAAAACGCAGTACTTAGTAAATTCACGTTGGGAACATCACTGAACAGCCAACATTAAAACATGTTTCCTCGGCTAACCGTTAATGCAAGGCAAACAATTACATGTTTCATGTATAGTGTAAGAATGTCCAATGGAGAAACTCTAATCATTATTGTCTTAACCCTTTAATCCGTGACGCTACGCAGTGTCAAAAACGTGCTTAAATACACTGCGTTTTTAAGTTTTTAATTTTTTACAGCTATATTGTTTACTTGGGAGATCTTGAAGTTAATACTCAAGGTAGAACTGATAATTTTCTACTTTGAAAAAAATCAACGTGTGCCTATGTTGGTTGTGAACGACGTCAGGCGTCGCCGAAATTTCAAAGGTTTTCTCGTCAAGTTCCACTTTCGGTACCGATTGCGGAGGAACGGTGGTACCTAGTTAGTCGTAGCGTCGAACTTAAGGTCAGTAAGAATCCTTGGTGACGTAGTATGAGCGTCGGTAGCGTCGGTTTACACAGGTCGTGGTGAGGCGACGCCAACTTCAGGTAACCAAAATAGTAGATTTTTTGAGGTTTTTATTTTTTTACGGGTAAACGGTTTAAGATAGAATTTTTTGGTTGTCAGTTCCTTCTTATTTATCGCTCTCTTGATATGTTTCGTATTTTTAAAAAAATAAAAAAAATCAAAAATTTCATTTTTCTCCGATTGTGGTCTTCTGAGAAAAAATTTGAAATTTTAGGCGCCTGTATCTCTGTTAGTATGACCCCCAGCATATTTTCGTTTTCAGGATGTCTAGATAATTAACGCAAAAAAAATAAAAAAAATAAAAAAACAAATTTGGACCACCCGTTTTTTAGCTACGAGCGCTTGAAAAATAAATTTCCCCTTAGTAAACCCTTCTCAACTATTCTGCTCTGAATATGGAAGAAAAAAAGTTTGCCGGTAACGGGTCTCGAACCCCGGACCGCGAAAACACTAGTCGGCGTCGCTACTGCCTACGCCACACCACTCGATGAAAGTTGGAGCGCTTAGACTGGTACATATTGTACTGCTCCCAATAAATGCATGTATGTATCTCGATTCATTCTTATTGTAATTCTAACACCTAACATAGATGGATTTACGAACAGAGGGTCTTATTGGATTTAAAAAATATCCAAGAGTACGATCTGAAGGTAAAAAACTCCGGAAATTGAGAAAAAACGCCTTCTATTTTTTTTTCTATTTTCGGAGTTTTTATCATCAGATCGTATTGATTGATTGGTTGATGGCGAAACCGTAAATCGTTTGAGAAGTGGAAACAACGAGCCGTTTGACGGTTAAAAAATAAACCGTGTCCATGCACGTTGATACATTGATATAAATGTGTGAAAATGGTGGAAAAAAAGAGTTCGTGTTACGGGTTCGAACCCCCGACCTCAAGTAATCGAAGCTACGACGTTACCACGTACGCCACGGCACCCGATGGAAATGGCCTCGCTTACACTTGTAGATAACACACTGCTCTCAATGTATGCAGGTATGAATCTCAAATTGTATCTCTATTCATTCTTAGTGTACCGGTAATTGTAACTCCAAATATAGATAGATTTCCAAAAAGAGGCTTTCATTGGATTTAAAAAATATCCAAGAATATGATCTGATGTTAAAAAATCCAAAATTTGAAAAAAATTGTTGAAGCCATTTTTTTTTTTCTAAGTCCAAAAAATGAGTTTTAACATGGTCTTTACACATGGTCTTTTTAAAATCGCATTTAATAGATCTTGACCCCGTGATCGCGAAACTGTAAACAGTTTTTGGCGGAAACCAACCGTTTGTCTGTAAAAAAATAATGAATATTCACCTCGATTCTTCTTATTGTAATTGTAACTGCAAATATAGATGGATTTATGAAGTGATGGTCTCACAGGATGCAAAAAGTATTAAAGAATGCGATCTGATCATAAAAACTGCAGAAATTGCAAAAAACGTTTTTAAGCCGTTTTGCAATCAAGGCTATACCCTTCTCAGATTTTCAATTTTCACACTATGTCTTTTTATGATCGCATTCAATAGATGTTGACCACGTGAACGCGAAACTGTTAACCGTTTTTTGCGGAAACGAACAGTTTGGCTGTAAAAAATTAATCTTTATTCAACTCGATACCTTCTTATTGTAATTGTAACTCCAAATATAGATGGATTTACTAACTGAGGGTCTTGTTGGATTAATAATATATCCAAGAATACGATCTGATGATAAAAACTTTGAAAAAAAAAATTGAAGCCGTTTTTTTTTAAGTCCAAAAATCCAGCTTTCACAATCTTTGTTCCACACCTTGTCTGTTTAAAACCGCATTCGATAGATGTTGACCACGTGAATGCATAGCCGCATAGCGTTTTCGGCAACAACGAGCAGTTTGACTGTAAAAAAAAAACGCTTCACATTGATGTATTGATATAAATGTGTGAATATGGAAGAAAAAAAACAGCGGTGGTACCGGGTCTTGAACCCCGGACCTCATGCATGGTATCCGACGACACTACTGCCTACGCCACTCCATACGATGGAACTTTCCTTGCTTACACTGGTATATAACACACTGCTCTCAATGTATGGCATAGCTGTTGTATTCAGATAGCTCATTGTCATTAAACATTAAAACATGTTTCCTCGGCTAACCGTTAATGCAAGGCAAACATAAACATGTTTCATGTATAGACTAGGAATGTTCAATGGAAAAACTTTAATCATTATCTTATGCACACACACTCACGCGTATATAGGACACATATAGGACATAGGACGACGGACGAACAGTTCTCCACGCGGTGGATGTGAAGGGACGATTCAAGTTTATTTTTCAAGTTTTTATTGGCATTGTACATGTACATGTTATTTGCAATGTATTGCATATATGTTGACATCAATAGAAGCGGTGGTACCGGGTCTTGAACCCCGGACCTCATGCATGGTATCCGACGACACTACTGCCTACGCCACTCCATACGATGGAACTTTCCTTGCTTACACTGGTATATAACACACTGCTCTCAATGTATGGCATAGCTGTTGTATTCAGATAGCTCATTGCACAGAAACACATAATTTTTAAGTTGTTGCATTTAGGTGCACACATAAGTTATTTATATGACTTGTGCGTGTGTACCTAATGCCTGAATTTTGCCTTCTTCTAATATAACTATGTAAAATAACGGAAGATTAACAGTAGCAGTGGTTTTTATTTAGTTTTCGCATATATACATAATTCACGAGTACAGGATAACATGGAAATTTCAAATGAAAACAGACTACACAAGAGCGACAAATCTTAAATTTATCCCAGCAAAATAAACCAGAAATACTGACAATAGTGGTACGTGCACAATAGCCCAGGAAGGAAGGTAACGTTCACTATCATTAAACATTGCTCTTTCCCGGGCTATTGTGCATAGACCATAACCGTTTTTTGATAAAAAAAAATCCTGTACACAGACGTGCGGCCGGACATTGCGTCTACCATAGGATACTTACATGCTTACCTTCGGTAAGATGCGCAACTCAATGTTAATTTTCGGTTGTAGCGTTGTGTGCTGCTTCCTGGCGGTTGCGACTCGTCTACGGCGCTAGGCCGGTAGCTCAAGTGTTACATTTACATAGCAATATTAGATGTTTACACTTTCATTCATTAGATGTTAACACTTTCATTCATCAGAGATACGTCCTGTTAATTTTAGGTTAAAACTGTATTTAAATTAAATAGGGCGTATGGGCCATGTGTATGGGCCACGGTCTACTATTATAATAGTAGACCGTGGTATGGGCCATGTGTATGGGCCACGGTCTACTATTATGATAGTAGACCGTGGTATGGGCCATGTGTATGGGCCACGGTCTACTATTATAATAGTAGACCGTGGTATGGGCCATGTGTATGGGCCACGGTCTACTATTATAATAGTCGACCGTGGTATGGGCCATGTGTATGGGCCACGGTCTACTATTATAATAGTAGACCGTGGTATGGGCCATGTGTATGGCCCACGGTCTACTATTATAATAGTAGACCGTGGTATGGGCCATGTGTATGGGCCACGGTCTACTATTATAATAGTAGACCGTGGTATGAGCCATGTGTATGGGCCATGCCTAGAAGCAGTCGATAAGCAAAGAATACAGAACGCAAAACGCTGCTATAGAGCGCTTGCAAGCGCCGCTTCGCAAGACAGGGAAGCCACTGGCCAGTGTAGGGTTCTGAAAATGAATCGAGTAGAATGTATTATAATTATTTATTCATCCAACATAAATACATTCCATAAACAATTGGATAAATTATATAATTCACTTACTATAAATACCATAACAAATACATTCGTTTCAGTAAAATAAACAAATACACTCAGATTAAAACAACTTTTAACAACTAAAGTAAGCGGTACGTAAAGCTAAAACAACTAGTCTATTTTATTTACTTGAAGTGACCCCTGGCCTGTGCTATACACATAATATTCTATTATGTCATTTTAATTTATTTGGCATCTTTTGGATGTTGTCTTTCAATCGTTAGATTATCAGACGATTTGAGAACCGTTCCAATTTTGAGAATTTATGAAGGGACTTCACTAAGCTTCCATTACATATGAGACTAAATGTGATTTTTTATTTTAATTTTTATTGGTTAATTTGGACCCATTGCACATGAGGTGGCCAGGGTATGTTACAATCTTACAAGTAATCCATCATTATAACACATTACACAATTTCATTTGCATTACATTATGTCTGTCAGGCACAGGTCTTTCCTATGAGTGGAGGAAAAAAGTAGACAGCTACGCAAAACGAGACATGCCTTCATGAATATACCTACTTTGTTCTAAATTCCATATATTGTAGCTTGTAGAAAAATAGGAAACATGGTCACTATTCATTACACAATTAATCAACCAACACAATAGGCCTACATGCAATTTAACAGCACAGATAACAAACTCACTATGTATAATGTAGTGTAATTGATCTGTGTTTAGCAGTGAATATTATCCGATCACTAATCAGTGATCAGTTATCACACATCTCAATTACCTTTGTTCTAACGATGTTCAACTATGTTATGTATATTATTTATGTAGCCTATATCTATGTCCTTAGGTAATTTTATTAGGTATGTATTTTGCTATTCCCCTCTCTCCTCAGAAGAGACATATATTATGTACAAGTAATCAATGTGGAATGAAGAAACTAAACTAAATAGGGCAGTAACCTTCGTTCTGGAGGCACCATTCTGGTTGAAGCTTACTGGGGTAAAAGCCGTTGTCTAGCAGACGCTGGCGATGGTATAACATGCGATTCTCAGCCGCCCTCCAACCTAAAAACACATAAATTGAGATCTTATTACATTGTAATTGCCTGTAAGACTATAGGCAACAATTCATTAACAGGACATGTATTACGGAACAAAAATGACTTGTGAAGATATAGGAGGTCAATTTACATGCGATCAGCTTTGAAAACTGTATAATCATGATGAAGGTTAAAAAATAACCATACGAAAGATGTATATGGAGGGTCCATTTACAAAATGTGGTAAACCGTACAAAATGAACGCAACATTCAATCTCGTACCGTGTTGAGGGTTGGCCCAGAGCCTCTCTGCCATGGCGGCCACACGGGGCCAGAGTCTGTTGTCGAGGCTAGCGTCGTCAGACTGTTCCGTCCACAGAGACGCCTCCGCTCCCATCGTCAGTCGCCTCGCCTCTGATGACGTCACATTCAGGTTGTCCAGCAGTTTGTAGGGGCTGTTGTCATAGACCTTCTGCCAGCCGATGTACGGACTGCACCAGTTGTTACCCCCGGTTACCCAGCCGGCGAACCTGAGAGATAAGACAACATTATGTTGAAGGTAATGTTGTCATAGACCTTCTGCCAGCCGATGTACGGACTGCACCAGTTGTTACCCCCGGTTACCCAGCCAGCGAACCTGAGAGATAAGACAACATTATGTTGAAGGTAATGTTGTCATAGACCTTCTGCCAGCCGATGTACGGACTGCACCAGTTGTTACCCCCGGTTACCCAGCCGGCGAACCTGAGAGATAAGACAACATTATGTTGAAGGTAATGTTGTCATAGACCTTCTGCCAGCCGATGTACGGACTGCACCAGTTGTTACCCCCGGTTACCCAGCCGGCGAACCTGAGAGATAAGTCAACATGATGTTGCAGGTAATGTTGTCATAGACCTTCTGCCAGCCGATGTACGGACTGCACCAGTTGTTACCCCCGGTTACCCAGCCGGCGAACCTGAGAGATAAGTCAACATGATGTTGCAGGTAATGTTGTCATAGACCTTCTGCCAGCCGATGTACGGACTGCACCAGTTGTTACCCCCGGTTACCCAGCCGGCGAACCTGAGAGATAAGACAACATTATGTTGAAGGTATGTTGGAATAGAAGAATAAATGGAACAAACCAATATAGGCGCAGTACAACTAGCGACAGCACAGTTCAGACTAGCTATACTGGCCATGACTTTCTAGCAAGCACCTACATAGAAAAGAGTTGGCCGAAAGCAGTATATGAATATATATTAGTTTTCAAGTTTTCGCGGCAACAGGTACATATATATATAGTGTATACGGTACTTGGAGAGGCCAAAAGGCTGAGTTAATTGGAACTCAGAACAAGATAAAACATGTTCTAGTGAGGGGCAAGGTACAGAAGGACGACAGCTTACCTGAGAAAGTAGATAGGTCACTTAGAGAAACATATAGATGAGAAGACAAATAAACTGAGGCGTTTTGGCCAACTAGTGGTCTTGATCACACAGCGTGAGTAGAAGAACTAAACTAAACTTAAGACAAGGGTGAATACCTTTCCCCTCACTAGAACATGTTTTATCTTGTTCTGAGTTTCAATTATATATGTATATATCAGCTCTGTGGGAATGTAATACAGGCCAGGCAACATCTATTCCGATGCTCGATGCTGAAAGAGCACCATGAAGGAATGCCAAGGGGGCTGGACAGGAAGGAACACGAGTCTTGTTTATTGTTTATCTCACACGAATACAATGACATATATGCCAATGTGGGTATAAGAGAAGAAGAAGAAGAAGAAGAAGAAGGCATTATGTTGCAGGGAATGTTTTCCGACACCTTCAAATTATAGTGTTTCTTGTTTATATATAAACAGTAGTAAATGTATAACAACCAACATAAAATTAATATAATGTACCTATACACGTGTTTCTGCTCAATCTACTGTTCAAACTGAGGTTGTTTACATACTATATCTATATAATAATACTGGCATAATATAGTGTATAGGCTACTTGGATAGGCCAAAGTGAGCAAGATAAACATGTTCTAGTGAGGGAAAAGGAACATAAGGACGACAGCTTCTTAAAGCGACCTCTACTTTCTCAGGGAAGCTGTCGTCCTTATGTACCTTTTCCCTCACTAGAACATGTTTTCTTGCTCTGAGTTCCAATTAATACTGGCATGTGATAACTAAGAACGATGCCAAGCCATCATACCAACGACGTACATTACAAATGGTAAAATGTCCTCATTGAAAATATTATTTTATGTATTTATTTAAACCTACCCGCAGTCTAGATAGAGAGCGTCGTAGTTGGAGAATATCACGCGATAGCCCTTGTGGACCAGCTCGGCAACATGAGGGTCGTCTCCCTTTGTCCATATCTCGATGATGTAAGTATCCTTGTCCAGATACTTGTCCAGGTTTCCATGTTCAGTGAGTCCGCTGGTCCACAGGATGACTGGAAGCTTCTTGCCTGCCAATATTGAACAACGATACAGTCAACAAACTTACCTACAATATAACAATCTTTCCCTCAAATACCTTGCTTGAAAGTTGAAACCCTTCTTGACATCTCGGAAATACTTTTCTGTTTAGAACCTAAATCTAAACCTTCTTCCCAAGTATCTTAATAATATTAAGGTATATTTGTATTAGTTTAAAGTGTTACTTTAAGGAGATATTCTCTGCTTCCTAGAGTACTAAGTATTGGTATATGAATACAGATTACAATGTGTATGAATCAACTAGCGGAAGAGGAAGGGTCCAGCCAATAGTTTTCACTTTTGGATGAAATTTTGATTGACTTTTCTTTCAAATTCCTTTCAGTTTGAATAAAAACTGAGTTGTGCTGAACTTCTAAATTGTTCTAAGAGATCTCGTGGCGATCCTACTCAGGGGTTTGGCGATTATATAGGTGCCAGTGAAGACCCACACAACAAACAACTTAACATCAATAAAAATAAAATGCGTAAAAAAAGATACAATGCTTTCTAAACGATTGCTAAATACCTTTCATCTTGCCATCTAAAAACAATAATTTACTATTGAAGTACTGGTTTTACTCGACATAAAACGATCAAACTACCCTTCAATCTCAACAAGAAAAGACAACTAGGATTGTGCTGGAGAGCGATGTTGCAAGAGACGCTTTTCACTTGATTTTATTCAAACCGGGATCTCTGTCGTAAAACTTTGCAATCGATTTTTGCCCCATGCATCTATCGTACTGTCTTTCTTCTCATTTTGCATACAAGTCTATTTCTTACTCACCTCCGTTCGCCTGAGTCAAGCTGTGAAGGGCCCGCCGTTGAAAGTAGTCCCACAGTTGGTAGAAGCCCTCTTCAGTGTTACGGTTGAAGCCTAACGCAGCCATCCCGTCAACCACCGAAGATGAACTATTCCAACAGTTGATATTGACCTGTCAGCCCACCACACCAGAACCACGTTAGAAAATAACTTCAGAGTTTTTATTTGTTTAGGTTTTACTTTGTTTTAGATATATTTGCATTGTTAACGATTAAGTTGTTGAGAGAACTAAAGACCTTCAATTTATTTGAAAACACAGCTATAACAGATACCCTACCCCGGACAGAATGGTGTACACCTGCTCCTTGCTGGGGTTCAGCTGCCCCCCTTACCTCGTCTCCCCCCATGTGGAAGATATCCGAGTCGAACGCTCTGAGCATGTCCGCGTACACCCCGGACAGAATGGTGTACACCTGCTGCTTGCTGGGGTTCAGTTGTCCACACGGTGGCTCCACGCAGAAATCTTTCCATGGCTGAGCCTTGAAGCAGACGATGGTTCCCGGGTCGGTCCACTGGAACCCCTCCCCCACGTGGGCTGGGGCGTCTAGCTCGGGCACCACCCTGATGCCGCGCACCCTCGCGTACTCCACTATGCTGCGGATGTCGGAGGGGGTGTAAACCTGTATCAGTGAAGAAACTACATCTTAGTATTATAGCATTGACCTCTACAATAATTGAAGATGAAAAGTTCTTACAATGGCAATTGCTCTACTGGAATTTTCCATGTCAAGCTGCAGAAATTGGAACAGTTCAAAACGTGGAACGATTTTGAATTTTTGACGCGTTTATAAGCTGAACAATACCAGAGTTTATCGAACAGTGAACGAAGTTTCAGATTAGTTCCAGTAAGTGATTAAATAGTCGACGCATTTGTGGTCAACGATGACTCTCTATTGACCTTCAAGAGCCACACTTACTTTCTAACACAAATCCGTTGACTGATTACGTATTGGAATAATCTGAGCCTAGCCTACGTTTAGGTTTTACTTTTGAGTTGTTAATTCAATCAAGTACTGTAGTCACCTGTTTCTGCGAGTAGGCGCCGTAGCGGCTGAGCTGCGGGAATGAGTCGGACACGAAGGGCCAGCTGTGACCTCATATCTCACCTGTTTCTGAGAGTAGGCGCCGTAGCGGCTGAGCTGCGGGAATGAGTCGGACACGAAGGGCCAGCTGTGACGTCATATCTCACCTGTTTCTGAGAGTAGGCGCCGTAGCGGCTGAGCTGCGGGAATGAGTCGGACACGAAGGGCCAGCTGTGAGAGTCTGTGATGTGCCAGTGGAAAGTGTTGAGTTTGTTCATGGCCATACCCTCGAGGGTTCGCAAGATGGAGTTGACGGAGAGGTAGTTTCTGAAAGAAGAGGTTTGTCAAATCGGTGTACTTTGTCCGCATCTACTTTTCATCGCTAAATTGACCCATATTACTGGTTCAGTGTTGGCACATGATGCTCAGCACCGAACAGATCATTTTGGTCTTGGTTCAAGATCATTTTGCAATATTTTTGGCTAGCTGTGCAGCTGTTGGGAACAGGAAATTCCAACCCATAACAAGTACGAAAGAAATTTCCCCATGTATTGTAACATTAAGAGAAAACGAACACTTTGTATTGTCGGCTACCTTGAGGTGTCTAGGTTGACTCCTCGGTACTGGAAGACGGGGCTGTCAGTGATGTTCGCCTCGCTGAACAAGAGCAGGGCGTGCGTCACATCATCGCTAACAGCCAACTGAGACAGCGTCTCAAGTGCGTGGCGCGCTCCGAAGTAGGTGGCTGCTTTGATCGTCGCGACCATCTGTGGGTACAAATATAAAATATCTGCACTATATTATGTTGCTACGGACGTGGTTGTGTTATGTCTTTGGTGGAGAATACATGCATACGCACGCGCACACACACACATGGAGGTACTAACCGTGGTCTCCGTCGACCCCACCCCCATCTCGTAGCCCTCGTCCAGGTCCGCGACTACTCGGGTGACGCTCGGGTCTTGCAGGATGACGTCAACGCGGAGTGGAAGAGCTTGTCCCGTTGGAGGAACCTCCGCCTGTTGAGCCTTGCGGGACAGCTGCGAGCGGAACCGAACCCCAGCCTGGAAACATGAGTGTTATTTACTCTCACAGTGTTACTCAATCTCCGGCAGCGACATGCGTATAAATAACGGGTTGGCCACTTGGTCGATATCGGGGGGACAACTGTCGGTTTGTCGGGGGTTTTCCAACAACTCTTGCGTGGGTAAAATTGGGGTCTGGGGGAAAGCCCCAGCAGCTTTTTCAGACATTTTTATCTTCAAGACAGCCTTCAAAGCGATCTGAGGTATTACTTTGAAAGAAAAGAAGAAAGGACCTATAGTTATTCTTAGAAACATGGGTTTACTCCTTTGCCCCTCCCTATACATGAAAACGTTTTTTTGTGTAGACACAGAAATTCACATATTTTGTACGCACAATTTCCTGGGTAGGAATCTGTAAACGTCGGGGTAGGCAAGTTTCTGCTTGTCTGAACATTGCTGATTGACTAGGATAAGATACAAAAATAAAGAAGCATTAAATAAGTAAAAGTAACATGCTGACCTGAGTGAGCAGTTTGTCGACCGTAGAGTTGGGTTCCAGTCCCGCACCATGGACCGACACCCGGTTGACGTTCAGCGGCGTCAGAGTTCTACTCAACTTGAGGTACCCGTTGGGTCTGGGCCACAGCATAGCGTGGTGGTCGCACATGGCCTTGCACACGGCCATAGACTGTGCAGTGCCGCCATCTCTTAGCGGCTTCTTCAAGCATCGCCCCTCGTTGCACAGGAAGGTCCACAGGGGCCTACAAGGGGCAGAACAGGGTCTACTTGATCTCCGTCTAACGGAGCCATAACGAGGCGCTCACTTACCCATCATCAAGCTTGGCATGTTGGCAGTTACGCTGGTAAACGCACAGAATACGCGTGGCCTGCTCACGTTTGGCGCTACCTGTCGTGAGTCTCTGAAACTGCCAGCGCTATTGCTGTCACGGCAGCTATGAGCTAGTATGACGGGTTGCAAGGCTCACAAGAGTTTCTTTTAATTTGAGAAAATGTCTTTACACGATTGGCACACACTCATGTGTGTGAGTCAATTACTGCTCTCTGATTGGCCATCTAGGGATTAGGTTAGCAAATGCACAGTAGTTGGACCAATCAGATAATTCAGGGGGAATGGTTTTGTCTTGGAACACATTCGACTGGATACGTTACCCGTCAGCACCAAGATCATGACGACATGGAAAGGAACCACCAATAATAGCAGCTATCACTAGAACGTAGAGCCACGTCATCTTTTGCCACCACTGTGAACAAGGAGAGAACTTCGTGTAAGATCGCGTCCGACAGCGACTTGAAGGTTGCTTACTAATCAACCGATCAACACTCAATCTACCGAAGTATTTACTTTATATATATAGGGTACATTCTATTCAGTAAGTATATATGTTTTAAGAATCTACATAAATGTGATTATTTGAACACACCATATCTTGATTCAATCCACCCTGGTTTTGTTTATCCCTCTTTTCTTCGTTTCCAAGATCCTCGTCTGTTGTTTTTGCTTCCTCTAGTTTCAATATGGAAGGATCCATCAATACTGATCTGTTCATAGTTTCAACACAATTGTTCTAAGAGCCCTGACCTCAAGTAAAGGGCTCTACACCATGGCAACACTACGTTGCTTGAAAGGCACGAGAACTTTAGTTTTGTTTTCGTAACTTTAAAATTACATTTAATATCAACATTTTGGTATGTTGCGAGGCTAAAAATTACCAAGATCTACAGATATTCTTAGAAAAAAATAATTTAAAATGCATTACGTCACGATCCAATTTGAGTAATATTGGAATTGTTTTATTTTATTCTAACACACAATTTTGCATAAGTTAGTTTTTTGAGATTCACTATAGCTACACCAACCACTCACACACCCACCACAATTCCGAGAGTGTGATATTGACAGCTAACAAGTAATAACAAAAACCCTTAAACACCCACTCTTTACGAGCTATTGTTTCGAACAGACTTACTCGAGCACTTTGTGACTGTGATAGTTTATCTAGATAGAAAAAATAAAACCAATTCAAACACTTATCTAGATCAATCACATGCTGTAGTTGATCGTGTTGAAGTAATCACAGATGAATCATGAAGCAGTGTCGTATCGAAATACAAGCGACAGCCGTTGAAGCTATGATGTACGGTAGCCTATACAGACAGACAGACAGACAGACAGACAGACAGACAGACAGACAGACAGACAGACAGACAGACAGACAGACAGACACAGACCCAATAGCTGAAGGTGTATATTGAAATGTGACTGAATAACTTAGAAAGTGTCATTGGTTAAAGGTCACAATTAGTATATATTGTATTGTGTTTGTAATAATTGCAATAATTGCCTTCTCTAACCTATATAGTCTTATTCACGAGCCACAGTTTCCGACGGTAAAAGTATACGACCGTGTCTCATTTGAAAACACTCGTTTTACACTTTTAATACTCTGTTTTAAATAAAACACCGAAAATCCACTATTTATTAAATTTTAAGGGTAATTTATGAGTTTTTCACAATATTAGCAATTTTTTGGTCCCATACACTTGTTCTGGAATTCTCCGCAAAGGTGTTGTTGCCAACTGAAAAAATCTTTCTCGAACTTTATAATCATAAGATGAATCATAGTATTGATACTGATACAATTTGAAGGAATTACAATAAAATTGAAAATTGAATGAATTACAATAAAATATATTCTATTGTATAGTAAAAATATTCCACGCTGTGCAGAACTATTACTCTCCCCGTCTACCTACCTTGTCTAGTCGATCATTGAGCGCTGCACTATTGGGCCCACCCCAACATAGATAGGTGCTCAGCAGTAACACGTGAGACTTACTCAGAAGGTCGCCCGTTCGATGCAGATGTTATACCGCAGTCACGAGGCGAATACTGGGATGCGAGTCCTACTTGCAGCCCTTGGACATTCCTACCCAGCAATGTAAATATCCTATTATACATTGCGCTATAGCCACTTGAGGGACACATCGGGTGTCTGTTTCTTATCTTTTCGTAATAAGTCTAATCATTCTACGTTAGTTTGGTAGATCTACTCTCTCTAGACTGATAGCAGTATTTATTATGTCTAAAAAATAGTTTTTTACGACTGTAATTCAAGTTTTATTGTATACGTTGAGTTTATTAGTAATAGATACCTTTAGGATTACTCTGTAACTATTTGTCATTATAAGAAACGTACTATTTCATATCTTTATTGTTCTTTTTTAATGTTAGTTTTATATACCATAACAAAATATATCTACTGTTGCATTATTTATTGTGAACAAGTATTAAAACTTAGTAACACAATCATATATATATCTTATCTCACTTGTCTGTTATCTTATTAACGAATACATAATTATATTATGTTGAGATTGGTCTAGCCAACCGCGGTTCCTGCGTTCCAGGTTCGAATCCTGGCTGGGCATGAAAGCCAGTGGCGCTGCCTTCTTCATTTTCATTCACTCATCATCTCGATTAGCATTGTTGCCAAAATATGAGACATAAAACGCAGAAATATCATTATAACTTAATTATTGGTTTGGGCAGTATAGTATGTACTGCTACAAATCCAGTGTGTTTGCTCTTTGTCAGACAAAGTGTTCTGTTACCCATTGAGTGATTGACTCTCTATAGCAAGAGTAAGCTATGTGGATGTGCCCATGTCATTATGTAAACCGTCACATACCTAGTTAAACAATAAGTTTTATTGCTTTAATTGTTTGGGCTTATTATATAATACTGTGAGCAAGCGACGGCCAAGCGTTGTCATAAACCAACAATCGGAAACAAAACAAATCTAGCAATAGGGAGAGGGACCTAGGAGTGCGACTATAGTCACCAAAAAGGAGGCGAGGCAATATTTCTGAAGTCCCCCTATCGCTATAATCTCAACTCTGTCTACACCAGGAGTAGACAACATTGGGTGTCATCAACGACTATTGCAATCATAGGACAACAAGATATTTGTAATCGCAATAATTGAACCGTTGGTCTCATGACCCGTGGTCTGCATCTATGTCTGAGTCATGAAGACGTACAGTGAGTGACAAGTGTTCACGCAACATAGTGTAGGACATAATTATAGCAACTATTCAACTAACGGACAGGCGATGTAACGGATTATGTAGAAATGAAAACACATCCAGACAGAAGGACATGTTATAGCAACTATTCAACTAACGGACAGGCGTTGTAACGGATTATGTAGAAATGAAAACACATCCAGACAGAAGGAGATGCAGCAAACAAATCCACAGCCTACGCATTGATATCAAGTGAGGAAGCGGTTTGCTATCATCTATACTGCAAGATAAACTTTCAACACTAATGTGTTTTAAAACTATTGTATTTACTTATAACGTAAGTCTTCGCACATATAATGTGTGAGACGGACAGGGGCAACCGGGCAAATTTCCGAAGGGCCGGCAGGTCTAGGGCCATTGCCGTTTAAACCAATATGAACCAATCTTACTGTTTCTCCCAAATATAAAATATGGAAAGAAGGACGGCGAGACTGCTAATATTTCTTCATTGATTGATATTTGGGCTTAACGTCTCTTTTTTTGCAACTTGGCTAATCGAGACGATGAGTGGGTGAAATATGAAGATGAAATGAAATATAAGGCTGTTTGGAGGAAAGAGGCAAGTAAAAGGGCAGGGAGGAAAGGGAAAGGGGGAGGAAAAGGGAGTGGGGACGATGTGGACTGCATTTCGTCTGACTTTTCGTGGTGTGGTGGGTGTGTGTAAAGCAGGGTCTAGGAAATTCCTCCTATATGTGTGTTTACAAAACAAAAGACATCAGTGCACTTGCAACGCATGAACCTGTCAAGGTCAACCATGTATGGTCGTGCTGCTGCATTGGCGCCCCCCCCCCCCCAACCATATGTTTATTGTTACTGTATGTTGCACATTCAATAAAAATAATAATACAGAATAAGGTTGTGTTATCCTAATTTTCATAAATGAGACTTGAAAAACTATTGAAAGTGCTTTTCACATGCAAGTACCGGCAAGGATACTTGATAACAATGTCGAACTACAGAAAATATAAAAGTAAGCCCTTTGAAGAATGTGTATTCTCAGAGGTAAACCAACGATCATTGAGTCAGGACTGCACAAATAGTACTATACATGTTTTATATAACGTAGCAACCTACCTTTCACTTGTAGATGTCCAAGAGCTGAGGACGGAGTATCGAGTGAGGCATGCAGCACTGCAGCCGCTTATCTTGGTACCCCCCCCCCCCCCCCCCGCGCATTATCGTCGGCGCAAAGGAAGGGGGGGGGGGAATAGACGATCCCCATGATGCATTAACATATACATATCTTCAATCATCTCGTAGTTCATTGATGGTCTTGTTCACTTTATCTGTGTTTTAGTCTCTGTCTGTCTTCTTTTCATGCCGGCCCTCTTTGCGACGTAAACGGCCGCCTCCCCCCCCCCCCCCCCAGCCATGTGGGATGGATCTGATACGGCCGACTTCATGCAACCCAGCTGTCAAGAACGTCGCAAAACAACTAATATTATTATTATAACAAGACTGCACTAATAAAATTTTACAGCGATTTGTAAAAGTAAAAAATAGAAATATTTATTTGTCTACCCAACTTAGTTCGAACACAATTGATTGACAATCAATGATATCAATAGATATCACATTCAGGCAAACGAATGCAATGAAGTAAGATATCACACAGGCACACAATTGATTGACAATCAATGATATCAACGGATATCACACAGGCATGAGAGGCGGTGATGTCATCATATGGGGCAGTAACCCTCGTTCTGGTGGCACCACTGGGGCTGAAGTCTGTTGGGGTAGAAGCCGCTGTCCTGCAGCCGTTGTCGATGATTCAGCATGCGGCTCGTAGCTTTCTCCCACCCTATAGGGACAGAGATATGCCTGGTTCAACATAACTGTCTCATGGTGCAACCCAAGGGCCGATTGAAACTAATGGAGGCGGCAGACCTAACCTTGAAGAGCCGTCTTGCTCAAAATCTAGTGAAAGTGCCAATAAAGCCAAAAAACGCAAATATTGTGATGAATTTTTAAACCTAGGATTAAGCAAGCGGGTACAGACATTGAACAAAATCCGCAATGTGTTTTGTGTTACAAAATACTTTCCAATGAAGCAATGACACCTGCTAAGTTGCGTAGGCATTTAGAAACAAAACACTCCGAGTTTTCTGGTAAGTCAATACAATTTTTTAAAGTAAAAAGCAACGAAATGAAAATGTCAAAAAATAAAATTGACAAAATTGCAACAGGCACTACAAATGAAAAAGCAACCATTGCATCATATGCTGTTTCTCTGTTGATTGCTAAGTCAGGAAAACCTTATAACATAGGAGAGAAGCTAGCATAACGATATGGGCCAAACTAAGAATAATTAGTTACATAATGCGTTTTTTTAGAGGTTGGGGGTCCTCGAAACCTGTAGGTTTTTATTTAGGTGGGGGTCCGTGATTCACTTGACTTTAAGAACCTCTGGCGTAGAATATAGGTCGAAATAACTCAAAACGAAGGCCCGTGACCCCCGTTTTTTTATTTAGTTAAATATAAAGCACACTTACAGTAGTGTATGTTGTGAATTATAGCCAAATATCATTATATATATTTATTGGTCAGCCCCGCCGTGACGTCACGACGTGTTGCCGTGGTGGTATTGTAATGTTATTTGTGTGTTTAGTCACGAATATCTCTAAAACGAGGTAAATAACATCGTCTTTTTAATGCTTGTTTTAATCATTGTTTAACTATCTACAATGTGATATATAATTTAAACATGTTTAATTTCATGTTAATCTTCTGCACCGTGTTTTTGGTCAACGCGTATGGGTTTTCCAATCGTTCAATATGGAAGATAGGGGAATAGCGTAGACTATAGTACAAATCAAAAAGAAGACCCGTGACCCCCGTTGTTTTTTAAATTGAATTGAAAAGCGCACTTACAGTAGTGTGTATTGTGAATTATAGTCAAATATCATTATATATGATTGGTCAGGCCCGCCGTGACGTCACGACGTGTTGCCGTGGTGATTTTGCAATGTTATTTGTGTGTTTAGTCACGAATATCTCTAAAACGAGGTTAATAACATGGTCTTTTTAATGCTTGTTTTAATCATTGTTTAATTATCTACAGTATATGATATATAATGTAAACATGTTTAATTTCATGTTTATCTTCTGCATCGTGTTTTAGGTCATCGCGTACAGGTTTTCCACTCGTACAATAGGAAAGATAGGAGAATAGCGTAGAACATAGTTTCTCAAAGTGTGGTCCGCGGACCCCCAGGGGTCCGTGCCCCATACCAGGGGGTCCGTGGAGCTAGCTGAAGGCCTAATGGAAAAAAACAATTATAGACTGCTGTTAATAAAGGTTATTTTGTGTTTGAAATTAATAGCACTTTCTATATCACGCTACGCTACGATACGCTAAAAACCCATGATTGTATGGTCAATCAAAATTGGCAGGAGTAGGCAGTGTAGCTGTCACCTTGACTTGAGACCGAGAGCGCGTCTACAGAGACTGCCGAGGGGTAAGGGGAGGAATGAATCACGCGGATTCGACTAAAACAAAACAGCCACTTGACTCACCCAGTAATCAGTATACACTCACACAGTGACTATAGTAAGACTAGTTGGCGTAGGTAGACACCGCGCGAAGTGCTACAGTGCAGTGTTTTTGGTATATACGTAATATTAAATGTACAATATAAAAATGAATAATATCAAATTGAGTGTAGGTCTCTAGTAATCACCTATGGATCGTTGGTTAAAGACTGGTACTGTACGTGCACTCGGATAAGTGACGGTATGCACTAATGCTGTGTAAAGCAGACAAAACGGGTATGTCGGGGGGTCTGAGGGGGAGGGGAGGGGGGCACAACCCCCAGTTTATCCCCGCAGAGATATTTTTAGGGTGTTTTTCACGAACACGTTTAAATTACTTTGGAGAGGAGTCTACGCTTGTTTTTACGTACATTTGCGGTGAAAAATTAAAGGTGAAACACATTTTCTTTATAAATTGGATGAGCAAATACAAATACCAAGTACCTACAACAAAACGTTTAACATAATTCGTCAATATGTTTAAAATCGATACAAATTAGTGCCGGTACGGTATACCGTTGGTAGTTTTAGTAACGGTATGCATACCGGCTTATACCGCCCAACTTTAACCACTGCCCATGCTTGTTCCTGGGTTAGAAACCTGAGAATTCCAAACACTGCAGGTGTGTTTAGTACCTAATAATGCTTGTGTACTCTACTAAGAAGGCTCCTTTGCGAATGTATGAAAGAACGCTAGAACCCTTTTGACTCTCGTTGAAACAGCGTGCATTAAAGGGGAGTAGATCAGGATCAGTATGAGACTAGCAAGTTACGATACTAAAACAAAGCTGTTACCTTGTTCGGGGTTGGACCAGAGCCTCTCTGCCATGGCGGCCACACGAGGCCAGAGTCTGTTGTCGAGGCTAGCGTCGTCAGACTGTTCCGTCCACAGAGACGCCTCCGCTCCCATCGTCAGTCGCTTCGCCTCCGATGACGTCACATTCAGGTTGTCCAGCAGTTTGTAGGGGCTGTTGTCATAGACCTTCTGCCAGCCGATGTACGGACTGCACCAGTTGTTACCCCCGGTTACCCAGCCAGCGAACCTGAGAGACAAGACAACATGTTGAAGGTAATGTTGTCATAGACCTTCTGCCAGCCGATGTACGGACTGCACCAGTTGTTACCCCCGGTTACCCAGCCGGCGAACCTGAGAGAAAAGACAACATTATGTTGAAGGTAATGTTGCCATAGACCTTCTGCCAGCCGATGTACGGACTGCACCAGTTGTTACCCCCGGTTACCCAGCCGGCGAACCTGAGAGAAAAGACAACATTATGTTGAAGGTAATGTTGCCATAGACCTTCTGCCAGCCGATGTACGGACTGCACCAGTTGTTACCCCCGGTTACCCAGCCGGCGAACCTGAGAGAAAAGACAACATTATGTTGAAGGTAATGTTGCCATAGACCTTCTGCCAGCCGATGTACGGACTGCACCAGTTGTTACCCCCGGTTACCCAGCCGGCGAACCTGAGAGATAAGACAACATTATGTTGCAGGTAATGTTGCCATAGACCTTCTGCCAGCCGATGTACGGACTGCACCAGTTGTTACCCCCGGTTACCCAGCCGGCGAACCTGAGAGATAAGACAACATTATGTTGCAGGTAATGTTGTCATAGACCTACTGCCAGCCGATGTACGGACTGCACCAGTTGTTACCCCCGGTTACCCAGCCGGCGAACCTTAGAGATAAGACAACATTATGTTGGAGGTAATGTTGTCATAGACCTTCTGCCAGCCGATGTACTGACTGCACCAGTTGTTACCCCCGGTTACCCAGCCGGCGAACCTGAGAGATAAGACAACATTATGTTGCAGGTAATGTTGTCATAGACCTTCTGCCAGCCGATGTACGGACTGCACCAGTTGTTACCCCCGGTTACCCAGCCGGCGAACCTGAGAGATAAGACAACATTATGTTGCAGGTAATGTTGCCATAGACCTTCTGCCAGCCGATGTACGGACTGCACCAGTTGTTACCCCCGGTTACCCAGCCGGCGAACCTGAGAGATAAGACAACATTATGTTGCAGGTAATGTTGTCATAGACCTTCTGCCAGCCGATGTACGGACTGCACCAGTTGTTACCCCCGGTTACCCAGCCGGCGAACCTGAGAGATTAGACAACATTATGTTGAAGGTAATGTTGTCATAGACCTTCTGCCAGCCGATGTACGGACTGCACCAGTTGTTACCACCGGTTACCCAGCCGGCAAACCTGAGACACGGAGAACATTTATTATAAGTATCATTCACTATATTCACTAATACAGAAAGAAGTAAAAAGACGAGAGAAAAAATAAAAAAAGAGTGAAAAAAAAATATTTTCTGAACGATTCGACCTCAAAGGAAAAAGTCATAAACACTGCAATAATCACATTTCACGAAATGAAAAAGATGAGAAGAATGTGTGAATAGTCATCTCCAAATCTTGAAGGAATAGCTTGACTATAATTCCAGCTGTTGAGAAGTGAGACAACCTACCCGCAGTCTAGATAGAGAGCCTCGTAGTTGGAGAATATCACGCGATAACCCTTGTTGACCAACTCGGCAACATGAGGGTCGTCTCCCTTTGTCCATATCTCGATGATGTAAGTATCCTTGTCCAGATACTTGTCCAGGTTTCCATGTTCAGTGAGTCCGCTGGTCCACAGGATGACCGGAAGCTTCTTGCCTGGAAGGGAGACGCTTATTTAAATGACCTTTCATTACCCGTTCGTGCACACACAGGCACCCTCACTAGACCCCCATACAACACTAGTCGCTGCCTTAGGAAAAAATTTTGAATGCATTTTACAGCTAAACCGTGCATCGTAGACCGAAAGGGGGCTTATTCTGGCATCACACATACACCCTCACTAGACCCCCATACAACACTAGTCGCTGCCTTAGGAAAAAATTTTGAATGCATTTTACAGCTAAACCGTGCATCGTAGACCGAAAGGGGGCTTATTCTGGCATCACACAGGCACCCTCACTAGACTCCCATACAACACTAGTGGCTGCCTTGGGATCAATTTTTAAATGCATTTTACAGCTAAACCGTGCATTGTAGAGCGAAACGGGGCTTAATCTGGCATCACACAGGCACCCTAACTAGACTCCCATACAACACTAGTGGCTGCCTTGGGATCAATTTTTAAATGGATTTTACAGCTAAACCGTGCATCGTAGAGGGAAACGGGGCTTATTCTGGCATCACACAGGCACCCTCACTAGACTCCTATACAACACTAGTGGCTGCCTTGGAATCAATCTTTAACTGCATTTTACAGCTAAACGGTGCGTCGTAGAGCAGAACGGAGCTCAATCTGACATCACACAGGCACCCTCAGTAGACCCCTATACAACACTATTGGCTGCCTTGGGATCAAGCTGTAATTGCATTTTACAGCTTAACCGTGGGTCGTGGCCGTTATATTATCATAGCCGTTTTGTTATTATCATTCTTACATAAAAATTAATAATATGAAGACAATAGCGTTGACTCAAAATCAACAATATTGAATGTAAGAAACGTTCTAACTTTATCTTTAGCTTGCTGGGTTAGTTGTGTTCACTTGCTAAGAGGACACAATTCCCACGTAGGGGATGCTCTAGTATAAACTCTTTAGATGACTTTTAAAACAGACTGATGTATATTTTATAGATTGATAACAATAACATGCACTGTAACTAGTTAGTACTTAAGCTTTAGAATTAGAACATAAGACCTCATGTCTTATTGACTGACCTGTACACTATCATCCAGAATGATATTAATTGTACGTGACAAAATAAAAAAAAAAGATAGCAGTAAAAAAGATGGGATCAAATTGCTGTTTATGTTCCTAAGTCAGAGACAGATGTTTATTTATTTATTGGCGTCGAGTTGCGATTCCTTTCGCAGTCCATCACTTTAAGTTCAATCGGTGTCAAGTGTGAATGAATGACAATCCCATTTTGATCAAGTTGAATGACGCCAAATGGTCTTACCTCCGTTGGCTTCTATGAGGCTGGCCAGTGCTCGACGCTGGAAGTAGTCCTTCAGTTCAATGACGTCAAATGGTCTTACCTCCGTTTGCTTCTACGAGGCTGGCCAGTGCTCGACGCTGGAAGTAGTCCTACAGTTCAATGACGTCAAATGGTCTTACCTCCGTTGGCTTCTATGAGGCTGGCCAGTGCTCGACGCTGGAAGTAGTCCTACAGTTCAATGACGTCAAATGGTCTTACCTCCGTTTGCTTCTACGAGGCTGGCCAGTGCTCGACGCTGGAAGTAGTCCCACAGTTGAACGAAGCCTTCCTTCGTGTGTTCAAACCCGAGCTTTGTCATCCCCTCCAACACAGGAGCCGAGCTGTTCCAGCAGCCGATGCTCACCTGAAATCAAGCACTCTCATTGGTTGACAACATCTTAGCTGTCATCCCCTCCAACACAGGAGCCGAGCTGTTCCAGCAGCCGATGCTCACCTGAAATCAACCACTCTCATTGGTTGACAACATCTAACTGCTTTTCAAACATTAAGTGTCTTCAAAGGGTTTAGTGCTTCAGTTATAGTGTGTTATTCTAATATTGCTAAACAAATGGTAAATTTAATATTTTGTGGCAGGTACGGTGACAAGAATCAGTACAACTAGATAACGCTTACAGAATGGTCAAGTCTTGGGTGCACTAACAAAGACAACATTTAAGTAGATAGAATCAAATCATGATACATCAGTGGAACTTAGAAAGAACATAGACAGTCATTAGAGTGGCAAAGATGTTGCCTTGCTTGACTAACTTCTTCCTGGCTCGGTGGTCTATCCAAGGCGTTACTTCAAACATCTCTGTTTGTATACCTCCCCCCCTCACCTCGTCTCCCCCCATGTGGAAGATGTCTGAGTCGAACGCTCTGAGCATGTCCGCGTACACCCCGGACAGAATGGTGTACACCTGCTCCTTGCTGGGGTTCAGTTGTCCACACGGAGGCTCCACGCAGAAGTCTTTCCATGGCTGAGCCTTGAAGCAGACGATGGTTCCCGGGTCGGTCCACTGGAACCCCTCCCCCACGTGAGCTGGGGCGTCTAGCTCGGGCACCACCCTGATGCCGCGCACCCTTGCGTACTCGACGATGCTGCGGATGTCGGAGGGGGTGTAAACCTACAAGAAATACAAATCAATTTACTTGAATGTTGGCGCAGACGATGAGGCTTAATTTAGCAGCTTTATCTTTTGCCGGTTTTAGTTGGGGGAGTTACCCTGATCTATTATCCTTGTATTGTTCTTGAAAGTGAATGAAATGGACAAAAGGGAGTTTTGGGTATATAAGAAGAGGTGAAGACCTCATTAGGTTGTCTCTAACGACTGGAAGAGTCATAACTGGGATCAATCTTTGCCCGACCAGCCATTCTCATGTTTATGCATCCAGTTTGCAGAAGACTTTCCCAGTGTGTTAGGACAATGAGGTAGACCTCATATCTCACCTGTTTCTGAGAGTAGGCGCCGTAGCGGCTGAGCTGCGGGAATGAGTCGGACACGAAGGGCCAGCTGTGACGTCATATCTCACCTGTTTCTGAGAGTAGGCGCCGTAGCGGCTGAGCTGCGGGAATGAGTCGGACACGAAGGGCCAGCTGTGACCTCATATCTCACCTGTTTCTGAGAGTAGGCGCCGTACCGGCTGAGCTGCGGGAATGAGTCGGACACGAAGGGCCAGCTGTGACCTCATATCTCACCTGTTTCTGAGAGTAGGCGCCGTAGCGGCTGAGCTGCGGGAATGAGTCGGACACGAAGGGCCAGCTGTGACCTCATATCTCACCTGTTTCTGAGAGTAGGCGCCGTAGCGGCTGAGCTGCGGGAATGAGTCGGACACGAAGGGCCAGCTGTGACCTCATATCTCACCTGTTTCTGAGAGTAGGCGCCGTAGCGGCTGAGCTGCGGGAATGAGTCGGACACGAAGGGCCAGCTGTGACGTCATATCTCACCTGTTTCTGAGAGTAGGCGCCGTAGCGGCTGAGCTGCGGGAATGAGTCGGACACGAAGGGCCAGCTGTGACCTCATATCTCACCTGTTTCTGAGAGTAGGCGCCGTAGCGGCTGAGCTGCGGGAATGAGTCGGACACGAAGGGCCAGCTGTGACGTCATATCTCACCTGTTTCTGAGAGTAGGCGCCGTAGCGGCTGAGCTGCGGGAATGAGTCGGACACGAACGGCCAACTGTGAGAGTCTGTGATGTGCCAGTGGAAAGTGTTGAGTTTGTTCATGGCCATACCCTCGAGGGTTCGCAAGATGGAGTTGACGGAGAGATAGTTTCTGAAAGAGAGTTTCTGAAGAGGTTTGTCAAATCGGTGTACTTTGTCCGCATCTACTTTTTATCGCTAAATTAACCCATATACTGGTTCAGTGTTGGCACATGATGCTCAGCACCGAACAGATCATTTTGGTCTTGATTCAAGATCATTTTGCAATATTTTTGGCTAGTTGTGCAGCTTTGGCATCAGGAAATTCCAACCCATAACAAGTACGAAAGAAATTTCCCCATGTATTGCAACATTAAGAGAAATCGAACACTTTGTATTGTCGGCTACCTTGAGGTGTCTAGGTTGACTCCTCGGTACTGGAAGACGGGGCTGTCGGTGATGTTCGCCTCGCTGAACAAGAGCAGGGTATGCGTCACGTCATCGCTAACAGCCAACTGAGACAGCGTCTCAAGTGCGTGGCGCGCTCCGAAGTAGGTGGCTGCTTTGATCGTCGCGACCATCTGTGGGTGGAAGAGCAAGGGTATGCGTCACGTCATCGCTAACAGCCAACTGAGACAGCGTCTCAAGTGCGTGGCGCGCTCCGAAGTAGGTGGCTGCTTTGATCGTTGCGACCATCTGTGGGTGGAAGAGCAAGGGTATGCGTCCCGTCATCGCTAACAGCCAACTGAGACAGCGTCTCAAGTGCGTGGCGCGCTCCGAAGTAGGTGGCTGCTTTGATCGTCGCGACCATCTGTGGGTGGAAGAGCAAGGGTATGAGTCACGTCATCGCTAACAGCCAACTGAGACAGCGTCTCAAGTGCGTGGCGCGCTCCGAAGTAGGTGGCTGCTTTGATCGTCGCGACCATCTGTGGGTGGAAGAGCAAGGGTATGCGTCACGTCATCGCTAACAGCCAACTGAGACAGCGTCTCAAGTGCGTGGCGCGCTCCGAAGTAGGTGGCTGCTTTGATCGTCGCGACCATCTGTGGGTGGAAGAGCAAGGGTATGCGTCACGTCATCGCTAACAGACAACTGAGACAGCGTCTCAAGTGCGTGGCGCGCTCCGAAGTAGGTGGCTGCTTTGATCGTCGCGACCATCTGTGGGTGGAAGAGCAAGGGTATGCGTCACGTCATCGCTAACAGCCAACTGAGACAGCGTCTCAAGTGCGTGGCGCGCTCCGAAGTAGGTGGCTGCTTTGATCGTCGCGACCATCTGTGGGTGGAAGAGCAAGGGTATGCGTCACATCATCGCTAACAGCCAACTGAGACAGCGTCTCAAGTGCGTGGCGCGCTCCGAAGTAGGTGGCTGCTTTGACCGTCGCGACCATCTGTGGGTGGAAGAGCAAGGGTATGCGTCACGTCATCGCTAACAGCCAACTGAGACAGCTTCTCAAGTGCGTGGCGCGCTCCGAAGTAGGTGGCTGCTTTGATCGTCGCGACCATCTGTGGGTGGAAGAGCAAGGGTATGAGTCACGTCTTCGCTAACAGCCAACTGAGACAGCGTCTCAAGTGCGTGGCGCGCTCCGAAGTAGGTGGCTGCTTTGATCGTCGCGACCATCTGTGGGTGGAAGAGCAAGGGTATGCGTCACGTCATCGCTAACAGCCAACTGAGACAGCGTCTCAAGTGCGTGGCGCGCTCCGAAGTAGGTGGCTGCTTTGATCGTCGCGACCATCTGTGGGTGGAAGAGCAAGGGTATGCGTCACGTCATCGCTAACAGCCAACTGAGACAGCGTCTCAAGTGCGTGGCGCGCTCCGAAGTAGGTGGCTGCTTTGATCGTCGCGACCATCTGTGGGTGGAAGAGCAAGGGTATGAGTCACGTCTTCGCTAACAGCCAACTGAGACAGCGTCTCAAGTGCGTGGCGCGCTCCGAAGTAGGTGGCTGCTTTGATCGTCGCGACCATCTGTGGGTAAAAATATAAAATATCTGCACTATATTATGTTGCTACGGACGTGGTTGTGTTATGTCTTTGGTGGAGAATACATGCATACGCACGCGCACACACACACATGGAGGTACTAACCGTGGTCTCCGTCGACCCCACCCCCATCTCGTAGCCCTCGTCCAGGTCCGCGACTACTCGGGTGACGCTCGGGTCTTGCAGGATGACGTCAACGCGGAGTGGAAGAGCTTGTCCCGTTGGAGGAACCTCCGCCTGTTGAGCCTTGTGGGACAGCTGCGAGCGGAACCGAACCCCAGCCTGGAAACATGTGTGTTATTTACTCTCACAGTGTTACTCAATCTCCGGCAGCGACATACGTATAAATAACGGGTTGGCCACTTTGTCGATATCGGGGTGACAACTGTCGGTTTGTCGGGAGTTTTCCAACAACTCTTGCGTAGGTAAAATTGGGGTCTGGGGGAAAGCCCCAGCAGCTTTTTCAGTCATTTTTATCTTCAAGAAAGACAGCCTTTAAAGCGATCTGAGGTATTACTTTGAAAGAAAAGAAGAAAGGACCTATAGACATTCTAAGAAACATGCATTTACTCCTTTGCCCCTCCCTATACATGTAAACTTTTTGTGTAGACACAAATATTAACATATTTTGTATGTACAATTTCCTGGGTAGGAATCTGTAAACTTCGGGGTTGGTAAGTTTCTGCTTGTCTGAACATTGCTGATTGACTAGGATAAAATACAAAAATAAAAAAGCATTAAATAAGTAAAAGTAACATGTTGACCTGAGTGAGCAGTTTGTCGACCGTAGAGTTGGGTTCGAGTCCCGCACCATGGATTGTCACCCGGTTGGCGTTCAGTGGCATCAGAGTTCTACTCAACTTGAGGTGCCCGTTGGGTCTGGGCCACAGCATAGCGTGGTGGTCGCACATGGCCTTGCACACGGCCATAGACTGTGCAGTGCCGCCATCTCTTAGCGGCTTCTTCAAGCATCGCCCCTCGTTGCACAGGAAGGTCCACAGGGGCCTACAAGGGGCAGAACAGGGTCTACTTGATCTCCGTCTAACGGAGCCATAACGAGGTGCTCACTTACCCATCATCAAGCTTGGCATGTTGGCAGTTACGCTGGTAAACGCACAGAATACGCGTGGCCTACCCACGTTTGGCGCTACCTGTCTTGAATCTCTGGAACTGACAACGCTATTGCTGTCACGGCAGCTATGAGCTAGTATGACGGGTTGCAAGGCTCACAAGAGTTTCTTTTTATTTGAGAAAATGTCTTACACGATTGGCACACACTCATGTGTGTGAGTCAATTACTGCTCTCTGATTGGCCATCTAGGGATTAGGTTAGCAAATGCACAGTAGTTGGACCAATCAGATAATTCAGGGGGAATGGTTTTGTCTTGGAACACATTCGACTGGATACGTTACCCGTCAGCACCAAGATCATGACGACAGGGAAAGGAACCACCAATAATAGCAGCTATCACTAGAACGTAGAGCCACGTCATCTTTTGCCACCACTGTGAACAAGCAGAGAACTTCGTGTAAGATCGCGTCCGACAGCGACTTGAAGGTTGCTTACTAATCAACCGATCAACACTCAATCTACCGAAGTATTTACTTTATATATATATATATATATATGATAGGTAGAAGGATAGACCCCAACAGCTTACCTGAATTGTAGACCGTGGTGGTATAGAGATAAAGACAACATATTATATAAAGGACAACACAAGTTTTCCGACTTTATATATGTTGTCTTTAACTCTATACCACCACGGTCTACAATTCAGGTTAGCTGTTGGGGTCTATCCTTCTACCTATCATATTGCTAGCCTTTTGGCCTCTCTTTAATCCTCTCTTTAATATATGACAAGTAAGTGCAGTAAACGTGACGTAACAACCCGTGGTATTTACAATTTTAACAATAAATATATATATATATATATATATATATATATATATATATATATATATATATATATATATAGGGTACATTCCATTCAGTAAGTATATATGTTTTAAGAATCTACATAAATGTGATTATTTGAACACACCATATCTTGATTTAATCCACCCTGGTTTTGTTGATCCCTCTTTTCTTCGTTTCCAAGATCCTCGTCTGTTGTTTTTGCTTCCTCTAGTTTCAATAAGGAAGGATCCATCAATAGTGATCTGTTCATAGTTTCAACACAATTGTTCTAGAGCCCTGACCTCAAGTAAAGGGCTCTACACCATGGCAACACTACGTTGCTTGAAAAGCACGAGGACTTTAGTTTTTTTTTCGTTACTTTAAAATTACATTTAACATCAACATTTTGGTATGTTGCGAGGCTAAAAATAACCAAGATCTACAGATATTCTTAGAAAAAAATAATTTAAAATGCATTACGTCACGATCCAATTTGAGTAATATTGGAATTGTTTAATTTTATTCTAACACACCATTTTTCAATAGTTTTTTTGAGAGAATCTAATAGATAGATCATGATTCACTAGCTACACCCCCCACTCAAACACCCCCCCGCCCCACAATTCCGAAAGTGTGATATTGATAGCTAATAAGTAATAACAAAAACCCTTGAATACCTAGGCCTACTCTTTACAAGCTACCGTTTCGAAAAGACTTACTCGAGCACTTTGTGAATGCGATAATTTATATAAATAGAAATAAAACGAATTCAAACACTTATATCTAGATCAGTCATATGCTGTAGTTGATCGTGTTGAAGTAATCACACATGAATCATGAAGCAGTGTCGTATCGAAATACAAGCGACAGCCGTTGAAACTGTGATGTGGTATACAGGAGACAGACAGACAGACAGACCCAATAGCTGAAGGTGTATATTGAAATGTGACTGAATAACTTAGAAAGTGTCATTGGTCAAAGGTCACGATTAGTATACATGGTATTGTGTTTGTAATTGCAATAATTGCCTTCTCTAACAGAACTTATATATTCTATTCACGAGCCAGAGTACTTCCTGACGGTAAAATTATACGACCGTGCCTCATTTGAAAACACTCGTTTTACACTTTTAATACTCTGTTTTAAATAAACCAACGAAAATCCACTATTTATTAAATTTTAAGGGTATAATTTATTAGTTTTTAACAATATTAGCCATTTTTTGGTCCCATACACTTGTTCTGGAATTCTCCGCAAAGGTGTTGTTGCCAACTGAAAAAATCTTTCTCGAACTTTATAATCATAAGATGAATCATAGTATTGATACAATTTGAAGGAATTACAATAAAATTGAAAATTGAATGAATTACAATAAAATATATTGTATTGTATAGTAATAATATTCCACGCTGTGCAGAACTATTACTCTCCCCGTCTACCTACCTTGTCTAGCCGATCATTGAGTGACCTTTACACAAGGCGATGCACTATAGGGCCCACCCCAGCATAGATAGGTGCTCAGCAGTAACACGAGACTGACTCAGGAGGTCGCCTGTTCGATGCAGATGTTATCCCGCAGTCACGAGGCGAATACTGGGATGTGAGACCTAGTTGCAGCCCTTGGACATTCCTACCCAGCTATGTAAATATCCTATTATACATTGCGCGAGTCACTTGAGGGACACATCGGATGTCTGTTTCTTATCTTTTGGTAATGAGTCAATCATTTTACGCTAGTTTGGTAGATCCACTCTCTCTAGACTGATAGCAGTATTTATTATGTCTAAAAAATAGTTTTTTACGACTGTAATTCAAGTTTTATTGTATACGTTGAGTTCATTAGCAATAGAAACCTTTAGGATTACTCTGAGAACCATATTTTATATCATAAGAAACGTACTATTTTATATCTTTATTGCTCTCTATAATGTTAGTTTTATATACCATAACAAAATATATCACCTGTTGCATTATTTATTGTGAACAAGTATTAAAACTTAGTAACACAATCATATATATATATCTTATCTCACTTGTCTGTTATCTTATTAACGAATACATAATTATATTATGTTGAGATTGGTCTAGCAAACCACGGTTCCTGCGTTCCAGGTTCGAATCCTAGCTGGGCATGAAATTTCCAGTGGCGCTACCTTAATTCTTCATTTTCATTCACTCATCATCTCGATTAGCATTGTTGCCATAATATGATACATAAAACGTAGAAATATCATTATACCATTGGCTTGGGTAGTATAATATGTCCTGCTACAAATATGCAGTGTTTGCACTTTGTCAGACAAAGTGTTCTGTTACTCATTGAGTCATTGACTCTCTATATCAGGAGTAAGCTATGTGCCCATGTCATTATTTAGACCGTCACATAGTGAAACAATAAGTTTTATTGTTTTAATTGTTTGAGCTTAATATGTAACACAGTGAGCAAGCATTTTCATAAACCAACAATAGGAAACAAAACAAATCTAGCAATAGGGAGAGGGACCTAGGTCTCAGGAGTGCGACTATAGTCACCAAAAATGAGGCGAGGCAATATTTCTGAAGTCCCTCTATCGCTAATCTCAACTCTGTCTACACCAGGAGTAGACAACATGCCGGTATTGGGTGTCATCAACGACTATTGCAATCATAAGACAACAAGTTATTTGTAATCGGAGTACAATAATTGAACCGTTGGTCTCATGACCCGTGGTCTGCATCTATGTCTGAGTCATGAAGACGTACAGTGTACAGTGAGTGACAAGTGTTCACGCAACATAGTGCAGGACAATAATAGCAACTATACAACTAACGGACAGGCGATGTAACGGATTATGTAGAAATGAAAACACATCCAGACAGAATGAGATGCAGCAAACAAATCCACAGCCCACGCATTGATATCAAGTGAGGAAGCGGTTTGCTATCATCTATATTGCAAGATAAACTTTCAACACTAATGTGTTTCAAAACTATTGTATTTACTTATAACGTAAGTCTTCGCACATATAATGTGTGAGACGGACAGCGGCAACCGGGCACATTTCAGAAGGGCCGGCAGGTCTAGGGCCACCGCCGTTTAAACCAATATGAACAAATCTTACTGTTACTCCCAAATATAAAATATGGAAAGAAAGACGGAGAGACTGCTAATATTTCTTGATTGATTGATTATTGGGCTTAACGTCTCTTTTTTTGTACTTGGATAATCGAGACGATGATTGGGTGAAATATGAAGATGAAATGAAATATAAGGCTGTTTGCAGGAAAGGGGCAAGTAAAAGGGCAGGGAGGAAAGAGAAAGGGGGAGGAAAAGGGAGTGAGGACGATGTGTACTGCATTTCGTCTTACTTTTCTTGGTGTGGTAGGTGTGTGTAAGGCAGGGTCTAGGAAATGCCTCCTATATGTGTGTTTACAAAACAAAAGACAGCAGTGCACTTGCAACGCATGAACCTGTCAAGGTCAACCATGTATGGTCGTGCTGCTGCATTGGCGCCCCCCCCCCCCCCCCCAACCATATGTTTATTGTTACTGTATGTTGCACATTCAATAAAAATAATAATACAGAATAAGGTTCGTGTTATCCTAATTACTTGAAAAACTATTGAAAGTGCTTTTCACGTGCAAGTACCGGCAAGAATATATGATAACAATGTCGAACTACAGAAAATATAAAAGTAAGCCCTTTGAAGAATGTGTATTCTCAGAGGTAAACCAACGATCATTGAGTCAGGACTACACAAATAATACTGCATTATTTATATAACGTAGCAACCTACCTTTCACTTGTTGATGTCCTAGAGCTGAGGACGGAGTATCGAGTGAGGCATGCAGCACTGCAGCCGCTTATCTTGGTACCCCCCCCCCCCCCACGCATTATCGTCGGCGCAAAGGAAGGGGGGGGGGGCATAGACGATGCCCATGATGCATTAGCACACATATCTCCAATCATCCCGTAGTTCATTGATCGTCTTGTTCACTTTATCTGTGTTTTAGTCTCTGTCTCTCTTCTATTCATGCCGGCCCTCTTTGCGACGTAAACGGCCGCCTGCCCCCCCCCCCCCCCCCCCCCCAGCCATGTGGGATAGATCTGATTCAGCCGACTTCATGCAACCAAGCTGTCAAGAACGTCGCAAAACAACTAATATTATTATTATAACAAGACACTAATAAAATTTACAGCGATTTGTATAAGTAAAAAATAGAAATATTTATTTGTCTACCCAACTTAGTCAGACTCAGAACACAATTGAGTGACAATCAATGATATCAACGGATATCACACAGGCATGAGAGGCGGTGATGTCATCATATGGGGCAGTAACCCTCGTTCTGGTGGCACCACTGGGGCTGAAGTCTGTTGGGGTAGAAGCCGCTGTCCTGCAGCCGTTGTCGATGATTCAGCATGCGGCTCGTAGCTTTCTCCCACCCTATAGAACAGAGATATGCCTGGTTCAACATAACTGTCTCATGGTGCAACTGAAGGGCCGATTGAAAGAGGCGGCAGACAGGCCCTTGTCCCACCTAACCTTTGAGAGCCGTCTTGCTCAAAATCTAGTGATAGTGCCAATAAAGCCAAAAAACGCAAATATTGTGATGAATTTTTAAACCTAGGATTAAGCAAGCGGGTACAGACATTGAACAAAATCCGCAATGTGTTTTGTGTTACAAAATACTTTCCAATGAAGTAATGAAACCTGCTAAGTTGCGTAGGCATTTAGAAACAAAACACTCCGAGTTTTCTGGTAAGTCTATAGAATTTTTTAAAATAAAAAGCATCGAAATGAAAATGTCAAAAAATAAAATTGAAAAAATTGCAACAGGCACTACAAATGAAAAAGCAACCATTGCATCATATGCTGTTTCTCTGTTGATTGCACTTGGAAAATAAAAGCGTTGGGCGCTTTCCCTGCATAAACAGCAGAATACTGCAATCTATGTCAATACCGAAAGCGCCCAACGCTTTTATTTTCCGAGTGAGGCAAAAATTTGTTGGGCGAAATTTTATTTTTTACTTTTTAGTGCATTTAAATATAAGCGTTGTTTTTAAAAAAATATATTTTTTTCATGTAATATTTTGTGTTTGAAATTAATAGCACTTTCTATATACGCTAAAAACCCATTATTGTATTGGTCAACTCAATTGGCAGGAGTAGGCAGTGTAGCTGTCACCTTGACGTGAGACCGAGAGCGCGTCTACAGAGACTGCCGAGGGGAAGGGGGAGGAATGAATTACGCGGATGCGACCAAAACAAAACAGCCACTTGACTCACTCAGTATACACTCACATAGTAACTAGTAAGACTAGGTGGCGTAGGTAGACACCACGCGAACTGCTACAGTGCAGTGTTTTTGGTGTATACGTAATATTAAAAGTACAATATAAAAATTAATAATATCAAATTGAGTGTAGGTCTCTAGTAATCACTAATCAGCTATAGATCGTTGGTTAAAGACGGGTACTGTACGTGCAACCAGTGGTTAACGTGGACTCGGAGAAGTGACGGTATGCACTAATGCTGTGTAAAAGAGACAAAACGGGTATGTCGGGTGGTCTGGGGGAGGGGGGGGGGGGGGGGGGGGGCACAGCCCCTAGTTTATCCCCGCAGATATTTTTAGGGTGTGTTTCACGAATACGTTTAAATTACTTTGGAGAGGAGTCTACGCTTGTTTTTACGTACATTTGTGATGAAAAAATAAAAATTGAAACACATTTACTTTATAAATTGGATGAGCAAATACAAATACCAAGTACCGTACCTACAACAAAACGTTTAACAAAATTCGTCAATATGTTTAAAATCGATACAAATTAGTGCCGGTATGGTATACCGTTAGTAGTTTTAGTAACGGTATGCATATCGGCTCATACCGCCCCAGTTTAACCACTGCCCATGCTTGTTCTTGGGTTAGAAACCTGAGAACAACTAACACTGCAGGTGTGTTTAGTACCTAATAATGCTAGTGTACTCTACTAAGAAGGCTCCTTTGCGAGTGTGTGAAAGAACGCTAGAAACCTTTTGATCCTCGTTGAAACAGCGTGCATTAAAGGGGAGTAGATCAGGATCAGTATGAGACCAGTAAGTTACGATACTAAAACAAAGCTGTTACCTTGTTCGGGGTTGGTCCAGAGCCTCTCTGCCATGGCGGCCACACGGGGCCAGAGTCTGTTGTCGAGGCTAGCGTCGTCAGACTGTTCCGTCCACAGAGACGCCTCCGCTCCCATCGTCAGTCGCCTCGCCTCTGATGACGTCACATTCAGGTTGTCCAGCAGTTTGTAGGGGCTGTTGTCATAGACCTTCTGCCAGCCGATGTACGGACTGCACCAGTTGTTACCCCCGGTTACCCAGCCGGCAAACCTGAGAGATAAGACAACATTATGTTGCAGGTAATGTTGTCATAGACCTTCTGCCAGCCGATGTACGGACTGCACCAGTTGTTACCCCCGGTTACCCAGCCGGCGAACCTGAGACACGGAGGACATTTATTATAAGTATCATTCACTATTCACTAATACAGAAAGAAGTAAAAAGACGAGAGAAAAAATAAAAAAAGAGTGAAAAAAAGAAAGAAATATTTTCTGAACGATTCGACCTCAAAGGAAAAAGTCATAAACACTGCAATAAACACATTTCACGAAATGAAAAAGATGAGAAGAAAGTGTGATGGTCATCTCCAAATCTTGAAGGAATAGCTTGACTAAATTCCAGCTGTTGAGAAGTAAGAAAACCTACCCGCAATCGAGATAAAGAGCCTCGTAGTTGGAGAATATCACGCGATAGCCCTTGTTGACCAGCTCGGCAACATGAGGGTCGTCTCCCTTTGTCCATATCTCGATGATGTAAGTATCCTTGTCCAGATACTTGTCCAGGTTTCCATGTTCAGTGAGTCCGCTCGTCCACAGGATGACTGGAAGCTTCTTGCCTGGAAGGAAGACGCTCATTTATAGCCTTTCATTGCCCGTTAGTAGAGCGAAACGGAGCTTATTCTAGCAACACACGGGCACCCTCACCCCTCAATAGACTCCCATACAACACTAGTGGCTGTTGGGATCAATTTTTAATTGCATTTTACAGCTAAACCGTGCATCGTAGAGCGAAACGGGGCTTATTCTGGCATCACACAGGCACCCTCTCTAGACTCCCATACAACACTAGTGGCTGCCTTGGGATCAATTTATAATTGCATTTTACAGCTAAACCGTGCATCGTAGAGGGAAACGGAGCTTATTCTGGCATCACACAGACACCCTCACTAGACTCCCATACAACACTAGTGGCTGCGTTGGGATCCATTTATAATTGCATTTTACAGCTAAACCGTGCATCGTAGAGGGAAACGGAGCTTATTCTGGCATCACACAGGCACCCTCACTAGACTCCCATACAACACTAGTGGCTGCCTTGGGATCCATTTATAATTGCATTTTACAGCTAAACCGTGCATCGTAGAGGGAAACGGAGCTTATTCTGGCATCACACAGACACCCTCACTAGACTCCCATACAACACTAGTGGCTGCGTTGGGATCCATTTATAATTGCATTTTACAGCTAAACCGTGCATCGTAGAGGGAAACGGGGCTTATTCTGGCATCACACAGGCACCCTCACTAGACTCCCATACAACACTAGTGGCTGCCTTGGGATCAATTTTTAAATCCATTTTACAGCTAAACCGTGCATCGTAGAGCGAAACGGGGCTTATTCTGACATCACACAGGCACCCTCTCTAGACTCCCATACAACACTAGTGGCTGCCTTGGGATCAATTTTTAAATCCATTTTACAGCTAAACCGTGCATCGTAGAGCGAAACGGGGCTTATTCTGACATCACACAGGCACCCTCTCTAGACTCCCATACAACACTAGTCGCTGCCTTGGGATCAAGCTTTAATTGCATTTTACAGCTAAACCGTGCATCGTGGCCGTTATATTATTATAGCCGAATTGTTGACTTCATTCTTACATAAAAATTAGTAATATGATGACAATAGCGTTAACTCAAAATCGACGGTATTGAGTGTAAGAATCGTACTAACTTTGTCTTTACCTCGCTCGCGTAAGTTGTGTTCACTTGCTATACTTCCAGAGGTCACAATCCCCACATAGGGGATGCTCTTGTATAAATCGTGGAGTTATCTATCAGATAGCCATACAAATATGAGATCAAATTGCTGTATATGTTCCCAAGTCAGAGATAGATGTTTATTTATTTATTGGCGTCGAGTTGCGATTCCTTTCGCTGTCCATCACTTTCAACAGTGTCAAATGAATCAATGACAATCCCATCTTGATGGAGTTGAATGACGTCAGGTGGTCTTACCTCCGTTGGCTTCTATGAGACTGGCCAGTGCTCTACGCTGGAAGTAGTCCCATAGTTGAACGAAGCCTTCCTTTGTGTGTTCAAACCCGAGCTTTGTCATCCCCTCCAACACAGGAGCCGAGCTGTTCCAGCAGCCGATGCTCACCTGAAATCAAGCACTCTCATTGGTTGACAACATCTAATTGCTTTTCAAACATTAAGTGTCTTCAAAGGGTTTAGTGCTTTAGTGCTTCAGTGTGTTAACTGATAATTCTAATATTGCTAAGCAACTGGTAAATTTAATATTTTGTGGCAAGTACGGCGACATGAATCAGTAGAATAACGTTTACCAAATGGTCAAGTCGGCTGCACAAACAAAGAGAACATTTAGTAGATAGACTCAAAGATGATACATCAGTGGAACTCAGAAAGAACATAGACAGTCAATCACTAGAGTGGCAGAGATGTTGCCTCGACTAACTTCTCCCTGACTCGGTGGTCTATCCCCTTACCTCGTCTCCCCCCATGTGGAAGATGTCCGAGTCGAACGCTCTGAGCATGTCCGCGTACACCCCGGACAGAATGGTGTACACCTGCTCCTTGCTGGGGTTCAATTGTCCACACGGAGGCTCCACGCAGAAATCTTTCCATGGCTGGGCCTTGAAGCAGACGATGGTCCCTGGGTCGGTCCACTGGAACCCCTCCCCCACATGGGCTGGGGCGTCTAGCTCGGGCACCACCCTGATGCCGCGCACCCTCGCGTACTCTACGATGCTGCGGATGTCGGAGGGGGTGTAAACCTACAAGAAATACAAATTAATTTACTTTAATGTTGGCGCAGACGATGTGACTTAATTTAACACCTTTTTCTTTTGCCGGTTTTAGTTAGGGAGAGTCACCCTGCATCTGTTATCCTTTTATTATTCTTGAAAGTGAATGGAATGAAAAAAAGAGAGTTTTGGGAATAACAAGAGGTGAAGACCTCGTTTGGTTGTCTCTAACGACTGGAAGAATTTTCCCGACCAGCCATTCTCATGTTTAGGCATCCAGTTTGCAGAAGACTTTCCCAGTGTGTTAGGACAATGAGGTAGACCTCATATCTCACCTGTTTCTGAGAGTAGGCGCCGTAGCGGCTGAGCTGCGGGAATGAGTCGGACACGAACGGCCAACTGTGAGAGTCTGTGATGTGCCAGTGGAAAGTGTTGAGTTTGTTCATGGCCATACCCTCGAGGGTTCGCAGGATGGAGTTGACGGAGAGATAGTTTCTGAAAGAAGAGGTTTGTCAAATCGGTGTACTTTGTCCGCATCTACTTTTTATCTCTAAATTTACCCATATTACTGGTTCAGTGTTGGCAAATGATGCTCAGCACCGAATAGATCATTTTGGTCTTGGTTCAAGATCATTTTGCAATATTTTTGGTTAGTTGTGCAGCTTTTGGGATCAGGAAATTCCAACCCATAACAAGTAAGAAATAAATGTCACCATCCATGTATTGTAACGTTAAGAGAAATCGAACACTTTGTATTGTCGGCTACCTTGAGGTGTCTAGGTTGACTCCTCGGTACTGGAAGACGGGGCTGTCAGTGATGTTGGCCTCGCTGAACAAGAGCAGGGAATGCGTCACATCATCGCTAGCAGACAACTGAGACAGCGTCTCAAGTGCGTGGCGCGCTCCGAAGTAGGTGGCTGCTTTGATTGTCGCGATCATCTGTAAAAACAGACTCCATGTGTTTCTTTTTGTTACCGATGGACAGTGCTGTTCTATGATGGTGATCGCTCAATTGTGAAGTTCTATAACTCAGAACTACAGAAAGGTCACATGAGAAGCAAAGAAGTTATTAAACCAGACATGTGATTGGCTAACATTGTGAACCTATCCTATGGTCACCCAGTATCTGCAGAAAGGTTACAATCAATGTAACTGACCTTCTTGTCCTCGGCCGGCCCCAGCACCAGGCTGTAGCTCTCGTCCACGTCCACGGCTAGGCCGGTGACGCTGGGGTCCTGGATTATGACGTCACAGTGGAGCGCGTACGTCTGCCCCTCTGACGTCACCTCAGCCAGCCGGGACTGACGAGCGAGCAGAGAACGGAAGCGCTCGGCAGCCTGGAACGAAGGAGAGACAATATTATAGAGGTGGTGTCCTGGATGATGACGTCACAGTGGAGCGCGTACGTCTGCCCCTCTGACGTCACCTCGGCCAGCCGGGACTGACGAGCGAGCAGAGAACGGAAGCGCTCGGCAGCCTGGAACGAAGGAGAGACAATATTATAGAGGTGGTGTCCTGGATGATGACGTCACAGTGGAGCGCGTACGTCTGCCCCTCTGACGTCACCTCGGCCAGCCGGGACTGACGAGCGAGCAGAGAACGGAAGCGCTCGGCAGCCTGGAACGAACGAGAGACAATATAGAGGTGGGGTCCTGGATGATGACGTCACAGTGAAGCGCGTACGTCTGCCCCTCTGACGTCACCTCAGCCAGCCGGGACTGACGGGCGAGCGGAGAACGGAAGCGCTCGGCAGCCTGGAACGAAGGAGAGACAATATAGAGGTGGTGTCCTGGATTATGACGTCACAGTGGAGCGCGTACGTCTGTCTGTCTGACGTCACCTGGGACTGACGGCCGAGCGGAGAACGGAAGCCTGGAACGAAGAAGAGACAACTAGAGGCGATTCACAGTAACAGGTCCCCGGTTCGATACCGGTCACGCACCGACAATCATGACTGAAGGGTTTTCCGAGGAGAAATCCAGAAGTTTAAAACTTCAGCTACAGCCGAGAGTCGAACCCATGGACCGGCATATCAGTACAAGAAGAAATTTTAATTTTTTTATAAATTTATACACACGGGTTACAGGTTTGTATCCTTGACTTTAGAAAATGCATTACGACCTGAGTTAATGCCGCTCAACTCAACCATCGATTGTCTTTAGGTCGACCCTGCAGCGATATGTTCGATGTATCTCCGGTCGAGGTGAGTTCCTCCTCGTGGTGACCGGTGTCGGCAACGAGGGTTATCGTGCATCTCATTTGTCCTTCCTACATTCATCTACGAGGCTTTCATAACTTTCTCACTTCTTCTTCATAGTTGCCTTGCCGGCCCTCTTTGAGATCCAAACGTTCCGGCCCTCTTTGAGATCCAAACGTTCCGGCCCTCATGGAGATCTAAACGTTCCGGCCCTCTTTGAGATCCAAACGTTCACCAACCCCTCCACGTCCCCTTAAACGCTTTAAACCTCCAACTTCCCTTATTTTGGATTATTTTATGTGATGGATATGATTCGGCCATCATCACATGAACCTAGATAAACAATCTTACAGATGCTTTGGTCATAGACGAGGGACTTGTGTCCAATCAGCGATCGGTATTTAAGATTGGGGCTCGACAGTGGTCCACGAACTACTCGTCTGGACGGAAGCCTCTGCAAGGTTGTTTCGCGACGACTAATAATGAAAACAAACTTGTCACACGTGCCGGTGTACCCACGCCCCGCCCACACGTAGGTCCAGCCAATCAGCGCCCTCACCTGCTTCAAGAGTTCAGTGGCCTTGGACCCCGCCTTGAGTCCGACGCCCTCTACGGTGACCTTGTCCGCGCTGACCGGCACCAGAGTCCGGCTGAGAGTCAGCTGACCGTTGGGCTTGGGCCACAACATGGCGTCTGGGTCACACAGCACCTTGCACACAGAGAGCGCCTGGACAGCGTCGCCGTCCTTCACCGGCTGCTTCTCGCAGAAACCGTTGACGCATTTGTAGTTCCATACCGGCCTGCAGGCAAACATAACTGTAACCACCTTCATTCCACACATTAACCGCTTTAATATTTGTCTCTCCTACTTGTTCCGTTCCTCCAATCCCGTCCGACGTCGTACTACAGCCTAGTTGTCAAGTACGCGTCGTCAAACTCCAATTATTAATAATATTATATGTAATAAACCAGGGTATAAATGCACCTGTGCTGTTTTTAAAAATAAAGAGATATAAAAGTAATACAAAAATTATGAATTATCATAATTACCTCTCTTGAGCGAATCCACTAGGAATGGAGACGGCGAATATTGCCGCCGTTACAGCGACAGACCAGAGCATCGTGCAGGCAGCTGTAAGTAAACAAACACAACATGAAGCATGAGTGTCGCCTGCCCCCCCCCCCCCCCCTCCCCATCACTATGGTCGGTGTGGCTGTCAATCAATCCCTCAGCATGGCTTGTAACTGTCAGCACACCTGCCCAGGGACTGCCGCCTTACCGTGGTAGGGTGCTTCGCTGATCTCGAGAACCATGTCGGCGGAAGCGTATGCTTCTGGTAGGGGGACCCTAGCCGGCCGGACAGGTCGACAGAGAAGCCAGACGAAATGAAGCCCACGTCCTCCCCTTTCGCTTTTCGAGCCCTCTTGCTCATCTCCTCCAAACACACCCGAGTCCCAACGACATAATATAATCATCGTTGTCGAGTACGTCATTAAACAACACCAACTGTCATTACAGGCGATTGTTGAATAAAAGATTGCGATTCACATAATTTATCTTAGCGTAAACCTGCAGTCTTATTAGTAATAGTTGATGGATTGTTTATCCACGTAAAGAGGTATATCTTGTTCCCTGCGTTCTAAGCACGAAGCGTTTAGAAGATTTCACTTACCACGCGACAATACCAGAGAAAATAGCACTTTGTGTAGTAAACAAGAGCGAACTGGTTTCTGCACGTCCTCATATGGTAAACTATGGACATGTTTAGCGGCTAATCGGGTAGCCTATTTGCTATGAACACACATGGCCGGTAATCGGGTAGCCTGTTTGCTATGGCGACTGCTATACATGGCGACTGTCACGCATTTTGAATATTACTAAATCGGACCTTAACGCACGAGGTTGGTGACTTCGGACCTAAACTCATCAGATAGCTCAATGGTAACCTGCGAGACTCTAATACAGAAGGTCGCAGGTTCGATACAGGTCACCTCCAATCCTGACTGAGGGTGTTGCCCGGGGTTACCCTCAGTCAGAAGGAGAATGATGGGACTGAGTCCTACTAATAGTAATCGGATATTCCATCCCAACCATCCAAACGTCGTAATATACGCCATGCGGTTGGGGGAGGGGGGGGGGGGCGCAATCCTAAGCGTATGTCACCTAGGAACGTGGGTTCGAATCCCGCACAAGACATGGGTTGTTTGTACTTGTCCTTCATCTATCACCCCTCATCGTCTCGAATACCATCATTGCAACAATAGAGACGCAAAGAAACATCTTAATGTTATTCACATGAAGGTGAAGAGCGGTAGGCCTACATACGATTCATATACCACGGTGTAAACAAAGCAACATTACTACGATTATAGAAGGCTAGCTAGGTAAAGTGTGCTCATGCAAGTGAGTGTGATATCAAGTATGTATTACGCTTGGCTCACAGTCACACGAGCTTGTGTACAGAAAGTAAAAGTAGTCTTACCTTCTGGCAGAGTTGATGACCGCACAATAAACCAGTTTGAAGACGAGCTGCTGTTTATAAGGCCGGAGATTCTCCGTGTTTGTCTGTACCCCCCCCCCCCCCCCCCCTCCCTCGGGCACCACCCGCCAACACGCGACAGGGCCAAGTTCAAAGGTGTGTTATGTCGGCACGTTGATAAGGGAGAGGGCATAGATCTGAGGGCAGAAGGTCACTGGTTCGTTTCCCGCAATCCTTTCGAGTTTGTCCTCCCCTGTGATTTAGTAGGCACTATATTTTATAATAGCAATGGCCCCAATGGGGCTTACGTTCATTTTCGTTTCAATAATGTTATGGACTTAAAAAACAACACAATTGCACCGAGTATAAGATTATACATATTCATCAAAGTATGAAGTCTGACGACACCTCGTTCACAGTTTTCTACGTTGTGTAATGTCGTATGATCATGATAATGATGACAAAAATTGTAATTTCGCGAAGTATTACATCTTGGATTAAGAGATAAACTAATTTTATACCGAAAACACCTTCTTGTATTGAGATGGTACGACGGATCTTTTATTTTATATGGGATTAAATTTTCAAGATAAGATGAAATATTCAATAAAATGTATTTACTACGAATTTGCCAATTTTGTTTGAAGGTGGCCGTCTTGATACAAGATTTTTTACACTGAAGTCTTAACACGACCAAAAAAATGTACGTTTTATTGGCAAACAGGTTCGCATTTAAGTAACGAAACACGTTAAGCTTGAATTTATAATATTGGGGGGAGGGGGGGGGGGGGGGCGTTTCGAGCCATCGACTGTGGGGTCACTAACCACAAGGGTTACTAAACTGAGAGACATGAACTCAAGTAATTTATCATCATGTTGAGTCCACCGCTGTCGCTGCTTAAAACATGACGAAAATAAAATAAAACTCATTTGTACAGGTTCTTTGCGATCAGTTAGAATTTAAAATTTATGATGTAATTGATGACGTAAAGGTGTCTGCCAGTATAGGAACTCGTATTTTGGATTGGCCGGCTGTAGTTTGTGGGCCTGTCAGTTCAATGTTGTAATTTAAGTGCACACATAAGATAAGCCAGGTGCTGGGTTCGAACCTTGCACGACACAGACTTTCGTTATAATCACCCATCACTGCACACAGTTACACACACACCATTCTATATAAGAAACCCAACAGGAGAAAGGGTAGTATGAGGAAAATAAGGTACGGAACTGGGATCAAAACTTATATCAAAATTAATGTTTTTTACTCATAATTTATCCTAAAACCCTTATAATTACAGCAGTTATAAACAACGACCTAAAACATGAGACTAGGAATGGTAATAATCACTGGGTCCCCTATATGGGGCAATACCCTTCGTTCTGAAGGCACCACTGTGGCTGTAGTCTCTCTGGCTGGAGTCCTTGGTTCAATAGGCGCTGTCTGTGGTTCAACATGCGAGCCTCCGCTGACCTCCACCCTGCAACAGTACCATAGGTGTCAATACATCATACATGTATATCAACCTATTCATAGTTCCCACGTGACGTCACAGCGGCCATGATTGCGACACAATTGATGTGGACCAATCCTAGATCATTGGCAAATATTATTGAAATTTAATTAATAAGCCTAATTTAGAACTTAAAAAGTAAACATATGTTATAAACAAATAAAATATTAACACACATACAAATTTTATATCAAAAACAGACTGAATTTTAAAGAACTAGGAATTTCTGTGTTCTACCACAACAGGCTTTAATTGTTTCTCCATGACAACGTCAAAGTTTGATCACAAATGTGGCCGCCACGCGCAAGGATGTGTCGTACGTGCAACCTATGAATACCCCGCGCAACCCCCGACTTCTCACGATGAAAATTGCTTCAAATTGCTTCAAAACTGTCACAAAGTAAACTAAAATAGGCCTATGTTATATTATCCCATAGATATTTACTGCTCATATGTTTACTTGTTTCAATAAATATTTTCGATTTTGAGTTGTAACACACATTTCACAATAAAGGCTTCCTGTTATAGTTTAGTTGAGTAGAGACCCGACGGGGGTGGGGGGTGGGGGGTGGAGAACGAGACAGTACCTTGTCCGGGGTTGGCCCACAGCCTCTCCGCCATGGCCGCTGCTCGGGGCCACAGTCTGCTGTCGAGGGTAGCATCGTCCACCTGCTCCGTCCACAGCGACGCCTCCGCCCCCCACGTCAGCCGCTTCGCCTCCACAGGGGACACGTCAAGGTCGTCCAGCAGCTTGTAGGGGCTGTTGTCGTAGACCTTCTGCCAGCCGAAGTAGGGCGCGCACCAGTTGTTGCCGTCGGTCACCCAGCCGGCGAACCTGTAGCAGAGACAGCGGACATATAATCGCATCGTACGTGAGAACCCCTCGGACACATCAAGCGCTGCTATGCTTGCTTACCCGCAGTCCAGATAGAGAGCCTCGTAGTTGGAGAATATCACGCGATAGCCCTTGTTGACCAGCTCGGCAATGTGCTTGTCGTTGCCCTTTGTCCATATCTCGATGATGTAAGTATCCTTGTCCAGATACTTCTCGAGGTTGCCGTCTTCAGTAAGGCCACTCGTCCACATGATGATGGGCTTCTCTTTGCCTGAACAATCACAGACATTCTAGGATACTTGTTCATAACATGTAGGATTTCGTTTGAGATGCTCATATGCAGAGATAGAGAGATATTTGAGAAAACTTGTTAGAAGGTAGATGGACAAATCAAGATGTGGCGACGAGCGAGAGGTGAACAGTGGTTGAATTGGAGAGATTGGAAGACAAAGATAGATTGAGATAGAAGACGGGAGAAGGATACTAGTGTGAAGTTTAAAAGCCGAAAATGTTGTGTCATAACCTTGGCAGGAGGATAATATACATATTATTTTATTCCCAAGTCTTTGTATCAACACCAACACCGCCATATGGGCGTTGTGACGTCACGTGAATACTCCGGGTCATGACGTCATACCCTCCAACATCATTGGTCTAGCGCTACTCCGGGGTCATACGTCATACTTACCTCCGTTGGCTTCGACCAGACTGCTGAGCGCGCGACGCTGGAAGTAATCCCACAGCTGTATGAAGCCGTCGTGGGTGTGAGGGAAGCCCAGCTCCGTCATTCCCTCCAACACCTCGGACGCACTCTGCCAGCAGTTGATGTTTACCTGATAGCAACCGACTAGATTAGTTTACTTGACCCACAACTTCAATACATTTAGTTTGGTCAGAACATTGTAACAAACAAACAACTCGCCTCGTCTCCCCCCATGTGGAAGATGTCTGAGTCGAACGCTCTGAGCATGTCGGAGTACACCCCGGACAGAATGGTGTACACCTGCTCCTTGCTGGGGTTCAGTTGTCCACAGGGCGGCTCCACGCAGTGAGCGCTCCAAGGCTGGTTCTGGTAACAATTCACATAGTTGTGTCAATGACAGTTTTATGGGTAAAATACTCTCTTCAAACCTTTTATTCGAACTGTTGTGGAAGCTGAATGATAACATAATACCCTGCATCTAAAGCTACTGCTGGGATTTATCAATATGCATGTCCGGGGACAACCTTACAGATGTATTCGTCATAGACTTAGTGGTTCGTGGCCAATCAGCGGTCGGATCTCGCCGGTTGTCGGTTGGCTATACCAATCACTCTTCTATGACGAAACAATAAACCAGTAAGGTGGTGTCGGGGCACTTTTAATGTCTTCTTCTTCTTGAATGCCTACATTTGGTTATTATGCCATCTAGTCAACCAGTAGGGATACGCTTTTTTCATTGCTTTTTCTGAGTTACAGACATAATAAGAAGAGATGTTACCTTGAAGCAGACGATGGTCCCCGGGTCGGTCCACTGGAACCCCTCCCCCACGTGAGCTGGGGCGTCTAGCTCGGGCACCACCCTGATGCCGCGCACCCTCGCGTACTCCACTATGCTGCGGATGTCGGAGGGGGTGTAAACCTGTATCAGTGAAAGAAACTACATCTTAGTGTTATTATTTAACATTATAGCATTGACCTCTACAATGATTGAAGTTGAAAAGTTCTTACAATGGCAATTGCGAATTTATTTTCCATGTCAAGCGGCAGAAATTGGAACAGTTCAAAACGTGGAACGATTTTGAATTTTTGACGCGTTTATAAGCTGAACAATACCAGAGTTTATCGAACAGTAAACGAAGTTTCAGATTAATTCCAGTAAGTGATTCAATAGTCGACGCACTTGTGGTCAACGATGACTCTTATTGACCTCCAAGAGCCACACTTACTTTCTGGCACAAATCCGTTGACTGATTACGTGTATTGGACAAATCTGAGCCTACTTTCAGGGTCTACTTTTGAGTTGCAAATTCAATCAAGTACTGTAGGCACCTGTTTCTGAGAGTAGGCGCCGTAGCGGCTGAGCTGCGGGAATGAGTCGGACACGAAGGGCCAGCTGTGACCTCATATCTCACCTGTTTCTGAGAGTAGGCGCCGTAGCGGCTGAGCTGCGGGAATGAGTCGGACACGAAGGGCCAGCTGTGACCTCATATCTCACCTGTTTCTGAGAGTAGGCGCCGTAGCGGCTGAGCTGCGGGAATGAGTCGGACACGAAGGGCCAGCTGTGACCTCATATCTCACCTGTTTCTGAGAGTAGGCGCCGTAGCGGCTGAGCTGCGGGAATGAGTCGGACACGAAGGGCCAGCTGTGACCTCATATCTCACCTGTTTCTGAGAGTAGGCGCCGTAGCGGCTGAGCTGCGGGAATGAGTCGGACACGAAGGGCCAGCTGTGACCTCATATCTCACCTGTTTCTGAGAGTAGGCGCCGTAGCGGCTGAGCTGCGGGAATGAGTCGGACACGAAGGGCCAGCTGTGACGTCATATCTCACCTGTTTCTGCGAGTAGGCGCCGTAGCGGCTGAGCTGCGGGAATGAGTCGGACACGAAGGGCCAGCTGTGACGTCATATCTCACCTGTTTCTGAGAGTAGGCGCCGTAGCGGCTGAGCTGCGGGAATGAGTCGGACACGAAGGGCCAGCTGTGACCTCATATCTCACCTGTTTCTGAGAGTAGGCGCCGTAGCGGCTGAGCTGCGGGAATGAGTCGGACACGAAGGGCCAGCTGTGACGTCATATCTCACCTGTTTCTGAGAGTAGGCGCCGTAGCGGCTGAGCTGCGGGAATGAGTCGGACACGAAGGGCCAGCTGTGACGTCATATCTCACCTGTTTCTGAGAGTAGGCGCCGTAGCGGCTGAGCTGCGGGAATGAGTCGGACACGAACGGCCAACTGTGAGAGTCTGTTATGTGCCAGTGGAAAGTGTTGAGTTTGTTCATGGCCATACCCTCGAGGGTTCGCAAGATGGAGTTGACGGAGAGGTAGTTTCTGAAAGAAGAGGTTTGTCAAATCGGTGTACTTTGTCCGCATCTACTTTTCATCGCTAAATTGACCCATATTACTGGTTCAGTGTTGGCACATGATGCTCAGCACCGAACAGATCATTTTGGTCTTGGTTCAAGATCATTTTGCAATATTTTTGGCTAGCTGTGCAGCTGTTGGGAACAGGAAATTCCAACCCATAACAAGTACGAAAGAAATTTCCCCATGTATTGTAACATTAAGAGAAAACGAACACTTTGTATTGTCGGCTACCTTGAGGTGTCTAGGTTGACTCCTCGGTACTGGAAGACGGGGCTGTCAGTGATGTTCGCCTCGCTGAACAAGAGCAGGGCGTGCGTCACATCATCGCTAACAGCCAACTGAGACAGCGTCTCAAGTGCGTGGCGCGCTCCGAAGTAGGTGGCTGCTTTGATCGTCGCGACCATCTGTGGGTACAAATATAAAATATCTGCACTATATTATGTTGCTACGGACGTGGTTGTGTTATGTCTTTGGTGGAGAATACATGCATACGCACGCGCACACACACACATGGAGGTACTAACCGTGGTCTCCGTCGACCCCACCCCCATCTCGTAGCCCTCGTCCAGGTCCGCGACTACTCGGGTGACGCTCGGGTCTTGCAGGATGACGTCAACGCGGAGTGGAAGAGCTTGTCCCGTTGGAGGAACCTCCGCCTGTTGAGCCTTGCGGGACAGCTGCGAGCGGAACCGAACCCCAGCCTGGAAACATGAGTGTTATTTACTCTCACAGTGTTACTCAATCTCCGGCAGCGACATGCGTATAAATAACGGGTTGGCCACTTGGTCGATATCGGGGGGACAACTGTCGGTTTGTCGGGGGTTTTCCAACAACTCTTGCGTGGGTAAAATTGGGGTCTGGGGGAAAGCCCCAGCAGCTTTTTCAGACATTTTTATCTTCAAGACAGCCTTCAAAGCGATCTGAGGTATTACTTTGAAAGAAAAGAAGAAAGGACCTATAGTTATTCTTAGAAACATGGGTTTACTCCTTTGCCCCTCCCTATACATGAAAACGTTTTTTTGTGTAGACACAGAAATTCACATATTTTGTACGCACAATTTCCTGGGTAGGAATCTGTAAACGTCGGGGTAGGCAAGTTTCTGCTTGTCTGAACATTGCTGATTGACTAGGATAAGATACAAAAATAAAGAAGCATTAAATAAGTAAAAGTAACATGCTGACCTGAGTGAGCAGTTTGTCGACCGTAGAGTTGGGTTCCAGTCCCGCACCATGGACCGACACCCGGTTGACGTTCAGCGGCGTCAGAGTTCTACTCAACTTGAGGTACCCGTTGGGTCTGGGCCACAGCATAGCGTGGTGGTCGCACATGGCCTTGCACACGGCCATAGACTGTGCAGTGCCGCCATCTCTTAGCGGCTTCTTCAAGCATCGCCCCTCGTTGCACAGGAAGGTCCACAGGGGCCTACAAGGGGCAGAACAGGGTCTACTTGATCTCCGTCTAACGGAGCCATAACGAGGCGCTCACTTACCCATCATCAAGCTTGGCATGTTGGCAGTTACGCTGGTAAACGCACAGAATACGCGTGGCCTGCTCACGTTTGGCGCTACCTGTCGTGAGTCTCTGAAACTGCCAGCGCTATTGCTGTCACGGCAGCTATGAGCTAGTATGACGGGTTGCAAGGCTCACAAGAGTTTCTTTTAATTTGAGAAAATGTCTTTACACGATTGGCACACACTCATGTGTGTGAGTCAATTACTGCTCTCTGATTGGCCATCTAGGGATTAGGTTAGCAAATGCACAGTAGTTGGACCAATCAGATAATTCAGGGGGAATGGTTTTGTCTTGGAACACATTCGACTGGATACGTTACCCGTCAGCACCAAGATCATGACGACATGGAAAGGAACCACCAATAATAGCAGCTATCACTAGAACGTAGAGCCACGTCATCTTTTGCCACCACTGTGAACAAGGAGAGAACTTCGTGTAAGATCGCGTCCGACAGCGACTTGAAGGTTGCTTACTAATCAACCGATCAACACTCAATCTACCGAAGTATTTACTTTATATATATAGGGTACATTCTATTCAGTAAGTATATATGTTTTAAGAATCTACATAAATGTGATTATTTGAACACACCATATCTTGATTCAATCCACCCTGGTTTTGTTTATCCCTCTTTTCTTCGTTTCCAAGATCCTCGTCTGTTGTTTTTGCTTCCTCTAGTTTCAATATGGAAGGATCCATCAATACTGATCTGTTCATAGTTTCAACACAATTGTTCTAAGAGCCCTGACCTCAAGTAAAGGGCTCTACACCATGGCAACACTACGTTGCTTGAAAGGCACGAGAACTTTAGTTTTGTTTTCGTAACTTTAAAATTACATTTAATATCAACATTTTGGTATGTTGCGAGGCTAAAAATTACCAAGATCTACAGATATTCTTAGAAAAAAATAATTTAAAATGCATTACGTCACGATCCAATTTGAGTAATATTGGAATTGTTTTATTTTATTCTAACACACAATTTTGCATAAGTTAGTTTTTTGAGATTCACTATAGCTACACCAACCACTCACACACCCACCACAATTCCGAGAGTGTGATATTGACAGCTAACAAGTAATAACAAAAACCCTTAAACACCCACTCTTTACGAGCTATTGTTTCGAACAGACTTACTCGAGCACTTTGTGACTGTGATAGTTTATCTAGATAGAAAAAATAAAACCAATTCAAACACTTATCTAGATCAATCACATGCTGTAGTTGATCGTGTTGAAGTAATCACAGATGAATCATGAAGCAGTGTCGTATCGAAATACAAGCGACAGCCGTTGAAGCTATGATGTACGGTATACAGACAGACAGACAGACAGACAGACAGACAGACAGACAGACAGACAGACAGACAGACAGACACAGACCCAATAGCTGAAGGTGTATATTGAAATGTGACTGAATAACTTAGAAAGTGTCATTGGTTAAAGGTCACAATTAGTATATATTGTATTGTGTTTGTAATAATTGCAATAATTGCCTTCTCTAACCTATATAGTCTTATTCACGAGCCACAGTTTCCGACGGTAAAAGTATACGACCGTGTCTCATTTGAAAACACTCGTTTTACACTTTTAATACTCTGTTTTAAATAAAACACCGAAAATCCACTATTTATTAAATTTTAAGGGTAATTTATGAGTTTTTCACAATATTAGCAATTTTTTGGTCCCATACACTTGTTCTGGAATTCTCCGCAAAGGTGTTGTTGCCAACTGAAAAAATCTTTCTCGAACTTTATAATCATAAGACCAATCATAGTATTGATACAATTTGAAGGAATTACAATAACATTGAAAATTGAATGAATTACAATAAAATATATTCTATTGTATAGTACTCTTCCCGTCTACTTACCTTGTCTAGTCGATCATTGAGCGACTGCTTACAGCTGCACTATTGGGCCCATCCCAGCATAGATAGGTGCTCAGCAGTAACACGAGACTAACTCAGGAGGTCGCCCGTTCGATGAAGATGTTATCCCGCAGTCTCAAGGCGAATACTGGGATGTGAGTCCTACTTGCAGCCCTTGGACATTCCTACCCAGCTATGTAAATATCCTATTATACATTGCGCTATAGTCTCTTGAGGGACACATCGGGTGTCTGTTTCTTATCTTTTCGCAATAAGTCCAATCATTCTACGTTAGTTTGGTAGATCCACTCTCTATAGACTGATAGCAGTATGTATTATGTCTAAAAAATAGCTTTTTACTACTGTAATTCAAGTTTCATTGTATACTTTAGGATTACTCTATAACTATTTGTCATTATATGAAGCTTACTATTTTATATCTTTATTGCTCTCTATAATGTTAGTTTTATATACCATCACAAAAATATATATCATCTGTTGCATTATTTATTGTGAACAAGTATTGACGAAACTTATTAACACATATATATCTTATCTCACTTGTCTGTTATGTTATTAACGAATACATGATTATATTATGTTGAGATTGGTCTAGCAAACCGCAGTTCCTGCGTTCCAGGTTCGAATCCTGGCTGAGCATGAATGCCAGTGGCGCTTCCTTCTTCATTTTCATTCACTCATCATCTCGATTAGCATTGTTGCCAAAATATGAGACATAAAACGTAGAAATATCATTATAACATTGGTCTAGGTAGTATAACATGTACTGCTACTAATCTAGTGTTTGCTCTTATAGTGTCAAACAAGTATAATTCTGTTACCCATTAACTCTCTGTAGCAGGAGTAAGCTGGGTGGGTGTACCCATGTCATTATATAGACCGAATTGTTTGAGCTTATTATGTAACACAGTGAGCAAGCATTGTCATAAACCAACAATAGGAAACAAAACAAATCTTGCATTAGGGAGAGGGACCTAGGTCTCTTGTGTGAAGGAGTGCGACTATAGTCACCAAAAAGGAGGCGAGGCAATATTTCTGAAGTCCCCCTATCGCTAATCTCAACTCTGTCTACACCAGGAGTAGACAACATGCCGGTATTGGGTGTCATCAACGACTATTGCAATCATAAGACAACAAGATATTTGTAATCAGAGTACAATAATTGAACCGTTGGTCTCATGACCCGTGGTCTGCATCTATGTCTGAGTCATGAAGACGTACAGTGAGTGACAAGTGTTCACGCAACATAGTGCAGGACATAATAATAGCAACTATTCAACTAACGGACAGGCGTTGTAACGGATTATGTAGGAATGAAAACACATCCAGACAGAAGGATATGTTATAGCAACTATTCAACTAACGGACAGGCGTTGTAACGGATTATGTAGAAATGAAAACAGACAGAAGGAGATGCAACAAACTAAACCACTGCCCACGCATTGATATCAAGTCAGGAAGCGGTTTGCTATCATCTATATTGCAAGATAAAGTTTCAACACTTAATGTGTTTTAAAACTATTGTATTTACTTATAACGTAAGTCTTCGCACATATAATGTGTGAGACGGACAGGGGCAGCCGGGCACATTTCCGAAGAACCGGCAGGTCTAGGGCCACCGCCGTTTAAACCAATAAGAACAAATCTTAGTTTTTCTCCCAAATATAAAATATGGAAAGAAGGACGGAGAGACTGCTAATATGTCTTGATTGATTCATATTTGGGCTTAACGTCTCTTTTTTTGCAACTTGGCTAATCGAGACGATGAGTGGGTGAAATATGAAGATGAAATGAAATATAAGGCTGTTTGCAGGGCAAGTAAAAGGGCAGGGAGGATAGGGAAAGGGGGGAGGAAAAGGGAGTGGGGACGATGTGGAGTGCATTTCGTCTGACTTTTCTTGGTGTGGTAGGTGTGTGTAAGGCAGGGTCTAGGAAATTCCTCCTATATGTGTGTTTACAAAACAAAAGACAGCAGTGCACTTGCAACGCATGAACCTGTCAAGGTCAACCATGTATGGTCGTGCTGCTGCATTGGCGCCCTCGCCCCCCCCCCCCCCAACCATATGTTTATTGTTACTGTATGTTGCACATTCAATAAAAATAATAATACAGAATAAGGTTCGTGTTATCCTAATTACTTGAAAAACTATTGAAAGTGCTTTTCACGTGCAAGTACCGGCAAGAATATATGATAACAATGTCGAACTACAGAAAATATAAAAGTAAGCCCTTTGAAGAATGTGTATTCTCGGAGGTAAACCAACGATCATTGAGTCAGGACTGCACAAATAATACTGCATGATTTATATAACGTAGCAACCTACCTTTCACTTGTTGATGTCCTAGAGCTGAGGACGGAGTAATCCAGTGAGACATGCAGCACTGCAGTCGCTTATCTTGGTACCCCCCCCCCCCCCCCCCGCGCATTACCGTCGGCGCAAAGGAAGGGGGGGGAGGCATAGGCGATGCCCATGATAGGCCTTCCGCAGTAACTTTGGTGATGCTCTCGTCACAACCGTGACGTCACAAATGTGAGGTCATACCAGTTGTTCCCAACATGACAACTTAATTTTGTCACTTCATCTTTCACAGAATTGATGTTTTTGTTGAGCGCTAGTTGGGAAACCTTTTTTCCAATACAAAACGTAGATTTTTGCTAACCGCACTTCACTCGGTTATGACGAGAGCATCACCAAAGTTGCTGCGGAAGGCCTATATCTCCAATCATCCCGTTGTTTATTGATGGTCTTGTTAACTTTATCTGTGATTTAGTCTCTGTCTCTCTTCTATTCATGCCGGCCCTCTTTGCGACCTACACGGCCGCCTCCCCCCCCCCCCCCACACCAGCCATGTGGGATAGATCTGATACGGCCGACTTCATGTGCAACCCAGCTGTCAAGAACGTCGCAAAACCACTAATATTATTATTATAACAAGAACACTAATAAAATTTTACAGCGATTTGTAAAAGTAAAAAATAGAAATATTTATTTGTCTACCCAACTTAGTTCGAACACAATTGATTGACAATCAATGATATCAATAGACATCACATTCAGGCGAACGATGAAATGAAGTAAGATATCACACAGGCATGAGAGGATGTGGTGTCATTATATGGGGCAGTAACCCTCGTTCTGGTGGCACCACTGGGGCTGAAGTCTGTTGGGGTAGAAGCCGCTGTCCTGGAGCCGTTGTCGATGATTCAGCATGCGGCTCGTAGCTTTCTCCCACCCTATAGGATAGAGATATGCCTGGTTCAACATAACTGTCTCATGCGTGACGGTATGCACTAATGGTGTGTAAAGCAGACAAAACGGGTATGTCGGGGGGTCTGGGGGAGGCGGGGGGCACAGCCCCAGTTTATCCCCGCAGAGATATTTTTAGGGTGTTTTTCACGAACACGTTTAAATTACTTTGGAGAGGAGTCTACGCTTGTTTTTACGTACATTTGCGGTGAAAAAATAAAAATTGAAACACATTTACTTTATAAATTGGATGAGCAAATACAAATACCAAGTACCGTACCTACAACAAAACGTTTAACATAATTCGTCAATATGTTTAAAATCGATACAAATTAGTGCCGGTATGGACGGTATACCTTTGGTAGTTTTAGTAACGGTATGTATACCGGCTCATACCGCCCCACTTTAACCACATCCCATGCTTGTTTCTGGGTTAGAAACCTGAGAACAACTAACACTGCAGGTGTGTCTAGTACCTAATAATGCTTGTGTACTCTACTAAGAAGACTCCTTTGCGAATGGGTGAAAGAACGCTAGAAATCTTTTGATTCTCGTTGAAACAGCGTGCATTAAAGGTGAGTACATCAGGATCAGTACCAGACTAGCAAGTTACGTTAAAACAAAGCTGTTACCTTGTTCGGGGTTGGACCAGAGCCTCTCTGCCATGGCGGCCACACGGGGCCAGAGTCTGTTGTCGAGGCTAGCGTCGTCAGACTGTTCCGTCCACAGAGACGCCTCCGCTCCCATCGTCAGTCGCCTCGCCTCTGATGACGTCACATTCAGGTTGTCCAGCAGTTTGTAGGGGCTGTTGTCATAGACCTTCTGCCAGCCGATGTACGGACTGCACCAGTTGTTACCCCCTGTTACCCAGCCGGCGAACCTGAGAGATAAGACAACATTATGTTGAAGGTAATGTTGTCATAGACCTTCTGCCAGCCGATGTACGGACTGCACCAGTTGTTACCCCCGGTTACCCAGCCGGCGAACCTGAGAGATAAGACAACATTATGTTGAAGGTAATGTTGTCATAGACCTTCTGCCAGCCAATGTACGGACTGCACCAGTTGTTACCCCCGGTTACCCAGCCGGCGAACCTGAGAGATAAGACAACATTATGTTGCAGGTAATGTTGCCATAGACCTTCTGCCAGCCGATGTACGGACTGCACCAGTTGTTACCCCCGGTTACCCAGCCGGCGAACCTGAGAGATAAGACAACATTATGTTGAAGGTCATGTTGTCATAGACCTTCTGCCAGCCGATGTACGGACTGCACCAGTTGTTACCCCCTGTTACCCAGCCGGCGAACCTGAGAGACGGAGGACATTAATTATAAGTATCATCCACTATATTCACTAATTGAGGGAGAAGTTTAAAGACGAAAGAAAAAAGAAAAAAGAGTGAAAAAAAAATATTTTCTGAACGATTCGACCTCAACGGAAAAAGTCATTAACACAGCAATAATCACATTTCACGAAATGAATAAGATGAGAAGAAAGTGTTAATTGTCATCTCCAAATCTTGAAAGATTACCTTGACTATAATAACACATGTTGAGAAGTGAGACAACCTACCCGCAATCGAGATAAAGAGCCTCGTAGTTGGAGAATATCACGCGATAGCCCTTGTTGACCAGCTCGGCAACATGAGGGTCGTCTCCCTTTGTCCATATCTCGATGATGTAAGTATCCTTGTCCAGATACTTGCCCAGGTTTCCATGTTCAGTGAGTCCGCTGGTCCACAGGATGACCGGAAGCTTCTTGCCTGAAAGGGAGACGCTTATTCATGACATTTCATTACCCGTTCGTAGAGCTAAACGGAGCTTATTCTAGCAACACACGGGCACCCTCACTAGACTCCCATGCAACACAGTGGCTGCATGCCTTGGGGGCAATCTTTACTTAATCTGGCATCACACAGGCACCCTCACTAGACTCCCATACAACACTAGTCGCTGCCTTGGGATCAATTTTTTAATGCATTTTACAGCTTAACAATGCATCGTAGAGCAAAACGGGGCTTAATCTGGCATCACACAGGCACCCTCACTAGACTCCCATACAACACTAGACGCTGCCTTGGGATCAATTTTGAAATGCATTTTACAGCTAAACCTTGCATCGTAGTGAGAAACGGGGCTTATTCTGGCATCACACAGACACCCTCACTAGACTCCCATACAACACTAGACGCTGCCTTGGGATCAATTTTTAAATGCATTTTACAGCTAAACCTTGCATCGTAGTGAGAAACGGGGCTTATTCTGGCATCACACAGGCACTCTCACTAGACTCCCATACAACACTAGTGGCTGCCTTGGGAACAATTTTTAAATGCATTTTACAGCTAAACCGTGCATCGAAGAGCGAAACGGGGCTTATTCTAGCCTCACACAGGCACCCTCACTAGACTCCCATACAACACTAGTCGTTGCCTTGGGATCAATTTTTAAATGCATTTTACAGCTAAACCGTGCATTGTAGAGGGAAACGGGGCTTATTCTGGCATCACACATGCACCCTCACTAGACTCCCATACAACACTAGTCGATGCCTTGGGATCAATTTTTAAATGCATTTTACAGCTAAACCGTGCATTGTAGAGGGAAACGGGGCTTATTCTGGCATCACACATGCACCCTCACTAGACTCCTATACAGCACTAGTGGCTGCCTTGGGATCAATTATTAAATGCATTTTACAGCTAAACCGTGCATCGTAGAGGGAAACGGAGCTAAATCTGGCATCACACAGGCACCCTCACTAGACTCCTATACAACACTAGTGGCTGCCTTGGGATCAAGCTTTAATTGCATTTTACAGCTAAACCGTGCGTCGTGGCCGTTAAATTATTATAGCCGTTTTGTTATCGTCATTCTTACATAAAAATTAATATTATGAAGACAATAGCGTTGACTCAAAATCAACAATATTGAATGTAAGAAACGTTCTAACTTCATCTTTAGCTTGCTGGGTTAGTTGTGTTGTTGTTGTTGTTGTTGTTGTTTTCCCCCGCTGTTGATCACTGTGGACCGGTGGCAGGTTTCCATTCCTCTTCATCCTTCCATTCCTCTTTTCTTCCTTCTCTCCTTCCACTTCCTTAGCTCCGTCCCCTTCCTCTTCCTATTTCTCCTCGGAATTCGCCTTCATTTCTTCATCTTCTCCTCTCCTCCTCTCACCTCCTCTTCCCATTTTGCCTTCAGCCTTTCCATAAAACCCTTAGCCTTCTCCTGGCTCACTACCTCTTCACCCAGACCATTCCAATCCACAACCGTCCTGCCCAGGAAGGAAAACTTCCCGAGGTCCGTCCTCCAGGTCCTTCTTTCCAGTTTCCACGTATTATCCCCCCGGCCCATGTATGCCGCAGGTGCAGTGCTTCTATGCAGCTCCCCCCATCCCTCCATATTTCTTGTCACCTTAAACATCTTCCCCAGCCTGTCCCTTGCTCTCCTATCCTCCAGGTTTTCCCACCCCAGTTCCTTCACCATTTCTGTCACACTCTCATAAACCCTTTCCTTTCCTCCTTCACCCACTTCAACCTCCTCCCATCTCTTTCCCCTCCCAAGTACTTTCCTTGCCGCTTTCCTCTGCACACCCTCCAACACCTCCCTATCCTTACTTTTATACGGGTCCCAGACCGCCGCCGCATACTCTAACCCAGGCCTAACCAGTGTCTTATAGGCATGATCCCTTAAATCCTTGCCCGCCCCCTTCAGCACTCTCATTACAAAATGTAGATTTCTTATCCCTTTCTTCACCATTCTTTCCACATGCCCTCCCCAATCCAATGTATCCTCTAGCCACACTCCTAGGTACTTTATTTCCACCACCTTCTCCAGTCTCTGTCCTTGCAACACGTAACCCTCATTTATCCCTCCTTGCGTTCTCCTCCTAGTAAACCTAATCCACTTGCACTTCCCCGCATTTAGCCTCATCTTATTCCTATCCACCCAATCGCCCAGTCCCTCCATGTCCTCCCCCATCAGCAATTCATCCTCCTTTCCCCTTATCTCCCGATAGATCACGCAATCATCCGCGAACAATCTAACTTTCGCCTTCATACCCTCCGCCAGGTCATTCACATAGATTGCAAATAATAGGGGCCCCAGTACACTGCCCTGGGGCACTCCCGAGGTTACATCTATCTCACCTGACAACACCTCCCCTACCCTTACCCTTTGTGTTCTCCCCTTCAGAAAATCCCCTATCCATCTTACTACCCCTCCATCATCCACCACCCCTCCCACCTTCCCTAACAGCCTTTTGTGCGGCACCTTGTCGAACGCCTTCTCAAAGTCTATGAACACAGCATCCACTTCCCCTCCCCTATCCAATACCTCCGCTATGTCCCCTGTCATTCCCAATAGTTGAGTCTCGCACGAATAACCCTTCCTAAAACCATGCTGCGCCTCGGCCATCCATCCCTTCTCCTTTATCACCTCCTTCACAAAGTCACCCACTACCCTCTCCATTATTTTTGACCCCACTGATGTCAGAGAGACTGGTCGGTAGTTAGTCATTTTACCCCTCTCCCCCCCTTGTGTATCGGTATTACCACCGCCTCCTTCCAATCCATCGGAACCATTCCCTCGTGCAGAGATACCCTGATGATCTCCGTCATATACCGTGCCGATTCCCCCATTGCTAATTTGAGAAAGTCACCCGTCATTTCATCATTACCAGGAGCCTTCCCATTTTTCAGTCCCGCTATCACCCTTGCCACTCTATCCACACTGACCACCATAGGTTTACTCCCCCTTCCCTTCATCCTCACCCCGTCTTCCTCCTCATCCTCTTCCTGAAAAACCCCTGCATAGTATTGGTTTAGCCCTTCAGCCTTCTCCACATTATCCACCAATAACTCCCCTACCCCATTCTCCAGCGTTGGCAACGAGCCCCCTTTTCCCTTCTTCCCTCTCACATAACCGAACATCCTATTCCAACTTCCTTGTTTATCCCCCTCTTTCATCAGACCAGTCATATATACCTCCCAACTCCTCTTCTTCACCTCATTTAGTTCTTTCTCAATCCTTTTTGCCTCATCCCTGTCCATTATATCCCTTGTTCGTCTATATCTACCATAGGCTTGCCTTCCCCTCCTCTTTAATTTCCTTATCTTCATATTATAATACGGAGGGTCCTGTTTTTTTGCCATTTGCTTCCCTGGTACCCACCTACCCCTTACTTCCAAACATATGTCCACAAAACCCCTCCACAGTTGATTTGCCCCCTGATTTCCCCCCCTCCATCCCTCATAGCAATCCCTCAAATCCCTCCCAATCCCCTCCCTATCTGCCCTATTGTACAACCATTTCATCTTTTTTCCTTCCTCCTCCACATACATTTTTCTCCCCCTTCCTTCCAAGGTCGCTATCACTATCCTATGATCGCTAATGCCTTCTTCCACTTTACAATCAATCCATCCCTCCTCCCTCCTTACCAGCATGACGTCCAGCAGATTTCCCCCATTCGCATTATCCCTGGTGTGCCCCCTCACAATCTGCACTAGTCCCTGATTTATAATTTCCCTCACCAGACCCTGCTTTACCCCTCCTCTATCCTCAGATCCACCTTCCCAGTCTATCCCCGGCAGATTTAGGTCACCCGCCACTACAATTTTCCCCTCCCCCTTTACTCTTTCCCTTAATCTCCTTAGGGTCTCTGTCTCCCCATTATCTACTGGTCTATATACCGCGACCACCTCTGTTACAATTTCCCCCATGTTTACCTTCACCCCCATCATCTCGCAATCATCCTCCCTCCACACTATCCTTCCCCTCATCTCCTTCCTACATCCAATCATTATCCCTCCCCCTCTCCTTTCCCTATCCCTCCTAAATATGCTGTATTTCTTATGCCCTATTTCCTCATCCGTTATCCCTTCCTCTAGCCATGTCTCCGTTGCAATAATAATATCCGGCTGTTTCAGCTCCACCATAGACCAGAAGGGTACTAGTTTATTTCTCAGACTCTGACAATTTACCAGTAGTACCCTTAGTTCATCATCCCCCCCCTCCGTATCCTTTTTCCCACCCCCCACCCCCTTCTTCCCACCCCCCACATCCTTCCTCCCTCCCCCCTTCTCATCCCTACTCCCTTCCCCTCTTACATCCCTAGCCATATCTCTACTCCTACTTCCCCATCCTTCCACTCTCCCCTCAGTCTCCCTCATCCTACCCTCCTTTCCTTCCATACTCCTCTCCCTACCCACACCTCTATCCCTACCTTGTCGCCCCTCATACCTCCTCTCCCCCCTTACCTTCCTCACCTCTCTTCAAATCTCACTCCTCCCTACTATCTTCCCCTTTCCCACGTCCTGTATTACTTTTACCAGGAGTTCCCCCAACTTTGCATCTCCTTCCCTGTTCAGATGTAGCCCATCACCCCTCAAGTCCTCTAGCCCCACATACCTCCTCGTATCTACATATTGCGCCCCTACCATGTCTGCCGCCTCTTCCATACCTCGATTCACCTCCTCGATCACCCACCTCTTTATATCCGTCCTGTCCAGGACTCCCAATAAAACCAACCTTGCATTCTCACCCACCTCCTTCCTAATTACCCTCACCAATCTTTCCATCCCCTTCCTCGTTTCCTCTCTATATGCACCACCCCTTGTCCTCCGAATATCATTAGTGGCCACCATTATACAAACCACTCCCGCTCTCATCCCCGTTCCCGACAGCGCCGCCTCCAGCCCCCTCATTGTAATCCCTGGGTAGGCCCATACACTAACCCCCCTTCTCCCACAGTAATCCCTCACCCCCCTCACCATTGAGTCTCCTACCACCAGCCCATCCTTCCCTCCTATCTCACCCACGTTCCTTCCTCCCTCCCTCTTTTCTTCCGCTCCCCCTTTCCCTACCCTCCCTGTATCTCCTCCTCTCCCTGCCTCCCTTGCCACATTCCTATCTAATTCTCCATCCCGTTTCCCCACTCCCCCCTTACGTTCCATACCCACTGTCCTTTCCCTCCCTGCTTCCCATTCCAAATTCCTTCCTTTCATCCCTTCCGCTCCTCCCCTCCTACTTCCTTCCGCTCCCCCCATCCTACTTCCTTCCGCTCCCCCCCTCCAACCTCCTTCCGCTCCTCCCATCCAACTTCCCTCTCCTCGACCCATCCCAACTCCTTCCGCTCCCCCCATCCTACTTCCTTCCGCTCCTCCCGTCCTACCTCCATCCGCTCCCCCCATCCTACTTCCTTCCGCTCCCCCCCTCCAACCTCCTTCCGCTCCTCCCATCCTACTTCCCTCTCCTCGACCCATCCAACCTCCTTCCGCTCTCCCCATCCTACTTCCTTCCGCTCCTCCCGTCCCACCTCCTTCCGCTCCTCCCATCCTACCTCCCTCTCCTCGACCCATCCAGCCTCCTACGTACCCTCCCCTCCTGCCTGTCCCCATACCCCCCACACCTCGTCCCCTGCCCATCTCCACTCCACCCCTCAATCCTACTTCCATTTCCAACCCCCTCCTAACTCCAGTCCTTCCCATTTCCTCTCTCTTACCTCGTTCGACACGCCCCTCTCTCTGCCCCTCGACAGTCAACGCCCTTCCCCTTCCCCTACAGCTTCTTGTCCCCTCCAAACTCTTCCTTCCCTCCTCTCCATATAACCCTGCCCCCTTATCCATCCTGCCCATTTCCCTATTTCTCACAACATCCTCAATCATCCCATCCTCCTTCAGTTCTCCTCCCCCTTCCCTTTCATCTCTGTCCACCTTGCCCTTTCCTCTTACCCTCCCATCCACACTTACATTTTCCTCCTCCCCATCTCTCCTATCCCTTACCTCCCAGTCTCTCCTGATCCCCTCACCACCCACCTGCCCTCCATTCAGCCCTTCCCCTCCCATTCCCACTGGACTCCTCTCCCTCCCCCTTTCTCCCTCCTGTCCGTCTTCAACCTCCGATCCCTCATCATCCCCCAGTACAAGTCTCTCCAGCAACCTAATCCTATCTAACATCTCCTCCCGAATCCTCTCAACCTCAAGCCTCATCCGCATTTCTCTATCCCCTTTCCATTTCCCACCTTCCTTACCCATTCCATCCTGCTTCTCATCCTTCCCCTTGCGTCCTGTTTCTCCCTTGGGTATATCCCCCTGTATCATCATCCCTACCTCCACCTTCCTCCCTTCAACCCCCTTCTCTTCCACTATCCTGTTACCCACCTCTCTCATACTAACCTTTTTCACACTTCCAATTTTCGTCGACCTACTCTCCTCCTCATCCTTATTTGTGCCCTTTACTCCTTCAGCCTTCCCTTTATTTTTCGCCTCCTCTGCCTTGCCCACCTCTATCCCCACTACCCCTCCATCCCCCAGCTCCTTTCCCTTCCCTGTCAGCAACCCATCTCCCTCCAATCCCACCATCCCTTTTCCTTCTCCTGCCTTCCCACCCCCTTCCATTCCTGCATCCCTTGTCTCTCCCTCCAATTTCTCCTTTTTATTTCCCATACCAACTACCCCATCTTCATCTCCCTTATTCCTGTCCACCCTACCAATCTTACCTTCCTCCTCCTTTCCCATCATGCCTATATCCTTCCCCACCTCCTCTTCCTTACTCTCCTCTTCCTTACCCTCCTTCCCCTCCATCTTCCTCTCCTTATCCCCCCCTTCCTGTCTTTTCTCTAACATCCCTTTTTTTCCCTTGCTCTCACCCTTCCTACACTTCCTGCAAAGCCACTTCTCCTTATTATTTTCAGCCAGCCTCGAATACTCCCCTTCCACCAACCCCCCACAGCTTGGGTGGTACCAACCATCGCACCCTTCACACCCCACCCCTTTATTGACTACCGCCTTCCCACAGGCCACACATCCCCTACCCTGCCCACATCCCTTCCCCTGCCCTTTCCTTTCACTCATCCTGTCCAAACTCCTTCCAACGAATAGAATAACCAAAACGAGAAGGACCTGCAGTACCTACCTCGGTCCGCCGTACCTCCCGAGCAGTTAACTCTTCTTCACTTCAACTTTTGCCGTCCCTAACCTCTACTCCCCACGCTTTCCAAGCCACGCTATCTCACGCGCCCACGCTAGCGATCCGCTGCTCACACCTCAGCCCACTGATCAACCAAAATATTTTATTTATTTCAATATTTACTTGCTAAGAGGACACAATTCCCACATAGGGGATGCTCTAGTATAAATCTTGGAGTTATATCAGATAGCCGTAAAAAAGATGGGATCAAATTGCTGTATATGTTTCCAAGTTAGAGACAGATGTTTATTTATTTATTGGCGTCGAGTTGCGATTCCTTTCGCAGTCCATCACTTTAAGTTTAATCGGTGTCAAGTGAATGAATGACAATCCCATTTTGATCAAGTTGAATGACGTCAAATGGTCTTACCTCCGTTGGCTTCTACGAGGCTGGCTAGTGCTCTACGCTGGAAGTAGTCCCACAGTTGGACGAAGCCTTCCTTTGTGTGTTCAAACCCGAGCTTTGTCATCCCCTCCAATACAGGAGCCGAGCTGTTCCAGCAGCCGATGCTCACCTGAAATCAAGCACTCTCATTGGTTGACAACATCTTAGCTGTCAACCTCTCCAACACAGGAGCCGAGCTGTTCCAGCAGCCGATGCTCACCTGAAATCAAGCACTCTCATTGGTTGACAACATCTTAGCTGTCAACCTCTCCAACACAGGAGCCGAGCTGTTCCAGCAGCCGATGCTCACCTGAAATCAAGCACTCTCATTGGTTGACAACATCTTAGCTGTCAACCTCTCCAACACAGGAGCCGAGCTGTTCCAGCAGCCGATGCTCACCTGAAATCAAGCACTCTCATTGGTTGACAACATCTTAGCTGTCAACCTCTCCAACACAGGAGCCGAGCTGTTCCAGCAGCCGATGCTCACCTGAAATCAAGCACTCTCATTGGTTGACAACATCTTAGCTGTCAACCTCTCCAACACAGGAGCCGAGCTGTTCCAGCAGCCGATGCTCACCTGAAATCAAGCACTCTCATTGGTTGACAACATCTTAGCTGTCAACCTCTCCAACACAGGAGCCGAGCTGTTCCAGCAGCCGATGCTCACCTGAAATCAAGCACTCTCATTGGTTGACAACATCTTAGCTGTCAACCTCTCCAACACAGGAGCCGAGCTGTTCCAGCAGCCGATGCTCACCTGAAATCAAGCACTCTCATTGGTTGACAACATCTTAGCTGTCAACCTCTCCAACACAGGAGCCGAGCTGTTCCAGCAGCCGATGCTCACCTGAAATCAAGCACTCTCATTGGTTGACAACATCTTAGCTGTCAACCTCTCCAACACAGGAGCCGAGCTGTTCCAGCAGCCGATGCTCACCTGAAATCAAGCACTCTCATTGGTTGACAACATCTTAGCTGTCAACCTCTCCAACACAGGAGCCGAGCTGTTCCAGCAGCCGATGCTCACCTGAAATCAAGCACTCTCATTGGTTGACAACATCTTAGCTGTCAACCTCTCCAACACAGGAGCCGAGCTGTTCCAGCAGCCGATGCTCACCTGAAATCAAGCACTCTCATTGGTTGACAACATCTTAGCTGTCAACCTCTCCAACACAGGAGCCGAGCTGTTCCAGCAGCCGATGCTCACCTGAAATCAAGCACTCTCATTGGTTGACAACATCTTAGCTGTCAACCTCTCCAACACAGGAGCCGAGCTGTTCCAGCAGCCGATGCTCACCTGAAATCAAGCACTCTCATTGGTTGACAACATCTTAGCTGTCAACCTCTCCAACACAGGAGCCGAGCTGTTCCAGCAGCCGATGCTCACCTGAAATCAAGCACTCTCATTGGTTGACAACATCTTAGCTGTCAACCTCTCCAACACAGGAGCCGAGCTGTTCCAGCAGCCGATGCTCACCTGAAATCAAGCACTCTCATTGGTTGACAACATCTTAGCTGTCAACCTCTCCAACACAGGAGCCGAGCTGTTCCAGCAGCCGATGCTCACCTGAAATCAAGCACTCTCATTGGTTGACAACATCTTAGCTGTCAACCTCTCCAACACAGGAGCCGAGCTGTTCCAGCAGCCGATGCTCACCTGAAATCAAGCACTCTCATTGGTTGACAACATCTTAGCTGTCATCCCCTCCAACACAGGAGCCGAGCTGTTCCAGCAGCCGATGCTCACCTGAAATCAAGCACTCTCATTGGTTGACAACATCTAATTGCTTTTCAAACATTAAGTGTCTTCAAAGGGTTTAGTGCTTCAGTGATAGTGTGTTAACTGATAATTCTAATATTGCTAAGCAAATGGTAAATTTAATATTTTGTGGCAAGTACGGCGACATGAATCAGTAGAATAACGTTTACCAAATGGTCAAGTCGGCTGCACAAACAAAGAGAACATTTAGTAGATAGACTCAAAGCTGATACATCAGTGGAACTCAGAAAGAACATAGAAAGTCAATCACTAGAGTGGCAGAGATATTGGCCCGGATGAATAAAAGTGAGCATTACCTTATACTCGCGATAATGTGAGCAAAACCTTCGCTTGGTAAGAATAAAAGTAGGAGCATAAGCTTATGCTCAAGACTCATCTCGGAATTTGAGCACCTGCTCACATTCTCACCTCATGCTCACGCTTGGGAGTATTTTGTATGAATAAAGTGAAGTGTTTGCTTCTGATGTTGAGCATCTGCTTCAAAATTACTGGATCTAGTCAGTAGCAGACTCAACAGTAAGGTTGGGTTGAGTTATGACCGAATATGTGCTTCGTGTGCGGTCTGAAAAGCGACATAATCCTCGTGTGTCTCCTCACAATAGTGATTTTAGACATTTGTTCCTCTGTAATGAAGAAAATTTACTTTGATTGCTAATTATTTTCTTAGTGAAAGCAATGAAACTAGAGGCAGCGCCCTTTCGTCAGAGCACCGAATGAAAACTTTTCTAAGATATGGCGGATCCAGGGTTTCAAAAGTGGATTGGATAATGGTTGGGGTGCATCAATCAAAACTCTATGGAAAGTTATGGGAAAAGTTATTGAAAAAGCCCACATTTGGATCAAATAGCCATCTTTTACTGAAAATGTCATAGACGAAGCTCAACTCCAATGGCAAAACAAATACGCATTCCCTATCGCTATAGGTGTTATTGATAGCACGCATGTAAAGATTCTTCAACCGGCTGGGTATGGAGATAAGTACGAAAATATGAAGGGGTTTGTAAGTCTGAACGTGCAAGCTACTTGCAATGTGAAAGAAATAATATTTACTAGTGTTGACGTTAGCTGGCCCGGCTCAGTACACGATAGTAGAATAATATGGAAAATCACCGATATCCAAGTGAAAATGAGCAAGCTGCAAATGCTGTGGTTTTGGGAGATGGCGATTACGGAATAAAACCATGGCTCATGACGCCTTTACTACGCAGCTAGGCTAGCTGGACTAGAGGTCTGCACGGGTATACGGGCTCGGCCCGCGAGCCCAGTTATGGGCTTTGATATCTTTATTAAGACGGGCCCGGGCCGGGCCTGGGCCTACATATCACTAAACGAGGAGGGATTTTTCAGGCTCTTTAAATGTTTTCATTTTGTAATCAGTAATTGAAATGAAAGAAATGTAATGTTATTTTACCAACATTTCCGAAACTTAAAACAAAACCGAAATAGTATAAACTTCCGGTCACAACATTTTTGTTGTAATTCTTTTCGTTACATACTTTCACTGGCAATAGTAACTAATTTCGTTATGATCTAATCTAATTTTTGTTCCCACCCTGTCGTTCGTATTCCTTGCCAAATACTATAAAAATCAACTTGCTGCTTTAACAGTTGAACAGGCTTTTACGGGCCAATTTACACTACAGGCGGGTCTGGGCCGGGCCCGGGCTCTGACTAGCTTACTCACTACGGGCCGGTACGAGCCCGGGCCTGAAATACCGGGCCCGGGCCGGGCTTCTATAGTTAGGCCCGTGTAGACCTCTAAGCTGGACTACCGGCCGGCGAGGGAGGGGGAGGCAAAACGCATGCTTCAAGTTGCGCGCGCGATGAGAATATCGGAGCATCTGCTCCTTTTATCGGAGCACCTTCTACGGAGTATAAGGTAAAGGTTATTCATACGAAACTGAGCAGATACTTATACTCTTACCTTATACTTGGAGCAGAAGCTTATACTTCATGCTCACACTCAAGAGCATCTACTCATGTTTTATTCATACGGCCCATTGCCTCGACTAACTTCTCCCTGGCTCGGTGGTCTATCCCCTTACCTCGTCTCCCCCCATGTGGAAGATGTCCGAGTCGAACGCTCTCAGCATGTCCGCGTACACCCCGGACAGAATGGTGTACACCTGCTCCTTGCTGGGGTTCAGTTGTCCACACGGCGGCTCCACGCAGAAATCTTTCCATGGCTGAGCCTTGAAGCAAACAATGGTCCCCGGGTCGGTCCACTGGAACCCCTCCCCCACGTGAGCTGGGGCGTCTAGCTCGGGCACCACCCTGATGCCGCGCACCCTCGCGTACTCCACTATGCTGCGGATGTCGGAGGGGGTGTAAACCTACAAGAAATACAAATTAATTTACTTGAATGTTGGCGCAGACGATTTGGCTTAATTTAGCACATTTACTTTTTGCCTGTTTTTGTGTGGGAGAGTTTCCCTGTATCTATTATCCTTTTATTTGTCTTGAAGGTGAATGGAATGGAAAAAGGGAGTTTTGGGGTTAAGATAAGAGAGATTAGATATTAATTCTTCAAGACATACACGTGAACACCTCATTTGGTTGTCTCTAATGACTGGAAGAATCATAACTGGGCTCAGACTTTTCCCGACCAGCCATTCTCATGTTTAGGCATCCAGTTTGCTGAAGACTTTCCAATGTGTTCAGTACAATGAGGTAGACCTCATATCTCACCTGTTTCTGAGAGTAGGCGCCGTAGCGGCTGAGCTGCGGGAATGAGTCGGACACGAAGGGCCAGCTGTGACGTCATATCTCACCTGTTTCTGAGAGTAGGCGCCGTAGCGGCTGAGCTGCGGGAATGAGTCGGACACGAAGGGCCAGCTGTGACGTCATATCTCACCTGTTTCTGAGAGTAGGCGCCGTAGCGGCTGAGCTGCGGGAATGAGTCGGACACGAAGGGCCAACTGTGAGAGTCTGTTATGTGCCAGTGGAAAGTGTTGAGTTTGTTCATGGCCATACCCTCGAGGGTTCGCAAGATGGAGTTGACAGAGAGATAGTTTCTGAAACAAGAGGTTTGTTAAATCGGTGTACTTTGTCCGCATCTACTTTTTATCGCTAAATTTACCCATATTACTGGTTCAGTGTTGGCACATGATGCTCAGCACCGAACAGATCATTTTGGTCTTGGTTCAAGATCATTTTGCAATATTTTTGGCTAGTTGTGTAGCTGTTGGCATCAGGAAATTCCAACCCATAACAAGTATACGAAAGAAATTTCACCATGTATTGAGAAATCGAACACTTTGTATTGTCGGCTACCTTGAGGTGTCTAGGTTGACTCCTCGGTACTGGAAGACGGGGCTGTCGGTGATGTTCGCCTCGCTGAACAAGAGCAGGGAATGCGTCACATCATCGCTAGCAGACAACTGAGACAGCGTCTCAAGTGCGTGGCGCGCTCCGAAGTAGGTGGCTGCTTTGATTGTCGCGATCATCTGTAAAAACAGACTCCATGTGTTTCTTTTTGTTACCGATGGACAGTGCTGTTCTATGATGGTGATCGCTCAATTGTGAAGTTCTATAACTCAGAATCTAACAAGACTCAGAACTGCAGTAAGGTCACATGAGAAGCAAAGAAGTAATTATACCAGACATGTGATTGGCTAACATTGTGAACCTATCCTATGGTCACCCAGTATCTGCAGAAAGGTTACAATCAATGTAACTCACCTTCTTGTCCTCGGCCGGCCCCAGCATCAGGCTGTAGCTCTCGTCCACGTCCACGGCCAGGCCGGTGACGCTGGGGTCCTGGATTATGACGTCACAGTGAAGCGCGTACGTCTGCCCCTCTGACGTCACCTCGGCCAGCCGGGACTGACGGGCGAGCAGAGAACGGAAGCGCTCGGCAGCCTGGAACGAAGGAGAGACAATATAGAGGTGGGGTCCTGGATGATGACGTCACAGTGGAGCGCGTACGTCTGCCCCTCTGACGTCACCTGGGACTGACGGGCGAGCAGAGAACGGAAGCGCTCGGCAGCCTGGAACGAAGGAGAGACAATATAGAGGTGGGGTCCTGGATGATGACGTCACAGTGGAGCGCGTACGTCTGCCCCTCTGACGTCACCTCAGCCAGCCGGGACTGACGGGCTAGCGGAGAACGGAAGCGCTCGGCAGCCTGGAACGAAGGAGAGACAATATAGAGGTGGGGTCCTGGATGATGACGTCACAGTGGAGCGCGTACGTCTGCCCCTCTGACGTCACCTCAGCCAGCCGGGACTGACGGGCTAGCGGAGAACGGAAGCGCTCGGCAGCCTGGAACGAAGGAGAGACAATATAGAGGTGGGGTCCTGGATGATGACGTCACAGTGGAGCGCGTACGTCTGCCCCTCTGACGTCACCTCAGCCAGCCGGGACTGACGGGCTAGCGGAGAACGGAAGCGCTCGGCAGCCTGGAACGAAGGAGAGACAATATAGAGGTGGGGTCCTGGATTATGACGTCACAGTGGAGCGCGTACGTCTGCCCCTCTGACGTCACCTCAGCCAGCCGGGACTGACGGGCTAGCGGAGAACGGAAGCGCTCGGCAGCCTGGAACGAAGGAGAGACAATATAGAGGTGGGGTCCTGGATTATGACGTCACAGTGGAGCGCGTACGTCTGCCCCTCTGACGTCACCTCAGCCAGCCGGGACTGACGGGCGAGCAGAGAACGGAAGCGCTCGGCAGCCTGGAACGAAGGAGAGACAATATAGAGGTGGGGTCCTGGATTATGACGTCACAGTGGAGCGCGTACGTCTGCCCCTCTGACGTCACCTCAGCCAGCCGGGACTGACGGGCGAGCAGAGAACGGAAGCGCTCGGCAGCCTGGAACGAAGGAGAGACAATATAGAGGTGGGGTCCTGGATTATGACGTCACAGTGGAGCGCGTACGTCTGCCCCTCTGACGTCACCTCAGCCAGCCGGGACTGACGGGCGAGCAGAGAACGGAAGCGCTCGGCAGCCTGGAACGAAGGAGAGACAATATAGAGGTGGGGTCCTGGATTACGACGTCACAGTGGAGCGCGTACGTCTGCCTGTCTGACGTCACCTGGGACTGACGGGCAAGCGGAGAACGGAAGCCTGGAACGAAGGAGAGGCAACTAGAGGCAACTCACAGTAACAGGTCACCGGTTCGATACCGGTCATGCACCGACAATCATGACTGAAGGGTTTTCCGAGGAGAAATCCAGAAGTTAAAAACTTCAGCTACAGCCGAGAGTCGAACTTATGGACCGATTATATCAGTACAAGAAGAAATTTTAATTTGTTTATAAATTTATACACACAGGTTACAGGTTTGTATCCTTGACTTTAGAAAACGCATTACGACCTGAGTTAATGCCGCTCAACTCAACCATCGATTGTCTTTAGGTCGACCCTGCAGCGATAAGTTCGATGGATCTCCAGTCGAGGTGGGTTCCTCCTCGTGGTGACCGGTGTCGGCAACGAGGGTTATCGTGCATCTCATTTGTCCTTCCTACATTCATCTACGAGGCTTTCATAACTTTCTCACTTCTACTTCATAGTTGCCGGCCCTCTTTGAGATCCAAACGTTCCGGCCCTCTTTGAGAGATCCAAATGTTACGGCCCTCTTTGAGATCCAAACGTTCCGGCCCTCTTTGAGATCCAAACGTTCCGGCCCCCTTTGAGATCCAAACGTTCACCAACCCCTCCACGTCCCCTAAAACGCTTTAAACGTCCAACTCCCCTTATTTTGGATTCTTTTATGTGATGGATACGATTCAGCCAACATCACATGAACCTAGATAAACAATCTTACAGGTGCTTTGGTCATAGACGAGGGACTTGTGTCCAATCAGCGATCGGTATTTGAGATTGGGGCTCGACAGTGGTCCCCGAACTACTCGTCTGTGACGGAAGCATCTGCAAGGTTGTTTCGCGACGATGAATAATGAAAACAAACTTGTCACACGTGCCGGTGTACCCATGCCCCGCCCACACGTGGGTCCAGACAATCAGCGCCCTCACCTGCTTCAAGAGTTCAGCGGCCTTGGACCCCGCCTTGAGGCCGACGCCCTCTACGGTGACCTTGTCCGCGCTGACCGGCACCAGAGTCCGGCTGAGAGTGACATGTTGCACATACCTTGTCCAGCAACTCCTTGACCCTCGCCCCCGCCTCGAGTCCGACGCTCTCTACGGTGACCTTGTCCGCGCTGACCGGCACCAGAGTCCGGCTGAGAGTCAGCTGACCGTGAGTGACATGTTGCACATACCTTGTCCAGCAACTCCTTGACCCTCGCCCCCGCCTCGAGGCCGACGCCCTCTACGGTGACCTTGTCCGCGCTGACCGGCACCAGAGTCCGGCTGAGAGTCAGCTGACCGTTGGGCTTGGGCCACAACATGGCGTCTGGGTCACACAGCACCTTGCACACAGAGAGAGCCTGCACTGCGTCGCCGTCCTTCACCGGCTGCTTCTCGCAGAAACCGTTGACGCATTTGTAGTTCCATACCGGCCTGCAGGCAAACATAACTGTAACCACCTTCATTCCACACATTAACCGCGTTAATCTATTTGTCTCTCCTACTTGTTCCGTTCCTTCAATCCCCTCTGACGACATATTATGGCCTAGTTGTCAAGTACGTCGTCAAACTCCAATTATTAATAATATTAGTAGTAATAAACCAGGGTATAAATGCACCTGAGCTTTTTTTTTTTAAATAAAGAAATATAATAACAATACAAAAATTATGAATAATTATTATTACCTCTCTTGAGCGAGTCCACAAGGAATGGAGACGGCGAATATTGCCGTCGTTACAGCGACAGACCAGAGCATCGTGCGAGGCAACTGTAAGTAAACAAACACAACATGAAGCACGAGTGTCGCTTGCCGGAGCCTCCCCCCCCCCCCCTTTCTATGGTCAATCAAACCATCAGCGTGACTTGTAACTGTCAGCACACCTGCCTAGGGACTGCTGCCTTATAGTGGTAGGGTGCTTTGCTGATCTCGAGAACTATGTCGGCGGAAGCGTATGCTTCTGGTAGGGGGACCCTAGCCGGCCGGACAGGTCGAGAGAGAAGCCAGACGAAATGAAGCCCACGTCCTCCCCTTTCGCTTTTCGTACCCTTTCCCTCCCATTAACGTCCTACTTGCCTTTTTCCTCCAAACACCCCCTAGTCCCAACGACATATAATCATAGCTGTCGAGTACCTCGTCAATCAACACCAACTGTCATTACAGGCGATTGTTGAATGTAAGATTGCAGGATGCAAATAAAAGATTGCGATGCACATAATTTACCTTAGCGTAAACCTGCAGTCTTATTAGTAATAGTTGATGGATTGTTTATGTGGCAGTGGGTGTTAAACTGAGCTACACGTAAAGAGGTATAACTTGTTCCCTGCGTTCTAAGCACGAAGCGTTTAGAAGATTTCCCTTACCACGCGACAATACCAGAGAAAATAACACTATGTGTAGTAAACAAGTGCAAACTGGTTTCTGCACGACTTCATATGGTAAACTATGGTAGGTTTAGCCGGTAATCGGGTAGCCTATTTGCTATGGCGACTGCTATACATGGCGACTGTCACGCATTTTGAGTATTACTAAATCGGACCTTAACGCACGAAGTTGGTGACTTCGGACCTAAACTCATCAGATAGCTCAGTGGTAACCTGTGACGAGACTCTTATGAAGAAGGTCGCCGGTTCGATACCGGTCACCGGCAATCCTGACTGAGGGTGTTGCCCGAGGTGTCTCTCAGTCAGAAGGAGAATACTGGGACTGAGTCCTACTAATAGTAATCGGATATTCCATCCCAACCATCCAAACATCGTAATATACGCCATGCGTTTTGGGGGGCGGGGGGAGGGCGCAATCCTAAGAGTATGCCACCTAGGGACATGGGTTCGAATCCCGCACAAGACATGGGTTGTTTGATCTTGTCCTTCATCTATCACCCCTCATCGTCTCGAATACCATCATTGCAACAATAGAGAAGCAAAGAAACATCCTAATATACACAGTTATTCAGATGAAGATGAAGAGAGGCCTACATATGATTCATATGCCACGGTGTAAACCAAGCAACATTACTGCGATTATAAAAGGCTAGCTAGGTAACGTGGCTCATGCGAGTGAGTGTGATATCAACTATGTATTACGCTTGGCTCACAGTCACACGGGCTGTGTGTACAGAAAGTAAAAGTAGTCTTACCTTCTGGCAGAGTTGATGACCGCACAGTAAACCAGTTTGAAGACGAGCTGCTGTTTATAAGACCGGAGATTCTCCGTGTTTGTCTGTAGCCCCCCCCCCCCCCCCCCTCTCTCGGGCACCGCCCGCCAACACGCGACAGGGCCAAGTTCAAAGGTGTGTTATGTCGGCACGTTGATAAGGGAGAGGGCATAGATCTGAGGGCAGAAGGTCGCTGGTTCGTTTCCCGCAATCCTTTCGAGTTTGTCCTCCCCTGTGATTTAGTAGGCACTATATTTTATAATAGCAATGGGGTTTACGTTCATTTTCGTTTCAATAATATTATGGACTTAATAAACAACATAATTGCACCGAGTATAAGATTAGACATATTCATCAAAGTATGAAGTCTTGCGACACCTTCGTTCTCAGTTTTCTACGTCCAGTCCAGTGGTTAGCATCCCTGCTTCCAATGCAGAAGGTCCCGGGTTCAAATCCCGCTTCAGGCAGAAGTTTTTTAACTTCTAATGTGGATTCAATTCCATTACTTCTTGGCTTAGGAATAAGTAAACGGTGACTTTGGAGCCGTCCTAGCAACGAAGCACTCAATAAATTCAAAGTTGTTCTGAATCGGCCTTGTTGATTCTGGCATCTGTCCGCAGGTGTTCGCACTGTCCAATCACTGATTCATCTGTTTCATATTTGAAATATCGATCTTTGATTGGTTATCGCTCACTCGTCGATGGTGTTCGAAGCCTACAGGGTTGGTTTAGTCACTTTAAATTAAAGTCCCCCACTGCAAATGAGTTTAATTACTGAGTGGGTAGACTCTAAATGTGAATTTATTTATTTATTTATTTATGATCATGATAATGATGACAAAAATTGTAATTTTGCGCAGTGTTAAATCTTGGAGTAAGAGATAAACTAATCTCAAACCGATAACACCTTCTTGTATGGAGATGGCACGAAGGAGCTTTTATTTTATATGGGATTAAATTTTCAAGATACGATAGAAAGATTCAATAAAATGTATTTACTAGTTGCCAATTTTATTTGAAGGTAGCCGCGTCTTGATACAAGATTTTTTACACTGAAGTCTTAAAACGACCCAAAAGTGTACGTTTTATTGGCAAACAGGTTCGCATTTCGGTAGGGGGGGGGGGGGGGGGGGGGCGTTTCGAGACATCGACTGTGGGGTCACTAACCACAAGGGTTACTAAACTGAGAAACACGAACTCAAATAATTACCATCATGTTGAGTCCACCGCTGTCGCTGGTTAAAACACGACGAAAATAAAATAAAACTCATTTATACAGGTTCTTTGCGATCAGTTAGAATTTAAAATTTATGATGTAATTGATGACGACGTAAAGATGTCTGCCAGTACAGGAACTCGTATTTTGGATAGGCCGGCTGTAGTTTGTGGGCCTGTCAGTTCAATGTTGTAATAGAAGTGCACACATAAGATAAGCCAGGTGCTGGGTTCGAACCTTGCACGACACATACATTAGTTATGATTGCGCATCACTGCACACAGTTACACACACACCATTATATAAAAGAAACCCAACAGGAGAAAGGGAAGTATGAGGAAAATACGGTACGGAACTGGGGTCAAAACTTTATCAAAATTAATGTTTTTTACTCATAATTTATCCTATAAACGCTTATATTTACAGCAGTTATATAAACAATGACCTAAAACATGAGACTAGGAATGGTGATAATCACTAGGTCTCCTATATGGGACAATACCCTTCGTTCTGAAGGCACCACTGTGGCTGTAGTCTCTCTGGCTGGAGTCCTTGGTTCAATAGGCGCTGTCTGTGGTTCAACATGCGAGCCTCGGCTGACCTCCACCCTGCAACAGTACCATAGGTTACAATACATGTATGTCAACCTATACCCCGCCTTGGTCCAGTAGGCGCTGTCTGTGGTTCAACATGCGAGCCTCCGCTGACCTCCACCCTGCAACAGTACCATAGGTGTCAATACATGTATGTCAACCTATACCCTGCCTTGGTCCAGTAGGCGCTGTCTGTGGTTCAACATGCGAGCCTCGGCTGACCTCCACCCTGCAACAGTAAATACGTGTATGTCAACCTACCCTGCTCAACCCCCGACTTCTCACGGTGAAAATTGCTTCAAAATTGTCACAAAGTAAACTAAAATATGTTATATTATACCATAGATAATTTATTGCTCATAAGTTTACTTGTTTCAATAAATATTTTCTACTTTGTGTTGTTGTTGTAACACACATTTCACAATAAAGGCTTCCTGTTATAGTTAAGTTGAGTAGAGACCCGACGGGGGTAGGGGGTGGAGGACGAGACAGTACCTTGTTCGGGGTTGGCCCACAGCCTCTCCGCCATGGCCGCTACTCGGGGCCACAGTCTGCTGTCGAGGGTAGCATCGTCCACCTGCTCCGTCCACAGCGACGCCTCCGCCCCCCACGTCAGCCGCTTCGCCTCCACAGGGGACACGTCAAGGTCGTCCAGCAGCTTGTAGGGGCTGTTGTCGTAGACCTTCTGCCAGCCGAAGTAGGGCGCGCACCAGTTGTTGCCGTCGGTCACCCAGCCGGCGAACCTGTAGCAGAGACAGCGGACATATAATCGCATCGTACGTGAGAACCCCTTGGACACACCAAGCGCTGCTGTGCTTACCCGCAGTCCAGATAGAGAGCCTCGTAGTTGGAGAATATCACGCGATAGCCCTTGTTGACCAGCTCGGCAATGTGCTTGTCGTTGCCCTTTGTCCATATCTCGATGATGTAAGTATCCTTGTCCAGATACTTCTCGAGGTTGCCGTCTTCAGTAAGGCCACTCGTCCACATGATGATGGGTTTCTCTTTGCCTGAACAATCAGAGACTTTCTAGAGCATTTATTTTAAAATAAAATACTTGTTCATAACATGTAAGATTTCGTTTGAGATGCTCATATGCAGAGATAGATATATATTTGAGAAGACTTGTAAGAAGATAGATGGACAAATCAAGATGTGGAGACGAGCGAGATGTGAACAGTGGTTGAATTGGAGAGATTGGAGGACAAAGATAGATTGAGATAACTGGTAGAAGACGGGAGAAGGAAACTAGTGTGAAATTTAAAAGCCGAAAATGTTGTGTCATAACCTTGGCAGGAGGATAATATACATATTATTTTATTCCCAAGACTTTGTATCAAACCAACACCGCCATATGGGCGTTGTGACGTCACGTGAATACTCCAACACCATTGGTTTAGCGCTACTCCGGGGTCATAGTTCATACTTACCTCCGTTGGCTTCAACCAGGCTGCTGAGCGCGCGACGCTGGAAGTAATCCCACAGCTGTATGAAGCCGTCGTGGGTGTGAGGGAAACCCAATTCCGTCATCCCCTCCAACACCTCGGACGCACTCTTCCAGCAGTTGATGTTTACCTGATAGCAACCGACTAGATTAGTTAACTTGACCCACAACTTCAATACATTAGTTTGGACAGAACATTGTAACAAACAAACAACTCGCCTCGTCTCCCCCCATGTGGAAGATGTCCGAGTCGAACGCTCTGAGCATGTCGGAGTACACCCCGGACAGAATGGTGTACACCTGTTCCCTGCTGGGGTTCAGTTGTCCACAGGGCGGCTCCACGCAGTGAGCGGTCCAAGGCTGGTCCTAGTAACAATTCACAGAGTTGTGTAAATGACTCTCTTCAAACCTTTTATTCGAACTGTTGTGGAAGCTGAATGATAAGATAATACCCTGCATCCAAAGCTTCTGCTGGGGTTTATCAATATGCATGTCCGGAGACAAATCTTAAAGATATTTTCGTCATAGACTTAGGCTCGAATGCATAGTTCACACTCAAGCCCTCCTCAACTCAGCCTCTCCTCAGCCTCACCTACCACCTATCACAGAGACGTCCGCATGCCAATGCTGTTCTGTGATTGGTGGTTGGGCGAGGTTGAGGAGAGGCTGAGTTGAGGAAGGCTTGAGTCTGGACTATGCATTCAGACCTTAGTGGTTCGTGGCCAATCAGCGGTCGGATCTCGCCGGTTGCCGGTTGGCTACACCAATCACTCTTCTATGACGAAACTAAGCACCTGTAAGGTGGTGTCGGGGCACTTTTAATGTCTTCTTCTTCTTGAGTGCCTTCATTTGGTTATTATGCCATCATGCTGGATCTGGTCAACCAGTAGGGACGCCATTTTTGTTCATTTCTTTTTTTGAGTTACAGACATAATAAGAAGAGATGTTACCTTGAAGCAGACAATGGTCCCTGGGTCGGTCCACTGGAACCCCTCCCCCACGTGGGCTGGGGCGTCTAGCTCGGGCACCACCCTGATACCGCGCACCCTCGCGTACTCTACGATGCTGCGGATGTCGGAGGGGGTGTAAACCTGTATCAGTGAAAGAAACTACATCTTAGTATTATTATTTAACATTATAGCAATGACCTCTACAATAATTGAAGTTAAATGTTCTTACAATGGCAAATTGCTCTACTGGAATTTATTTTCCATGTCAAGCGGCAGAAATTGGAACAGTTCAAAACGTGCAACGATTTTGAATTTTAAGCTGTAACAATTCCAGAATTTATCGAACAGGGAACGAAGTTTCAGATGAATTCCAGTAAGTGATTAAATAGTCGACGCATTTGTGGTCAACGATGACTCTCTATTGACCTCCTAGAGCCACACTTACTTTCTGGCATCAATCCGTTGACTCCTTCGTATTGGAATAATCTGAGCCTACTTTTAGGTTTTACTTTTGAGATGTAAATTCAATCAAATACTGTAGGCACCTGTTTCTGAGAGTAGGCGCCGTAGCGGCTGAGCTGCGGGAATGAGTCGGACACGAAGGGCCAGCTGTGACCTCATATCTCACCTGTTTCTGAGAGTAGGCGCCGTAGCGGCTGAGCTGCGGGAATGAGTCGGACACGAAGGGCCAGCTGTGACGTCATATCTCACCTGTTTCTGAGAGTAGGCGCCGTAGCGGCTGAGCTGCGGGAATGAGTCGGACACGAAGGGCCAGCTGTGACGTCATATCTCACCTGTTTCTGAGAGTAGGCGCCGTAGCGGCTGAGCTGCGGGAATGAGTCGGACACGAAGGGCCAGCTGTGACGTCATATCTCACCTGTTTCTGAGAGTAGGCGCCGTAGCGGCTGAGCTGCGGGAATGAGTCGGACACGAAGGGCCAGCTGTGACGTCATATCTCACCTGTTTCTGAGAGTAGGCGCCGTAGCGGCTGAGCTGCGGGAATGAGTCGGACACGAAGGGCCAGCTGTGACGTCATATCTCACCTGTTTCTGAGAGTAGGCGCCGTAGCGGCTGAGCTGCGGGAATGAGTCGGACACGAAGGGCCAGCTGTGACCTCATATCTCACCTGTTTCTGAGAGTAGGCGCCGTAGCGGCTGAGCTGCGGGAATGAGTCGGACACGAAGGGCCAGCTGTGACCTCATATCTCACCTGTTTCTGAGAGTAGGCGCCGTAGCGGCTGAGCTGCGGGAATGAGTCGGACACGAAGGGCCAGCTGTGACCTCATATCTCACCTGTTTCTGAGAGTAGGCGCCGTAGCGGCTGAGCTGCGGGAATGAGTCGGACACGAAGGGCCAGCTGTGACCTCATATCTCACCTGTTTCTGAGAGTAAGCGCCGTAGCGGCTGAGCTGCGGGAATGAGTCGGACACGAAGGGCCAGCTGTGACGTCATATCTCACCTGTTTCTGAGAGTAGGCGCCGTAGCGGCTGAGCTGCGGGAATGAGTCGGACACGAAGGGCCAGCTGTGACCTCATATCTCACCTGTTTCTGAGAGTAGGCGCCGTAGCGGCTGAGCTGCGGGAATGAGTCGGACACGAAGGGCCAGCTGTGACCTCATATCTCACCTGTTTCTGAGAGTAGGCGCCGTAGCGGCTGAGCTGCGGGAATGAGTCGGACACGAAGGGCCAGCTGTGACCTCATATCTCACCTGTTTCTGAGAGTAGGCGCCGTAGCGGCTGAGCTGCGGGAATGAGTCGGACACGAAGGGCCAGCTGTGACCTCATATCTCACCTGTTTCTGAGAGTAAGCGCCGTAGCGGCTGAGCTGCGGGAATGAGTCGGACACGAAGGGCCAGCTGTGACGTCATATCTCACCTGTTTCTGAGAGTAGGCGCCGTAGCGGCTGAGCTGCGGGAATGAGTCGGACACGAAGGGCCAGCTGTGACGTCATATCTCACCTGTTTCTGAGAGTAGGCGCCGTAGCGGCTGAGCTGCGGGAATGAGTCGGACACGAAGGGCCAGCTGTGACGTCATATCTCACCTGTTTCTGAGAGTAGGCGCCGTAGCGGCTGAGCTGCGGGAATGAGTCGGACACGAAGGGCCAGCTGTGACGTCATATCTCACCTGTTTCTGAGAGTAGGCGCCGTAGCGGCTGAGCTGCGGGAATGAGTCGGACACGAAGGGCCAGCTGTGACGTCATATCTCACCTGTTTCTGAGAGTAGGCGCCGTAGCGGCTGAGCTGCGGGAATGAGTCGGACACGAAGGGCCAGCTGTGACGTCATATCTCACCTGTTTCTGAGAGTAGGCGCCGTAGCGGCTGAGCTGCGGGAATGAGTCGGACACGAAGGGCCAGCTGTGACGTCATATCTCACCTGTTTCTGAGAGTAGGCGCCGTAGCGGCTGAGCTGCGGGAATGAGTCGGACACGAAGGGCCAGCTGTGACCTCATATCTCACCTGTTTCTGAGAGTAGGCGCCGTAGCGGCTGAGCTGCGGGAATGAGTCGGACACGAAGGGCCAGCTGTGACGTCATATCTCACCTGTTTCTGAGAGTAGGCGCCGTAGCGGCTGAGCTGCGGGAATGAGTCGGACACGAAGGGCCAGCTGTGACGTCATATCTCACCTGTTTCTGAGAGTAGGCGCCGTAGCGGCTGAGCTGCGGGAATGAGTCGGACACGAAGGGCCAGCTGTGACGTCATATCTCACCTGTTTCTGAGAGTAGGCGCCGTAGCGGCTGAGCTGCGGGAATGAGTCGGACACGAAGGGCCAGCTGTGACGTCATATCTCACCTGTTTCTGAGAGTAGGCGCCGTAGCGGCTGAGCTGCGGGAATGAGTCGGACACGAAGGGCCAGCTGTGACGTCATATCTCACCTGTTTCTGAGAGTAGGCGCCGTAGCGGCTGAGCTGCGGGAATGAGTCGGACACGAAGGGCCAGCTGTGACGTCATATCTCACCTGTTTCTGAGAGTAGGCGCCGTAGCGGCTGAGCTGCGGGAATGAGTCGGACACGAAGGGCCAGCTGTGACGTCATATCTCACCTGTTTCTGAGAGTAGGCGCCGTAGCGGCTGAGCTGCGGGAATGAGTCGGACACGAAGGGCCAGCTGTGACGTCATATCTCACCTGTTTCTGAGAGTAGGCGCCGTAGCGGCTGAGCTGCGGGAATGAGTCGGACACGAAGGGCCAGCTGTGACCTCATATCTCACCTGTTTCTGAGAGTAGGCGCCGTAGCGGCTGAGCTGCGGGAATGAGTCGGACACGAAGGGCCAGCTGTGACGTCATATCTCACCTGTTTCTGAGAGTAGGCGCCGTAGCGGCTGAGCTGCGGGAATGAGTCGGACACGAAGGGCCAGCTGTGACCTCATATCTCACCTGTTTCTGAGAGTAGGCGCCGTAGCGGCTGAGCTGCGGGAATGAGTCGGACACGAAGGGCCAGCTGTGACGTCATATCTCACCTGTTTCTGAGAGTAGGCGCCGTAGCGGCTGAGCTGCGGGAATGAGTCGGACACGAAGGGCCAGCTGTGACCTCATATCTCACCTGTTTCTGAGAGTAGGCGCCGTAGCGGCTGAGCTGCGGGAATGAGTCGGACACGAAGGGCCAGCTGTGACGTCATATCTCACCTGTTTCTGAGAGTAGGCGCCGTAGCGGCTGAGCTGCGGGAATGAGTCGGACACGAAGGGCCAGCTGTGACGTCATATCTCACCTGTTTCTGAGAGTAGGCGCCGTAGCGGCTGAGCTGCGGGAATGAGTCGGACACGAAGGGCCAGCTGTGACGTCATATCTCACCTGTTTCTGAGAGTAGGCGCCGTAGCGGCTGAGCTGCGGGAATGAGTCGGACACGAAGGGCCAGCTGTGACGTCATATCTCACCTGTTTCTGAGAGTAAGCGCCGTAGCGGCTGAGCTGCGGGAATGAGTCGGACACGAAGGGCCAGCTGTGACGTCATATCTCACCTGTTTCTGAGAGTAGGCGCCGTAGCGGCTGAGCTGCGGGAATGAGTCGGACACGAAGGGCCAGCTGTGACCTCATATCTCACCTGTTTCTGAGAGTAGGCGCCGTAGCGGCTGAGCTGCGGGAATGAGTCGGACACGAAGGGCCAGCTGTGACCTCATATCTCACCTGTTTCTGAGAGTAGGCGCCGTAGCGGCTGAGCTGCGGGAATGAGTCGGACACGAAGGGCCAGCTGTGACCTCATATCTCACCTGTTTCTGAGAGTAGGCGCCGTAGCGGCTGAGCTGCGGGAATGAGTCGGACACGAAGGGCCAGCTGTGACCTCATATCTCACCTGTTTCTGAGAGTAAGCGCCGTAGCGGCTGAGCTGCGGGAATGAGTCGGACACGAAGGGCCAGCTGTGACGTCATATCTCACCTGTTTCTGAGAGTAGGCGCCGTAGCGGCTGAGCTGCGGGAATGAGTCGGACACGAAGGGCCAGCTGTGACCTCATATCTCACCTGTTTCTGAGAGTAGGCGCCGTAGCGGCTGAGCTGCGGGAATGAGTCGGACACGAAGGGCCAGCTGTGACCTCATATCTCACCTGTTTCTGAGAGTAGGCGCCGTAGCGGCTGAGCTGCGGGAATGAGTCGGACACGAAGGGCCAGCTGTGACCTCATATCTCACCTGTTTCTGAGAGTAGGCGCCGTAGCGGCTGAGCTGCGGGAATGAGTCGGACACGAAGGGCCAGCTGTGACCTCATATCTCACCTGTTTCTGAGAGTAAGCGCCGTAGCGGCTGAGCTGCGGGAATGAGTCGGACACGAAGGGCCAGCTGTGACGTCATATCTCACCTGTTTCTGAGAGTAGGCGCCGTAGCGGCTGAGCTGCGGGAATGAGTCGGACACGAAGGGCCAGCTGTGACGTCATATCTCACCTGTTTCTGAGAGTAGGCGCCGTAGCGGCTGAGCTGCGGGAATGAGTCGGACACGAAGGGCCAGCTGTGACGTCATATCTCACCTGTTTCTGAGAGTAGGCGCCGTAGCGGCTGAGCTGCGGGAATGAGTCGGACACGAAGGGCCAGCTGTGACGTCATATCTCACCTGTTTCTGAGAGTAGGCGCCGTAGCGGCTGAGCTGCGGGAATGAGTCGGACACGAAGGGCCAGCTGTGACGTCATATCTCACCTGTTTCTGAGAGTAGGCGCCGTAGCGGCTGAGCTGCGGGAATGAGTCGGACACGAAGGGCCAGCTGTGACGTCATATCTCACCTGTTTCTGAGAGTAGGCGCCGTAGCGGCTGAGCTGCGGGAATGAGTCGGACACGAAGGGCCAGCTGTGACGTCATATCTCACCTGTTTCTGAGAGTAGGCGCCGTAGCGGCTGAGCTGCGGGAATGAGTCGGACACGAAGGGCCAGCTGTGACCTCATATCTCACCTGTTTCTGAGAGTAGGCGCCGTAGCGGCTGAGCTGCGGGAATGAGTCGGACACGAAGGGCCAGCTGTGACGTCATATCTCACCTGTTTCTGAGAGTAGGCGCCGTAGCGGCTGAGCTGCGGGAATGAGTCGGACACGAAGGGCCAGCTGTGACGTCATATCTCACCTGTTTCTGAGAGTAGGCGCCGTAGCGGCTGAGCTGCGGGAATGAGTCGGACACGAAGGGCCAGCTGTGACGTCATATCTCACCTGTTTCTGAGAGTAGGCGCCGTAGCGGCTGAGCTGCGGGAATGAGTCGGACACGAAGGGCCAGCTGTGACGTCATATCTCACCTGTTTCTGAGAGTAGGCGCCGTAGCGGCTGAGCTGCGGGAATGAGTCGGACACGAAGGGCCAGCTGTGACGTCATATCTCACCTGTTTCTGAGAGTAGGCGCCGTAGCGGCTGAGCTGCGGGAATGAGTCGGACACGAAGGGCCAGCTGTGACGTCATATCTCACCTGTTTCTGAGAGTAGGCGCCGTAGCGGCTGAGCTGCGGGAATGAGTCGGACACGAAGGGCCAGCTGTGACGTCATATCTCACCTGTTTCTGAGAGTAGGCGCCGTAGCGGCTGAGCTGCGGGAATGAGTCGGACACGAAGGGCCAGCTGTGACGTCATATCTCACCTGTTTCTGAGAGTAGGCGCCGTAGCGGCTGAGCTGCGGGAATGAGTCGGACACGAAGGGCCAGCTGTGACCTCATATCTCACCTGTTTCTGAGAGTAGGCGCCGTAGCGGCTGAGCTGCGGGAATGAGTCGGACACGAAGGGCCAGCTGTGACGTCATATCTCACCTGTTTCTGAGAGTAGGCGCCGTAGCGGCTGAGCTGCGGGAATGAGTCGGACACGAAGGGCCAGCTGTGACCTCATATCTCACCTGTTTCTGAGAGTAGGCGCCGTAGCGGCTGAGCTGCGGGAATGAGTCGGACACGAAGGGCCAGCTGTGACGTCATATCTCACCTGTTTCTGAGAGTAGGCGCCGTAGCGGCTGAGCTGCGGGAATGAGTCGGACACGAAGGGCCAGCTGTGACCTCATATCTCACCTGTTTCTGAGAGTAGGCGCCGTAGCGGCTGAGCTGCGGGAATGAGTCGGACACGAAGGGCCAGCTGTGACGTCATATCTCACCTGTTTCTGAGAGTAGGCGCCGTAGCGGCTGAGCTGCGGGAATGAGTCGGACACGAAGGGCCAGCTGTGACGTCATATCTCACCTGTTTCTGAGAGTAGGCGCCGTAGCGGCTGAGCTGCGGGAATGAGTCGGACACGAAGGGCCAGCTGTGACGTCATATCTCACCTGTTTCTGAGAGTAGGCGCCGTAGCGGCTGAGCTGCGGGAATGAGTCGGACACGAAGGGCCAGCTGTGACCTCATATCTCACCTGTTTCTGAGAGTAGGCGCCGTAGCGGCTGAGCTGCGGGAATGAGTCGGACACGAAGGGCCAGCTGTGACGTCATATCTCACCTGTTTCTGAGAGTAGGCGCCGTAGCGGCTGAGCTGCGGGAATGAGTCGGACACGAAGGGCCAGCTGTGACGTCATATCTCACCTGTTTCTGAGAGTAGGCGCCGTAGCGGCTGAGCTGCGGGAATGAGTCGGACACGAAGGGCCAGCTGTGACGTCATATCTCACCTGTTTCTGAGAGTAGGCGCCGTAGCGGCTGAGCTGCGGGAATGAGTCGGACACGAAGGGCCAGCTGTGACCTCATATCTCACCTGTTTCTGAGAGTAGGCGCCGTAGCGGCTGAGCTGCGGGAATGAGTCGGACACGAAGGGCCAGCTGTGACGTCATATCTCACCTGTTTCTGAGAGTAGGCGCCGTAGCGGCTGAGCTGCGGGAATGAGTCGGACACGAAGGGCCAGCTGTGACCTCATATCTCACCTGTTTCTGAGAGTAGGCGCCGTAGCGGCTGAGCTGCGGGAATGAGTCGGACACGAAGGGCCAGCTGTGACGTCATATCTCACCTGTTTCTGAGAGTAGGCGCCGTAGCGGCTGAGCTGCGGGAATGAGTCGGACACGAAGGGCCAGCTGTGACGTCATATCTCACCTGTTTCTGAGAGTAGGCGCCGTAGCGGCTGAGCTGCGGGAATGAGTCGGACACGAAGGGCCAGCTGTGACCTCATATCTCACCTGTTTCTGAGAGTAGGCGCCGTAGCGGCTGAGCTGCGGGAATGAGTCGGACACGAAGGGCCAGCTGTGACGTCATATCTCACCTGTTTCTGAGAGTAGGCGCCGTAGCGGCTGAGCTGCGGGAATGAGTCGGACACGAAGGGCCAGCTGTGACCTCATATCTCACCTGTTTCTGAGAGTAGGCGCCGTAGCGGCTGAGCTGCGGGAATGAGTCGGACACGAAGGGCCAGCTGTGACCTCATATCTCACCTGTTTCTGAGAGTAGGCGCCGTAGCGGCTGAGCTGCGGGAATGAGTCGGACACGAAGGGCCAGCTGTGACGTCATATCTCACCTGTTTCTGAGAGTAGGCGCCGTAGCGGCTGAGCTGCGGGAATGAGTCGGACACGAAGGACCAGCTGTGACGTCATATCTCACCTGTTTCTGCGAGTAGGCGCCGTAGCGGCTGAGCTGCGGGAATGAGTCGGACACGAAGGGCCAGCTGTGACGTCATATCTCACCTGTTTCTGAGAGTAGGCGCCGTAGCGGCTGAGCTGCGGGAATGAGTCGGACACGAAGGGCCAGCTGTGACGTCATATCTCACCTGTTTCTGAGAGTAGGCGCCGTAGCGGCTGAGCTGCGGGAATGAGTCGGACACGAAGGGCCAACTGTGAGAGTCAGTGATGTGCCAGTGGAAAGTGTTGAGTTTGTTCATGGCCATACCCTCGAGGGTTCGCAAGATGGAGTTGACGGAGAGATAGTTTCTGAAAGAAGAGGTTTGTCAAATCGGTGTACTTTGTCCGCATCTACTTTTCATCGCTAAATTTACCCATAATACTGGTTCAGTGTTGGCACATGATGCTCAGCACAAAACAGATCATTTTGGTCTTGGTTCAAGATCATTTTGCAATATTTCTGGCTAGTTGTGCAGCTACTGGCATCAGGAAATTCCAACCCATAACAAGTACGAAAGAAATTTCACCATGTATTGTAACATTAAGAGAAATCGAACACTTTGTATTGTCGGCTACCTTGAGGTGTCTAGGTTGACTCCTCGGTACTGGAAGACGGGGCTGTCGGTGATGGTCGCCTCGCTGAACATGAGCAGGGCGTGCGTCACGTCATCGCTAACAGCCAACTGAGACAGCGTCTCAAGTGCGTGGCGCGCTCCGAAGTAGGTGGCTGCTTTGATCGTCGCGACCATCTGTGGGTAAAAATATAAAATATCTGCACTATATTATGTTGCTACGGACGTGGTTGTGTTATGTCTTTGGTGGAGAATACATGCATACGCACGCGCACACACACACATGGAGGTACTAACCGTGGTCTCCGTCGACCCCACCCCTATCTCGTAGCCCTCGTCCAGGTCCGCGACTACTCGGGTGACGCTCGGGTCTCGCAGGATGACGTCAACGCGGAGTGGAAGAGCTTGTCCCGTTGGAGGAACCTCCGCCTGTTGAGCCTTGCGGGACAGCTGCGAGCGGAACCGAACCCCAGCCTGGAAACATGAGTGTTATTTACTCTCACAGTGTTACTCAATCTCCGGCAGCGACATGCGTATAAATAACGGGTTGGCCACTTTGTCGATATCGGGGTGACAACTGTCGGTTTGTCGGGGGTTTTCCAACAACTCTTGCGTGAGTAAAAAGGGGTCTGGGGGAAAGCCCCAGCAGCTTTTTCAGGCATTTTTATCTTCAAGACAGCCTTTAAAGCGATCTGAGGTATTACTTTGAAAGAAAAGAAGAAAGGACCTATAGTCATTCTAAGAAACATGCATTTACTCCTTTGCCCCTCCCTATACATGTAAACTTTTTGTGTAGACACAAATATTAACATATTTTGTATGTACAATTTCCTGGGTAGGAATCTGTAAACTTCGGGGTTGGTAAGTTTCTGCTTGTCTGAACATTGCTGATTGACTAGGATAAAATACAAAAATAAAAAAGCATTAAATAAGTAAAAGTAACATGCTGACCTGAGTGAGCAGTTTGTCGACCGTAGAGTTGGGTTCGAGTCCCGCACCATGGATTGTCACCCGGTTGGCGTTCAGCGACATCAGAGTTCTACTCAACTTGAGGTGCCCGTTGGGTCTGGGCCACAGCATAGCGTGGTGGTCGCACATGGCCTTGCACACGGCCATAGACTGTGCAGTGCCGCCATCTCTTAGCGGCTTCTTCAAGCATCGCCCCTCGGTGCACAGGAAGGTCCACAGGGGCCTACAAGGGGCAGAACCACCTTGTTACAGCTCGTTCTCCCAGCACACACAGCACAGCATTGCGTGGTGGTCGCACATGGCCTTGCACACGGCCATAGACTGTGCAGTGCCGCCATCTCTTAGCGGCTTCTTCAAGCATCGCCCCTCGGTGCACAGGAAGGTCCACAGGGGCCTACAAGGGGCAGAACCACCTTGTTACAGCTCGTTCTCCCAGCACACACAGCACAGCATTGCGTGGTGGTCGCACATGGCCTTGCACACGGCCATAGACTGTGCAGTGCCGCCATCTCTTAGCGGCTTCTTCAAGCATCGCCCCTCGTTGCACAGGAAGGTCCACAGGGGCCTACAAGGGGCAGAACAGGGTCTACTTGATCTCCGTCTAACGGAGCCATAACGAGGCGGTCACTTACCCATCATCAAGCTTGGCATGTTGGCAGTTACGCTGGTAAACGCACAGAATACGCGTGGCCTACCCACGTTTGGCGCTACCTGTCTTGAATCTCTGGAACTGCCAACGCTATTGCTGTCACGGCAGCTATGAGCTAGTATGACGGGTTGCAAGACTCACAAGAGTTTCTTTTTATTTGAGAAAATGTCTTTACACGATTGGCACACACTCATGTGTGTGAATCAATTACTGCTCTCTGATTGGCCATCTAGGGATTAGGTTAGCAAATGCACAGTAGTTGGACCAATCAGATAATTCAGGGGGAATAGTTTTGTCTTGGAACACATTCGACTGGATACGTTACCCGTCAGCACCAAGATCATGACGACATGGAAAAGAACCACCAATAATAGCAGCTATCACTAGAACGTAGAGCCACGTCATCTTTTGCCACCACTGTGAACAAGAAGAGAACTTCGTGTAAGATCACGTCTGACAGCGACTTGAAGGTTGCTTACTAATCAACCGATCAACACTCAATCTACCGAAGTATTTACTTTATATATATGTTACATTCTATTCGGTAAGTATATATGTTTTAAGAATCTACATAAATGTGATTATTTGAACACACCATATCTTGATTCAATCCACCTTGGTTTTGTTGATCCCTCTTTCCTTCGTTTCCAAGATCCTCGTCTGTTGTTTTTGCTTCCTCTAGTTTCAATAAGGAAGGATCCATCAATAGTGATCTGTTCATAGTTTCAACACAATTGTTCTAAGAGCCCTGACCTCAAGTAAAGTGCTCTACACCATGGCAACACTACGTTGCTTGAAAAGCACGAGAACTTTAGTTTTTTTTTTTCGTTACTTTAAAATTACATTTAATATCGACATTTTGGAATGTTGCGAGGCTAAATATTACCAAGATCTACAGATATTCTTAGAAAAAAATAATTTAAAATGCATTACGTCACGATCCAATTTGAGTAATATTGGAATTGTTTTATTTTATTCTAACACACAATTTTGCATTAGTTAGTTTTTTGAGATTCACTATAGCTACACCAACCACTCACACACCCACCACAATTCCGAGAGTGTGATATTGACAGCTAATAAGTAATAACAAAAACCCTTAAACACCTACTCTTTACGAGCTATTGTTTCGAACAGACTTACTCGAGCACTTTGTGACTGTGATAGTTTATCTAGATAGAAAAAATAAAACTAATTCAAACACTTATCTAGATCAATCACATGCTGAAGTTGATCGTGTTGAAGTAATCACGCATGAATCATGAAGCAGTGTCGTATCGAAATACAAGCGACAGCCGTTGAAACTATGATGTGGTATACAGACAGACAGACAGACAGACAGACAGACAGACAGACACAGACCCAATAGCTGAAGGTGTATATTGAAATGTGACTGAATAACTTAGAAAGTGTCATTGGTCAAAGGTCACGATTAGTATATATTGTATTGTGTTTGTAATTGCAATAATTGCCTTCTCTAACTTATATATTCTTATTCACGAGCCAGAGTACTTCCTGACGGTAAAAGTATACGACCACGTGCCTCATTTGAAAACACTCGTTTTACACTTTTAATACTCTGTTTCAAATAAAACACCGAAAATCCACTATTTATTAAATTTTAAGGGTAATTTATGAGTTTTTAACAATATTAGCAATTTTTTGGTCCCATACACTTGTCCTGGAATTCTCCGCAAAGGTGTTGTTGCCAACTGCAAAAATCTTTCTCGAACTTCATAATCATGATGAATCACAGTATTGATACAATTTGAAGGAATTGCAATAAAATTGAAAATTGAATGAATTACAATAAAATATATTGTATTGTATAGTAAAAATATTCCACGCTGTGCAGAACTATTACTCTCCCCGTCTACCTACCTTGTCTAGCCGATCATTGAGTGACCCTTACACAAGGCGATGCACTATTGGGCCCACCCCAGCATAGATAGGTGCTCAGCAGTAACACGTGACTAACTCAGGAGGTCGCCCGTTCGATGCAGATGTTATCCCGCAGTCTCAAGGCGAATACTGGAATGTGAGTCCTACTTGCAGCCCTTGGACATTCCTACCCAGCTATGTAAATATCCTATTATACATTGCGCTAGTCACCTGAAGCACACATCGGATGTCTGTTTCTTATCTTTTGGTAATGAGTCAATCATTTTACGTTAGTTAGGTAGATCCTCTCTCTATAGATTGATAGCAGAATTTATTATGTCTAAAAAAATAGCTTTTTACGACTGTAATTCAAGTTTTATTGTACCTATACGTTGAGTTTATTAGTAATAGAAACCTTTAGGATTAGGTACTCTGTAACTATTTGTCATTATAAGAAACGTACATTTTATATCTTTATTATTCTCTATAATGTTAGTTTTATATACCATAACAAAATGTATCACCTGTTGCATTATTTATTGTGAACAAGTATTAACGAAACTTATTAACACAATCATATATATATCTTATCTCACTTGTCTGTTATCTTATTAACGAATACATAATTATATTATGTTGAGATTGGTCTAGCAAACCACGGTTCCTGCGTTCCAGGTTCGAATCCTGGCTGGGCATGAATGCCAGGGGCGCTACCTTCTTCATTTTCATTCACTCATCATCTCGATTAGCATTGTTGCCAAAATATGAGACATAAAACATTACAACATTGGTTTGGGTAGTATAGTATGTACTGCTATAAATCCAGTGTTTGCTCTTTGTCAAACAAGTATAATTCGGTTACCCATTGACTCACTATAGCAAGAGTAAGCTGGGTGGATGTACCCATGTCATTATGTAGATCGTCACATAGTTAACAATTAGTTTTATTGTTTTGATTGTTTGGGCTTATTATGTAATACTGTGAGCAAGCATAAAACGAATATCGCAATAGGGAGAGGGTTAACTCTAATTGAGTGAAGGAGTGCGACTATAGTCACCAAAAAGGAGGCGAGGCAATATTTCTGAAGTCCCCCTATCGCTAATCTCAACTCTGTCTACACCAGGAGTAGACAACATGCCGGTATTGGGTGTCATCAACGACTATTGCAATCATAAGACAACAAGATATTTGTAATCAGAGTACAATAATTGAACCGTTGGTCTCATGACCCGTGGTCTGCATCTATGTCTGAGTCATGAAGACGTACAGTGAGTGAGTGTAAGTGTTTACGCAACATAGTGTAGGACATAATTATAGCAACTACTCAACTAACGGACATGCGCTGTAAATGATAATGTAGTAATGAAAACAGACAGAATGAGATGCAACAAACTAACCCACATCCCACGCATTGATATCAAGTCAGGAAGCGGTTTGCTATCATATTCTATATTGCAAGATAAACTTTCAACACTAATGTGTTTTAAAACTATTGAATTTACTTATAACGTAAGTATTCGCACATATAATGTGTGAGACGGACAGGGGCAACCGGGCAAAGTTCAGAAGGGCCGGCAGGTCTAGGGCCATCGCCGTTTAAACCAATAAGAACACTTCTTACTGTTTCTCCCAAATATAAAATATGGAAAGAAGGACGGCGAGACTGCTAATATTTCTTGATTGATTGATATTTGGGCTTAACGTCTCTTTTTTTGCAACTTGGCTAATCGAGACGATGAGTGGGTGAAATATGAAGATGAAATGAAATATAAGGCTGTTTGCAGGAAAGGGGCAAGTAAAAGGGCAGGGAGGATAGGGAAAGGGGGAGGAAAAGGGAGTGGGGACGATGTGGACTGCATTTCGTCTGACTTTTCGTGGTGTGGTAGGTGTGTGTAAAGCAGGGTCTAGGAAATTCCTCCTATATGTGTGTTTACAAAACAAAAGACATCAGTGCACTTGCAACGCATGAACCTGTCAAGGTCGACCATGTATGGTCTTGCTGCTGCATTGGCGCCCCCCCCCCCATATGTTTATTGTTACTGTATGATGCACATTCAATAAACATACTAATACAGAATAAGACTTGTGTTATCCTAATTTTCATAAATGAGACTTGAAAAACTATTGAAAGTGCTTTTTACATGCAAGTACCGGCAAGGATACTTGATAACAATGTCGAACTACAGAAAATATAAAAGTAAGCCCTTTGAAGAATGTGTATTCTCAGAGGTAAACCAACGATCATTGAGTCAGGACTGCACAAATAGTACTACATGTTTTATATAACGTAGCAACCTACCTTTCACTTGTAGATGTCCAAGAGCTGAGGACGGAGTATCGAGTGAGGCATGCAGCACTGCAGCCGCTTATCTTGGTACCCCCCCCCCCCCCCCCCGCGCATTATCGTCGGCGCAAAGGAAGGGGTGGGGGGGAGGCATAGACGATTCCCATGATGCATTAACATATACATATCTTCAATCATCTCGTAGTTCATTGATGGTCTTGTTCACTTTATCTGTGTTTTAGTCTCTGTCTGTCTTCTATTCATGCCGGCCCTCTATGCGACCTACACGGCCGCCTCCCCCCCCCCCCCAGCCATGTGGGATAGATCTGATTGGGCCGACTTCATGCAACCAAGCTGTCAAGAACGTCGCAAAACAACTAATAGTATTATTCTTAAAACAAGACACTAATAAAATTTACAGCGATTTGTATAAGTAAAAAATAGAATTATTTATTTGTCTACCCAACTTAGTCAGAACACAATTGAGTGACAATCAATGATATCAACGGATAATGAAGTAAGATATCACACATGCATGAGAGGATGTGGTGTCATCATATGGGGCAGTAACCCTCGTTCTGGTGGCACCACTGGGGCTGAAGTCTGTTGGGGTAGAAGCCGCTGTCCTGCAGCCGTTGTCGATGATTCAGCATGCGGCTCGTAGCTGTTGTCTTGTGTTATATGGGGCAGTAACCCTCGTTCTGGTGGCACCACTGGGGCTGAAGTCTGTTGGGGTAGAAGCCGCTGTCCTGCAGCCGTTGTCGATGATTCAGCATGCGGCTCGTAGCTTTCTCCCACCCTGTAGGGACAGAGATATGCCTGGTTCAACATAACTGTCTCATGGTGCAACTGAAGGGCCGATTGAAACTAATGGAGGCGGCAGACAGGCCCTTGTCCCACCTAACCTTGAAGAGCCGTCTTGCTCAAAATCTAGTGATAGTGCCAATAAAGCCAAAAAACGCAAATATTGTGATGAATTTTTAAACCTGGGATTTGTGCAAGCGGGTACAGACATTGAACAAAATCCGCAATGTGTTTTGTGTTACAAAATACTTTCCATTGAAGCAATGAAACCTGCTAAGTTGCGTAGGCATTTAGAAACAAAACACTCCGAGTTTTCTGGTAAGTCAATAGAATTTTTTTAAATAAAAAGCAACGAAATGAAAATGTCAAAAAATAAAATTGAAAAAATTGCAACATGGCACTACAAATGAAAAAGCAACCATTGCATCATATGCTGTTTCTCTGTTGATTGCACTCGGAAAATAAAATCGTTGGCCGCTTTCCCTGCATAAACAGCAGAATACTGCAATCTATGTCAATACCGAAAGCGCCCAACGCTTTTATTTTCCGAGTGAGGCAAACATTTGTTGGGCGAAATTTTATTTTTTACTTTTTAGTGCATTTAAATATAAGCGTTGTTTTTAAAAAAATATATTTTTTTCATGTAATATTTTGTGTTTGAAATTAATAGCACTTTCTATATCACGCTACCTATATACGCTAAAAACCCATTATTGTATTGGTCAATCTCAATTGGCAGTGTAGCTGTCACCTTGACTTGAGACCGAGAGCGCGTCTGCAGTGACTGCCTTGGGCAAGGGGGAGGAATGAATCACGCGGATTCGACCAAAACAAAACAGCCACTTGATTCACTCAGTATCCTCACACAGTGACTATGAGTAATACAGTGACATAGAGTAATCATAAAGGTCAAACAAACAAACAAACTATTTGGGTTAGATATTATAACAATACAACAATGATAAAATTATGTATTGCGTTTCAATAAAAACCAGCAAATTGTAGGTAGACACCACGCGAACTGCTACAGTGCAGTGTTTTTGGTATATACGTAATATTAAATGTACAATATAAAAATTAATAATATCAAATTGAGTGTAGGTCTCAAGTAATCACTAATCAGCTATAGATCGTTGGTTAAAGACGGGTACTGTACGTGCAGTGGTTAATGTGGACTCAGAGAAGTGACGGTATGCACTAATGCTGTGTAAAAGAAACAAAACGGGTATTTCGGGGGGTCTGGGATAAGAGGGGGGGGGGGGGGGGCACAGCCTTTAGTTTATCCCCGCAGAGATATTTTTAGGGTGTTTTTCACGAACACGTTTAAATTACTTTGGAGAGGAGTCTACGCTTGTTTTTACGTACATTCGTGGTGAAAAAAAAAATTGAAACACATTTACTTTATAAATTGGATGAGCAAATACAAATACCAAGTACCTACAACAAAACGTTTAACATAATTCGTCAATATGTTTAAAATCGATACAAATTAGTGCCGGTATGGTATACCGTTGGTAGTTTTAGTAACGGTATGCATACCGGCTCATACCGCCCTCTTTTTACCACTGCCCATGCTTGTTCCTGGGTTAGATACCTGAGAATTCCTAACACTGCAAGTGTGTCTAGTACCTAATAATGCTTGTGTACTCTACTAAGAAGGCTCCTTTGCGAATGTGTGAAAGAACGCTAGAACCCTTTTGACTCTCGATGAAAGAGCGTGCATAATGGAGAATAGATCAGGATCAGTATGAGACTAGCAAGTTACGATACTACAACAAAGCTGTTACCTTGTTCGGGGTTGGCCCAGAGCCTCTCTGCCATGGCGGCCACACGGGGCCAGAGTCTGTTGTCGAGGCTAGCGTCGTCAGACTGTTCCGTCCACAGAGACGCCTCCGCTCCCATCGTCAGTCGCCTCGCCTCTGATGACGTCACATTCAGGTTGTCCAGCAGTTTGTAGGGGCTGTTGTCATAGACCTTCTGCCAGCCGATGTACGGACTGCACCAGTTGTTACCCCCGGTTACCCAGCCGGCGAACCTGAGAGATAAGACAACATTATGTTGAAGGTAATGTTGTCATAGACCTTCTGCCAGCCGATGTACGGACTGCACCAGTTGTTACCCCCGGTTACCCAGCCGGCGAACCTGAGAGATGACAGCATTATGTTGAAGATATGTTGGAAAGGAAGAATAAATGGAACAAACCAATATAGGCGCAGTACATCGAACGACATCACAGTTCAGACTAGCTATACTGGCCATATGACTTCCTAGCAAAGCACCTACATAGAATAGCGTTGGCCAAAAGCAGTTTAATATATATATATATGTATATATCAGCTCTGTGGGAATGTAATACAGGCCAGGCAACATCTATTCCTATGCTCGATGCTGAAAGAGCACCATGAAGGAATGCCAAGGGGGCTGGACAGGAAGGAACACGAGTCTTGTTTATTGTTTATCTCACACGAATACGATGACATATAGGGCCTATGCCAATGTGGGTATAAGAGAAAGAGAAGAAGAAGAAGAAGAAGAAGAAGACATTATGTTGCAGGCAAATGTTTTCCGACACCTTCAAATTATAGTGTTTCTTGTTTATATATAAAACAGTAGTAAATGTGTAACAACCAACATAAAATTAATATAATGTACCTATACACGTGTTTCTGCTCAATCTACGGTTCAAACTGAGGTTGTTTACATACTATATCTATATAATAATACTGGCATATATTGTATACTTGGATAGACCAAAGTGGCTGAGTTAATTGGTACTCCGAACAAGATAAACATGTTCTGTTCTAGTGAGGGAAAAGGTACAGAAGGACGACAGCTTACCTAAGAAAGTAGATAGGTCGCTTTTTCTACTCACGCTGAGTGATCAAGACCACGAGTTGACCGGAACGTCTCAGTATATTTGTTTGTCTTTCATCTATTTCTAAGCGACCTATCTACTTTCTCAGGTAAGCTGTCGTCCTTATGTACCTTTTCCCTCACTAGAACATGTTTATCTTGTTCTGAGTTCCAATTAATACTGGCATGTGATAACTAAGCACGATGCCAAGCCATCATACCAACGACGTACATTACAAATGGTAAAATGTTCTCATTGAAAATATTATTTTATGTATTTATTTAAACCTACCCGCAGTCTAGATAGAGAGCGTCGTAGTTGGAGAATATCACGCGATAGCCCTTGTTGACCAGCTCTGCAACATGGGGGTCGTCTCCCTTTGTCCATATCTCGATGATGTAAGTATCCTTGTCCAGATACTTGTCCAGGTTTCCATGTTCAGTGAGTCCGCTGGTCCACAGGATGACTGGAAGCTTCTTGCCTGCCAATATTGAACAACGATACAGTCAACAAACTTACCCACAATATACAAATCTTTCCCTCAAATACCTTGCTTGAAAGTTGAAACCCTTCTTGACATCTCGGAAATACTTTTCTGTTTAGAACCTAAATCTAAACCTTCTTCCCAAGTATCTTAATATTAAGGTATATTTGTATTAGTTTAAAGTGTTACTTTAAGGGGATATTCTCTGCTTCCTAGAGTACTAAGTATTGGTATATGAATACAGATTACAATGTGTATGAATCAACTAGCGGAAGAGGAAGGGTCCAGCCAATAGTTTTCACTTTTGGATGAAATTTTGATTGACTTTTCTTTCAAATTCCTTTCAGTTTGAATAAAAGCTGAGTTGTGCTGAACTTCTAAATTGTTCTAAGAGATCTCGTGTCGATCCTACTCAGGGGTCTTGCGATTATATTGATGCCAGTGAAGACCCACACAACAAACAACTTAACATCAATAAAAAAAAAATGCGTAAAAAAGATAATATGCTTTCTTAACGATTGCTAAATACCTTTCATCTTGGCATCTAAAAACAATCATTTTCTATTGTAGTACTGGTTTTACTCGACATAAAACGATCAAACTACCCTTCAATCTCAACAAGAAAAGACAACTAGGATTGAGCTGGAGAGCGATGTTGCAAGAGACGCTATTCACTTGATTTTATTCAAATCGGGATCTCTGTCCTCAAATTTTGCAATCGATTTTTGCCCCATGCATCTATCGTACTGTTTTTCTTCACATTTTGCATACGAGTCTATTAATTTTCTTACTCACCTCCGTTCGCCTGAGTCAAGCTCTGAAGGGCCCGCCGTTGAAAGTAGTCCCACAGTTGGTAGAAGCCCTCCTCAGTGTTATGGTTGAAGCCTAACGCAGCCATCCCGTCAACCACTGAAGATGAACTATTCCAACAGTTGATATTGACCTGTCAGCCCACCACACCATAACCACGTTAGAAAATAACTTCAGAGTTTTTATTTCTTTAGGTTTTACTTTGTTTTAGATACTTGCATTGTTAACGATTAAGTTGTTGGGAGAACTAAAGACCTTCAATTTATTTGAAAACCCAGCTATTACAGATACCCTACCCCGGACAGAATGGTGTACACCTGCTCCTTGCTGGGGTTCAGCTGTCCCCCTTACCTCGTCTCCCCCCATGTGGAAGATATCTGAGTCGAACGCTCTCAGCATGTCCGCGTACACCCCGGACAGAATGGTGTACACCTGCTCCTTGCTGGGGTTCAGTTGTCCCTCTTACCTCGTCTCCCCCCATGTGGAAGATATCCGAGTCGAACGCTCTGAGCATGTCCGCGTACACCCCGGACAGAATGGTGTACACCTGCTCCTTGCTGGGGTTCAGTTGTCCCTCTTACCTCGTCTCCCCCCATGTGGAAGATATCCGAGTCGAACGCTCTCAGCATGTCCGCGTACACCCCGGACAGAATGGTGTACACCTGCTCCTTGCTGGGGTTCAATTGTCCACACGGCGGCTCCGCGCAGAAATCTTTCCATGGCTGAGCCTTGAAGCAGACAATGGTCCCCGGGTCGGTCCACTGGAACCCCTCCCCCACATGGGCTGGGGCGTCTAGCTCGGGCACCACCCTGATGCCACGCACCCTCGCGTACTCTACGATGCTGCGGATGTCGGAGGGGGTGTAAACCTACAAGAAATACAAATTAATTTACTTGAATGTTGGCGCAGACGATGAGGCTTAATTTAACACCTTTTTCTTTTGCCGGTTTTAGTTAGGGAGAGTCACCCTGCATCTGTTATCCTTTTATTATTCTTGAAAGTGAATGGAATGAAAAAAAGAGAGTTTTGGGAATAACAAGAGGTGAAGACCTCGTTTGGTTGTCTCAAACGACTGGAAGAACTTTCCCGACCAGCCATTCTCATGTTTAGGCATCCAGTTTGCAGAAGACTTTCCCAGTGTGTTAGGACAATGAGGTAGACCTCATATCTCACCTGTTTCTGAGAGTAGGCGCCGTAGCGGCTGAGCTGCGGGAATGAGTCGGACACGAAGGGCCAGCTGTGACGTCATATCTCACCTGTTTCTGAGAGTAGGCGCCGTAGCGGCTGAGCTGCGGGAATGAGTCGGACACGAAGGGCCAGCTGTGACGTCATATCTCACCTGTTTCTGAGAGTAGGCGCCGTAGCGGCTGAGCTGCGGGAATGAGTCGGACACGAAGGGCCAGCTGTGACGTCATATCTCACCTGTTTCTGAGAGTAGGCGCCGTAGCGGCTGAGCTGCGGGAATGAGTCGGACACGAAGGGCCAGCTGTGACGTCATATCTCACCTGTTTCTGAGAGTAGGCGCCGTAGCGGCTGAGCTGCGGGAATGAGTCGGACACGAAGGGCCAGCTGTGACGTCATATCTCACCTGTTTCTGAGAGTAGGCGCCGTAGCGGCTGAGCTGCGGGAATGAGTCGGACACGAAGGGCCAGCTGTGACGTCATATCTCACCTGTTTCTGAGAGTAGGCGCCGTAGCGGCTGAGCTGCGGGAATGAGTCGGACACGAAGGGCCAGCTGTGACGTCATATCTCACCTGTTTCTGAGAGTAGGCGCCGTAGCGGCTGAGCTGCGGGAATGAGTCGGACACGAAGGGCCAGCTGTGACGTCATATCTCACCTGTTTCTGAGAGTAGGCGCCGTAGCGGCTGAGCTGCGGGAATGAGTCGGACACGAAGGGCCAGCTGTGACGTCATATCTCACCTGTTTCTGAGAGTAGGCGCCGTAGCGGCTGAGCTGCGGGAATGAGTCGGACACGAACGGCCAACTGTGAGAGTCTGTAATGTGCCAGTGGAAAGTGTTGAGTTTGTTCATGGCCATACCCTCGAGGGTTCGCAGGATGGAGTTGACGGAGAGATAGTTTCTGAAAGAAGAGGTTTGTCAAATCGGTGTACTTTGTCCGCATCTACTTTTTAGGTCTAAATTTACCCATATTACTGGTTCAGTGTTGGCACATGATGCTCAGCACCGAACAGATCATTTTGGTCTTGGTTCAAGATCATATTGCAATATTTTTGGCTAGCTGTGCAGCTGTTAGTATCAGAAAATTCCAACCCATAACAAGTACGAAAGAAATTTCACCATGTATTGCAACATTAAGAGAAATCGAATCGAACACTTTGTATTGTCGGCTACCTTGAGGTGTCTAGGTTGACTCCTCGGTACTGGAAGACGGGGCTGTCGGTGATGTTCGCCTCGCTGAACAAGAGTAGGGAATGCGTCACGTCATCGCTAACAGCCAACTGAGACAGCGTCTCAAGTGCGTGGCGCGCTCCGAAGTAGGTGGCTGCTTTGATCGTCGCGACCATCTGTGGGTGGAAGAGCAAGGGTATGCGTCACGTCATCGCTAACAGCCAACTGAGACAGCGTCTCAAGTGCGTGGCGCGCTCCGAAGTAGGTGGCTGCTTTGATCATCGCGACCATCTGTGGGTGGAAGAGCAAGGGTATGCGATCACGTCATCGCTAACAGACAACTGAGACAGCGTCTCAAGTGCGTGGCGCGCTCCGAAGTAGGTGGCTGCTTTGATCGTCGCGACCATCTGTGGGTGGAAGAGCAAGGGTATGCGTCACGTCATCGCTAACAGCCAACTGAGACAGCGTCTCAAGTGCGTGGCGCGCTCCGAAGTAGGTGGCTGCTTTGATCGTCGCGACCATCTGTGGGTGGAAGAGCAAGGGTATGCGTCACGTCATCGCTAACAGACAACTGAGACAGCGTCTCAAGTGCGTGGCGCGCTCCGAAGTAGGTGGCTGCTTTGATCGTCGCGACCATCTGTGGGTGGAAGAGCAAGGGTATGCGTCACGTCATCGCTAACAGCCAACTGAGACAGCGTCTCAAGTGCGTGGCGCGCTCCGAAGTAGGTGGCTGCTTTGATCGTCGCGACCATCTGTGGGTGGAAGAGCAGGGGTATGCGTCACGTCATCGCTAACAGCCAACTGAGACAGCGTCTCAAGTGCGTGGCGCGCTCCGAAGTAGGTGGCTGCTTTGATCGTCGCGACCATCTGTGGGTGGAAGAGCAGGGGTATGCGTCACGTCATCGCTAACAGCCAACTGAGACAGCGTCTCAAGTGCGTGGCGCGCTCCGAAGTAGGTGGCTGCTTTGATCGTCGCGACCATCTGTGGGTGGAAGAGCAGGGGTATGCGTCACGTCATCGCTAACAGCCAACTGAGACAGCGTCTCAAGTGCGTGGCGCGCTCCGAAGTAGGTGGCTGCTTTGATCGTCGCGACCATCTGTGGGTGGAAGAGCAAGGGTATGCGTCACGTCATCGCTAACAGCCAACTGAGACAGCGTCTCAAGTGCGTGGCGCGCTCCGAAGTAGGTGGCTGCTTTGATCGTCGCGACCATCTGTGGGTGGAAGAGCAGGGGTATGCGTCACGTCATCGCTAACAGCCAACTGAGACAGCGTCTCAAGTGCGTGGCGCGCTCCGAAGTAGGTGGCTGCTTTGATCGTCGCGACCATCTGTGGGTGGAAGAGCAAGGGTATGCGTCACGTCATCGCTAACAGCCAACTGAGACAGCGTCTCAAGTGCGTGGCGCGATCCGAAGTAGGTGGCTGCTTTGATCGTCGCGACCATCTGTGGGTGGAAGAGCAAGGGTATGCGTCACGTCATCGCTAACAGCCAACTGAGACAGCGTCTCAAGTGCGTGGCGCGCTCCGAAGTAGGTGGCTGCTTTGATCGTCGCGACCATCTGTGGGTAAAAATATAAAATATCTGCACTATATTATGTTGCTACGGACGTGGTTGTGTTATGTCTTTGGTGGAGAATACATGCATACGCACGCGCACACACACACATGGAGGTACTAACCGTGGTCTCCGTCGACCCCACCCCCATCTCGTAGCCCTCGTCCAGGTCCGCGACTACTCGGGTGACGCTCGGGTCTTGCAGGATGACGTCAACGCGGAGTGGAAGAGCTTGTCCCGTTGGAGGAACCTCCGCCTGTTGAGCCTTGCGGGACAGCTGCGAGCGGAACCGAACCCCAGCCTGGAAACAAGTGTGTTATTTACTCACTCTCCGGCAGCGACATGCGTATAAATAAGGGTTGGCCACTTGGCCGATATCGGGGTAACAACTGTCGGTTTGTCGGGGGTTTTCCAACAATTCTTGCGTGGGTAAAAAGGGGTCTGGAGGAAAGCCCCAGTAGCTTTTCAGGCATTTTTATCTTCAAGACAGCTTTTAAAGCGATCTGAGGTATTACTTTGAAAGAAAAGAAGAAAGGACCTATAGTCTTTCTTAGAAACATGGGTTTACTCCTTTGCCCCTATACATGAAAACATTTCTTTGTGTACACAGATATTCACATATTTTGTATGCACAGTTTCCTGGATAGGAATGTGTAAACTGCGGGGTAGGTAAATTTCTGCGTGTCTGAACATTGCTGATTGACTAGGATAAAATACAAAAATAAAGAAGCATTAAATAAGTAAAAGTAACATGCTGACCTGAGTGAGCAGTTTGTCGACCGTAGAGTTGGGTTCGAGTCCCGCACCATGGATTGTCACCCGGTTGGCATTCAGCGGCATCAGAGTTCTACTCAACTTGAGGTGCCCGTTGGGTCTGGGCCACAGCATTGCGTGGTGGTCGCACATGGCCTTGCACACGGCCATAGACTGTGCAGTGCCGCCATCTCTTAGCGGCTTCTTCAAGCATCGCCCCTCGTTGCACAGGAAGGTCCACAGGGGCCTACAAGGGGCAGAACAGGGTCTACTTGATCTCCGTCTAACGGAGCCATAACGAGGTGCTCACTTACCCATCATCAAGCTTGGCATGTATGCAGTTACGCTGGTAAACGCACAGAATACGCGTGGCCTACCCACGTTTGGCGCTACCTGTCTTGAATCTCTGGAACTGCCAACGCTATTGCTGTCACGGCAGCTATGAGTATGACGGGTTGCAAGGCTCATAAGAGTTTCTTTTTATTTGAGAAAATGTCTTACACGATTGGCACACACTCATGTGTGTGAGTCAATTACTGCTCTCTGATTGGCCATCTAGGGATTAGGTTAGTAATTGCACAGTAGTTGGACCAATCAGATAATTCAGGGGGAATAGTTTTATCTTGGAACACATTCGACTGGATACGTTACCCGTCTGCACCAAGATCATGACGACAGGGAAAGGAACCACCAATAATAGCAGCTATCACTAGAACGTAGAGCCACGTCATCTTTTGCCACCACTGTGAACAAGCAGAGAACTTTGTGTAAGATCGCGTCTGACAGCGACTTGAAGGTTGCAATTACTAATCAACCGATCAACACTCAATCTACCGAAATATTTACTTTATATATAGGGTATACATTCTATTCAGTAAGTATATACGCTTTATGAATCTACATAAATGTGATTAATTAAACACACCATATCTTGATTCAATCCACCCTGGTTTTGTTGATCCCTCTTTTCTTCGTTTCCAAGATCCTCGTCTGTTGTTTTTGCTTCCTCTAGTTTCAATAAGGAAGGATCCATCAATAGTGATCTGTTCATAGTTTCAACACAATTGTTCTAAGAGCCCTGACCTCAAGTAAAGTGCTCTACACCATGGCAACACTACGTTGCTTGAAAAGCACGAGGACTTTAGTTTTTTTTTTCGTTACTTTAAAATTACATTTAACATCAACATTTTGGTATGTTGCGAGGCTAAAAATAACCAAGATCTACAGATATTCTTAGAAAAAAATAATTTAAAATGCATTACGTCACGATCCAATTTGAGTAATATTGGAATTGTTTAATTTTATTCTAACACACCATTTTTCAATAGTTTTTTTGAGAGAATCTAATAGATAGATCATGATTCACTAGCTACACCCCCCACTCACACACCCCCCCGCCCCACAATTCCGAAAGTGTGATATTGATAGCTAATAAGTAATAACAAAAACCCTTGAATACCTAGGCCTACTCTTTACAAGCTACCGTTTCGAAAAGACTTACTCGAGCACTTTGTGAATGCGATAATTTATATAAATAGAAATAAAACGAATTCAAACACTTATATCTAGATCAGTCACATGCTGTAGTTGATCGTGTTGAAGTAATCACACATGAATCATGAAGCAGTGTCGTATCGAAATACAAGCGACAGCCGTTGAAACTGTGATGTGGTATACAGGAGACAGACAGACAGACAGACCCAATAGCTGAAGGTGTATATTGAAATGTGACTGAATAACTTAGAAAGTGTCATTGGTCAAAGGTCACGATTAGTATACATGGTATTGTGTAAGTAATTGCAATAATTGCCTTCTCTAACAGAACTTATATATTCTATTCACGAGCCAGAGTACTTCCTGACGGTAAAAGTATACGACCGTGCCTCATTTGAAAACACTCGTTTTACACTTTTAATACTCTGTTTTAAATAAAACAACGAAAATCCACTATTTATTAAATTTTAAGGGTATAATTTATGAGTTTTTAACAATATTAGCCATTTTTTGGTCCCATACACTTGTTCTGGAATTCTCCGCAAAGGTGTTGTTGCCAACTGAAAAAATCTTTCTCGAACTTTATAATCATAAGATGAATCATAGTATTGATACAATTTGAAGGAATTACAATAAAATTGAAAATTGAATGAATTACAATAAAATATATTGTATTGTATAGTAACAATATTCCACGCTGTGCAGAACTATTACTCTCCCCGTCTACCTACCTTGTCTAGCCGATCATTGAGTGACCTTTACACAAGGCGATGCACTATAGGGCCCACCCCAGCATAGATAGGTGCTCAGCAGTAACACGAGACTAACTCAGGAGGTCACCCGTTCGATGAAGATGTTATCCCGCAGTCACGAGGCGAATACTGGGATGTGAGACCTAGTTGCAGCCCTTGGACATTCCTACCCAGCTATGTAAATATCCTATTATACATTGCGCGAGTCACTTGAGGGACACATCGGATGTCTGTTTCTTATCTTTTGGTAATGAGTCAATCATTTTACGCTAGTTTGGTAGATCCACTCTCTCTAGACTGATAGCAGTATTTATTATGTCTAAAAAATAGTTTTTTACGACTGTAATTCAAGTTTTATTGTATACGTTGAGTTCATTAGCAATAGAAACCTTTAGGATTACTCTGAGAACCATATTTTATATCATAAGAAACGTACTATTTTATATCTTTATTGCTCTCTATAATGTTAGTTTTATATACCATAACAAAATGTATCACCTGTTGCATTATTTATTGTGAACAAGTATTAAAACTTAGTAACACAATCATATATATATATATCTTATCTCACTTGTCTATAATTATATTATGTTGAGATTGGTCTAGCAAACCACGGTTCCTGCGTTCCAGGTTCGAATCCTAGTTGGGCATGAAATTTCCAGTGGCGCTACCTTAATTCTTCATTTTCATTCACTCATCATCTCGATTAGCATTGTTGCCATAATATGATACATAAAACGTAGAAATATCATTATACCATTGGCTTGGGTAGTGTAATATGTACTGCTACAAATATGCAGTGTTTGCTCTTTGTCAGACAAAGTGTTCTGTTACTCATTGAGTCATTGACTCTCTATATCAGGAGTAAGCTATGTGCCCATGTCATTATTTAGACCGTCACATAGTGAAACAATAAGTTTTATTGTTTTAATTGTTTGAGCTTAATATGTAACACAGTGAGCAAGCATTTTCATAAACCAACAATAGGAAACAAAACAAATCTAGCAATAGGGAGAAGGACCTAGGTCTCAGGAGTGCGACTATAGTCACCAAAAATGAGGCGAGGCAATATTTCTGAAGTCCCCCTATCGCTAATCTCAACTCTCTCTGTCTACACCAGGAGTAGACAACATGCCGGTATTGGGTGTCATCAACGACTATTGCAATCATAAGACAACAAGATATCTGTAATCGGAGTACAATAATTGAACCGTTGGTCTCATGACCCGTGGTCTGCATCTATGTCTGAGTCATGAAGACGTACAGTGAGTGAGTGTAAGTGTTCACGCAACATAGTGTAGGACATAATTATAGCAACTACTCAACTAACGGACAGGCGCTGTAAATGATAATGTAGTCATAAAAACAGACAGAATGAGATGCAGCAAACTAATCCACCACCCACGCATTGATATCAAGTGAGGAAGCGGTTTGCTATCATCTATATTGCAAGATAAACTTTCAACACTAATGTGTTTTAAAACTATTGTATTTACTTATAACGTAAGTCTTCGCACATATAATGTGTGAGACGGACAGGGGCAGCCGGGCAAATTTCCGAAGGGCCGGCAGGTCGTGGGCCATCGCCGTTTAAATCAATATGAACCAATCTTACTGTTTCTCCCAAATATAAAATATGGAAAGAAGGACGGCGAGACTGCTAATATTTCTTGATTGATTGATATTTGGGCTTAACGTCTCTTTTTTTGCAACTTGGCTAATCGAGACGATGAGTGGGTGAAATATGAAGATGAAATGAAATATAAGGCTGTTTGCAGGAAAGGGGCAAGTAAAAGGGCAGGGAGGAAAGGGAAAGGGGGAGGAAAAGGGAGTGGGGACGATGTGGAGTGCATTTCGTCTGACTTTTCGTGGTGTGGTGGGTGTGTGTAAAGCAAGGTCTAGGAAATTCCTCCTATATGTGTGTTTACAAAACAAAAGACATCAGTGCACTTGCAACGCATGAACCTGTCAAGGTCAACCATGTATGGTCGTGCTGCTGCATTGGCGCCCCCCCCCCCCCCATATGTTTATTGTTACTGTATGATGCACATTCAATAAACATACTAATACAGAATAAGGTTGTGTTACGGTATCCTAATTTTCATAAATGAGACTTGAAAAACTATTGAAAGTGCTTTTAACATGCAAGTACCGGCAAGGATACTTGATAACAATGTCGAACTACAGAAAATATAAAAGTAAGCCCTTTGAAGAATGTGTATTCTCAGAGGTAAACCAACGATCATTGAGTCAGGACTGCACAAATAGTACTGCATTATTTATATAACGTAGCAACCTACCTTTCACTTGTAGATGTCCAAGAGCTGAGGACGGAGTAATCCAGTGAGACATGCAGCACTGCAGCCGCTTATCTTGGTACCCCCCCCCCCCCCCCCCCCCCCCGCGCATTACCGTCGGCGCAAAGGAAGGGGGGGGGGAGGCATAGGCGATGCCCATGATGGTCGTTGCTTAGAGTGTCGTGCATTAACATACATAAAGGCCTTCCACAGCAACTTTGGTGATGCTCTCGTCACAACCGTGACGTCACAGATGTGAGGTCATACCAGTTGTTCCCAACATGACAACTTAATTTTGTCACTTCATCTTTCACAGAATTGATGTTTTTGTTGAGCGCCAGTTGGGAAACCTTTTTTCCAATACAAAACATAGATTTTTGCTAAACGCACTTCACTCGGTTATGACGAGAGCATCACCAAAGTTGCTGCGGAAGGCCTATATCTCCAATCATCCCGTAGTTCAGTGGTTCCCAACCTTTTACACTTCACGGACCGGCAAAATAATTCAGTCAAGCGCAAGGCCCGGCGCGGCTACAAGGGGTCTGGGGCGAAGCCCCAGCCGCCGGAGGCGACATATTTTTGGATGTAATTATACCCCAAAACGGCCTCTACAGCGATCTGAGCAAAGAAGGCAGACGAAGGCGAGGGGCAACTGGAAGAATGTGAACACAGGAAACAATTCAAATCATCGTTAATAATAATATAAACATAAATTAAAATTTTTAATTATCGATTGAATATATTTTGATGTGTTTATTATATAGATGTATTACTAATAATTTAACTTGGGATTGCGCGTTTATAACCGTGGTTGTTTCTAGTCTCGGGTAGTTCTGCGCAACAAGCGTGTCATACTATCATACTTTGTAATAAAATAAAACGGCTCAGGGTATTTTTTTTAAAACATTTTCTTTACAGTTTTCCTCGACGATCATTAACATTTCACGAAAACTATCATATTTTATTTTCTACCTATTAACAGTTCCACAACAAATTAATAAATTGTAAACAGTAGATACTAGATATAGTCCTTATTACTACTAAGTCTAAATTTATTCAAAACGAAAAATCGAGTAAATAATTCGATAATATTTTCTTTATCGATTATCGAATATCGATTGATAATATCGATTATCGTGTGCATCCCTACTAAAAACCAAGTCGCATCTGTGAACCTACTGTCATAAAATCATTTATGTAATTGCAGTTTATGCCGCCTTGCAGAGGGTAGGTCCGAGCAAAGTGCCATGAATACGCGGCTGTTTCCTTCGCAGAAACCCCTTGTCATTTCACCTGTCATTGCCATCAATGCTCTCAACTTTCTGTGTCGGTGCAAGTGGGTGTTTGTAGTTGGTATTGATTGATTTATAAGCAAGGATCCCCTCCTAAGAAAATATATTTTTGCCATTCATAAGAACACGTACACGTAAAATAATAATGTGTAAAATCCACTTGAATTTTTTAATTTTCACGCGTTTCTAAAATATTATCATAATTACAACAAACAGGCCGCCAATACTTTGCGGACCGGTAGCATTGAGTCCGCGGACCGGTGCCGGTCCGCGGACCACCGGTTGGGAACCACTGCCGTAGTTCATTGATGGTCTTGTTCACTTTATCTGTGTTTTAGTCTTTGTCTCTCTTCCAATTCATGCCGGCCCTCTTTGCTACCTAAACGCCCCCCCCCCCCTCCCCCCCCCCCCCCCCAACAAAATATAAGTTTACCCTTATCACCATGATCACCATCCAAGCCATGTGGGATGGATCAGGAGCCCGATTCTCTAAATCTGTGGTAAATTTCTCAGCGGTTTCTGACGTTACGGAAGGCGAATGGATGGCTGTGATTGGGTCACAGCCTTCTCATAACGACCAAAACCGGTGATCACCTTATCGTTGACCGTAGAGAATCAAGGCCCTGATTCGGCCGACTTCATGCAACCAGACCTAGCTGTCAAGAACGTCGCAAAACAACTAATATTATTATTATAAATAGACACTAATAAAATTTACAGCGATTTGTAAAAGTAAAAAATAGAAATATTTATTTGTCTACCCAACTTAGTCAGAACACAATTGATTGACAATCAATGATATCAATAGATATCACATTCAGGCGAACGAATGCAATGAAGTAAGATATCACACAGGCACACAATTGATTGACAATCAATGATATCAACGGATATCACACAGGCATGAGAGGCGGTGATGTCATCATATGGGGCAGTAACCCTCGTTCTGGTGGCACCACTGTGGCTGAAGTCTGTTGGGGTAGAAGCCGCTGTCCTGCAGCCGTTGTCGATGATTCAGCATGCGGCTCGTAGCTTTCTCCCACCCTATAGGACAGAGATATGCCTGGTTTAACATAACTGTCTCATGGTGCAACTGAAGGGCAGATTGAAACTAATGGAGGCGGCAGACCTAACCTTGAAGAGCCGTCTTGCTCAAAATCTAGTGATAGTGCCAATAATGCCAAAAAACGCAAATATTGTGATGAATATTTAAACCTAGGATTAAGCAAGCGGGTACAGACATTGAACAAAATCCGCAATGTGTTTTGTGTTACGAAATACTTTTCAATGAAGCAATGAAACCTGCTAAGTTGCGTAGGCATTTAGAAACAAAACACTCCGAGTTTTCTGATAAGTCAAAAGAATTTTAAAAAATAAAAAGCAATGAAATGAAAATGTCAAAAAATAAAATTGAAAAAATTGCAACAGGCACTACAAATGAAAAAACAACCATTGCATCATATTATGCTGTTTCTCTGTTGATTGCTAAGTCGGGAAAACCTTATAACATAATGGGCAAAACTAGGAATAATTACATAATGCGTATTTTTGGAGGCTGGGGGTCCTCGAAGACTGTAGGTTTTTATTTAGGTGGGGGTCCGTGATTCACTGGACTTTGAGAACCTCTGGCGTAGAATATAGGTCGAAATAACTCAAAACGAAGGCCCGCGACACCCATTTTTTATTTTAGTTAAATGGAAAGCACCCTTACAGTAGTGTATGTTGTGAATTATAACCAAATATCATTATATATTCATTGGTCAGCCCCGCCGTGACGTCACGACGTGTTGCCGTGGTGGTTTGCAATGTTATTTGTGTGTTTAGTCACGAATATCTCTAAAACGAGTTTAATAACATCGTCTTTTTAATGCCTGTTTAAATCATTGTTTAATCATCTACAATGTGATACATAACTTAAACATGTTTAATTTCATGTTAACCTACTGAACCGTATTTAAGGTCAACGCGTATAGGTTTTTCAATCGTACAATAGGGAGGATAGGGGAATAGCGTAGACTATAGTACAAAATAAATCAAAAACAAGGCCGTGAGCCCCGTTTTTTTTTACATTTAATTAATAAGCACACTTACAGTAGTGTATGTTATGAATTATAGCCAAATATCATTATTTATTCATTGGTCAGACCCGCCGTGACGTCACGACGTGTTGCCGTGGTGGTTTTGCAAGCGTGCATATAATGGAGAATAGATCAGGATCAGTATGAGACTACTAAGCTACGATACTAAAACAAAGCTGTTACCTTGTTCGGGGTTGGACCAGAGCCTCTCTGCCATGGCGGCCACACGGGGCCAGAGTCTGTTGTCGAGGCTAGCGTCGTCAGACTGTTCCGTCCACAGAGACGCCTCCGCTCCCATCGTCAGTCGCTTGGCCTCCGATGACGTCACATTCAGGTTGTCCAGCAGTTTGTAGGGGCTGTTGTCATAGACCTTCTGCCAGCCGATGTACGGACTGCACCAGTTGTTACCCCCGGTTACCCAGCCGGCGAACCTTAGAGATAAGACAGCATTATGTTGAAGGTAATGTTGTCATAGACCTTCTGCCAGCCGATGTACGGACTGCACCAGTTGTTACCCCCGGTTACCCAGCCGGCGAACCTGAGAGATAAGACAACATTATGTTAAAGGTAATGTTGTCATAGACCTTCTGCCAGCCGATGTACGGACTGCACCAGTTGTTACCCCCGGTTACCCAGCCGGCAAACCTGAGACACGGAGGACATTTATTATAAGTATCATTCACTATATTCACTAATACAGAAAGAAGTAAAAAAGACGAGAGAAAAAATAAAAAGAGTGAAAAAAAGCAATAAATATTTTCTGAACGATTCGACCTCAAAGGAAAAAGTCATAACCACTGCAATAAACACATTTCCCGAAATGAAAAAGATGAGAAGAAAGTGTGAATGGTCATCTCCAAATCTTGAAAGAATATCTTGACTATGATTCCAGCTGTTGAGCAGTAAGACAACCTACCCGCAGTCCAGATAGAGAGCCTCGTAGTTGGAGAATATCACGCGATAACCCTTGTTGACCAACTCTGCAACATGGGGGTCGTCTCCCTTTGTCCATATCTCGATGATGTAAGTATCCTTGTCCAGATACTTGTCCAGGTTTCCATGTTCAGTGAGTCCACTGGTCCACAGGATCACCGGAAGCTTCTTGCCTGGAAGGGAGACGCTGACATTAACCGTTCGAAGAGCAAAACGGAGCTTATTTTAGCAACACACGGGCACCCTCACCCCTCAATAGACTCCCATACAACACTAGTGGCTGCCTTGGGATCAATTTTTAATTGCATTTTACAGCTAAACCGTGCATCGTAGAGCGAAACGGGGCTTATTCTGGCATCACACAGGCACCCTCTCTAGACTCCCATACAACACAAGTGGCTGCCTTGGGATCAATTTTTAAATCCATTTTACAGCTAAACCATGCATCGTGGCCGTTATATTATTATAGCCGAATTGTTGACTTCATTCTTACATAAAAATTAGTAATATGAAGACAATAGCGTTAACTCAAAATCGACAGTATTGAGTGTAAGAATCGTACTAACTTTGTCTTTACCTTGCTCGCGTAAGTTGTGTTCACTTGCTATACTTCCAGAGGTCACAATCCCCACATAGGGGATGCTCTTGTATAAATCGTGGAGTTATCTATCAGATAGCCATACAAATATGAGATCAAATTGCTGTATATGTTCCCAAGTCAGAGATAGATGTTTATTTATTTATTTATTGGCGTCGAGTTGCGATTCCTTTCGCTGTCCATCACTTTCATCAGTGTCAAATGAATCAATGACAATCCCATCTTGATGGAGTTGAATGACGTCAACTGGTCTTACCTCCGTTGGCTTCTATGAGGCTGGCCAGTGCTCGACGCTGGAAGTAGTCCCACAGTTGAACGACGTCAACTGGTCTTACCTCCGTTGGCTTCTACAAGACTGGCCAGTGCTCTACGCTGGAAGTAGTCCCACAGTTGAATGACGTCAAATGGTCTTACCTCCGTTGGCTTCTACAAGACTGGCCAGTGCTCTACGCTGGAAGTAGTCCCACAGTTGGACGAAGCCTTCCTTCGTGTGTTCAAACCCGAGCTTTGTCATCCCCTCCAACACAGGAGCCGAGCTGTTCCAGCAGCCGATGCTCACCTGAAATCAAGCCCGCTCATTGGTTGACAACATCTTACTGCTTTTCAAACATTAAGTGTCTTCAAAGGGTTTAGTGCTTCAGTTATAGTGTGTTAACTGATAATTCTAATATTGCTAAGCAAATGGTAAATTTAATATTTTGTGGCAAGTACGCCGACATGAATCAGTAGAATTACCTTTACAAAATGGTCAAGTCGGCTGCACAAACAAAGAGAACATTTAGTAGATAGACTCAAAGCTGATACATCAGTGGAACTCAGAAAGAACATAGACAGTCAATCACTAGAGTGGCAGAGATATTGCCTCGACTAACTTCTCCCTGGCTCGGTGGTCTATCCCCTTACCTCGTCTCCCCCCATGTGGAAGATGTCCGAGTCGAACGCTCTCAGCATGTCCGCGTACACCCCGGACAGAATGGTGTACACCTGCTCCTTGCTGGGGTTCAGCTGTCCACACGGCGGCTCCACGCAGAAATCTTTCCATGGCTGAGCCTTGAAGCAGACAATGGTCCCCGGGTCGGTCCACTGGAACCCCTCCCCCACGTGGGCTGGGGCGTCTAGCTCGGGCACCACCCTGATGCCGCGCACCCTCGCGTACTCCACGATACTGCGGATGTCGGAGGGGGTGTAAACCTACAAGAAATACAAATAAATTTACTTGAATGTTGGCGCAAACGGTGGCTTAAATTAGCATCTTTATCTTTTGCCGGTTTTAGTTGGAGAGAGTTTCCCTGTATCTATACATATCTTGTATTATTCTTGAAGGTGAATGGAATGGAAAAAATGGAGTTTTGGGGATAAGATAAGAGAAATTAGAGATTTATTCTTCAAGACATACACGTGAACACCTCATTTGGTTGTCTCTAATGACTGGAAGAATCATAACTGGGCTCAGACTTTTCCCGACCAGCCATTCACATGTTTAGGCATCCAGTTTGCAGAAGACTTTCCAATGTGTTCAGTACAATGAGGTAGACCTCATATCTCACCTGTTTCTGCGAGTAGGCGCCGTAGCGGCTGAGCTGCGGGAATGAGTCGGACACGAAGGGCCAACTGTGAGAGTCTGTGATGTGCCAGTGGAAAGTGTTGAGTTTGTTCATGGCCATACCCTCGAGGGTTCGCAAGATGGAGTTGACGGCGAGATAGTTTCTGAAAGAAGAGGTTTGTCAAATCGGTGCACTTTGTCCGCATCTACTTTGTATCGCTAAATTTACCCATATTACTGGTTCAGTGTTGGTATATATTATGCTCAACACCGAACAGATCATTTTGGTCTTGGTTCAAGATTATTTTGCAATATTTTTGGCTAGTTGTGCAGCTGTTGGCATCAGGAAATTCCAACCCATAACAAGTACGAAAGAAATTTTACCATGTAGGCCTATTGTAACCGAGAAATCGAACACTTTGTATTGTCGGCTACCTTGAAGTGTCTAGGTTGACTCCTCGGTACTGGAAGACGGGGCTGTCGGTGATGTTCGCCTCGCTGAACAAGAGCAGGGCATGCGTCACGTCATCGCTAACAGCCAACTGAGACAGCGTCTCAAGTGCGTGGCGCGCTCCGAAGTAGGTGGCTGCTTTGATCGTCGCGACCATCTGTGGGTGGAAGAGCAAGGGAATGCGTCACGTCATCGCTAACAGCCAACTGAGACAGCGTCTCAAGTGCGTGGCGCGCTCCGAAGTAGGTGGCTGCTTTGATTGTCGCGACCATCTGTAAAAACAGACTCCATGTGTTTCTTTTTGTTACCGATGGACAGTGCTGTTCTATGATGGTGATCGCTCAATTGTGAAGTTCTATAACTCAGAATCTAACAAGACTCAGAACTGCAGTAAGGTCACATGAGAAGCAAAGAAGTCATTATACCAGACATGTGATTGGCTAACATTGTGAACCTATCCTATGGTCACCCAGTATCTGCAGAAAGGTTACAATCAATGTAACTCACCTTCTTGTCCTCGGCCGGCCCCAGCATCAGGCTGTAGCTCTCGTCCACGTCCACGGCCAGGCCGGTGACGCTGGGGTCCTGGATTATGACGTCACAGTGAAGCGCGTACGTCTGCCCCTCTGACGTCACCTCAGCCAGCCGGGACTGACGGGCGAGCAGAGAACGGAAGCGCTCGGCAGCCTGGAACGAAGGAGAGACAATATAGAGGTGGGGTCCTGGATGATGACGTCACAGTGGAGCGCGTACGTCTGCCCCTCTGACGTCACCTCAGCCAGCCGGGACTGACGGGCGAGCAGAGAGCGGCAGCCTGGAACGAAGGAGAGACAATATAGAGGTGGGGTCCTGGATTATGACGTCACAGTGGAGCGCGTACGTCTGCCCCTCTGACGTCACCTCAGCCAGCCGGGACTGACGGGCGAGCAGAGAACGGAAGCGCTCGGCAGCCTGGAACGAAGGAGAGACAATATAGAGGTGGGGTCCTGGATGATGACGTCACAGTGGAGCGCGTACGTCTGCCCCTCTGACGTCACCTCAGCCAGCCGGGACTGACGGGCGAGCAGAGAACGGAAGCGCTCGGCAGCCTGGAACGAAGGAGAGACAATATAGAGGTGGGGTCCTGGATTATGACGTCACAGTGGAGCGCGTACGTCTGCCCCTCTGACGTCACCTCAGCCAGCCGGGACTGACGGGCGAGCAGAGAACGGAAGCGCTCGGCAGCCTGGAACGAAGGAGAGACAATATAGAGGTGGGGTCCTGGATTATGACGTCACAGTGGAGCGCGTACGTCTGTCTGTCTGACGTCACCAGGGACTGACGGCCGAGCGGAGAACGGAAGCGCTCGGCAGCCTGGAACGAACGAGAGACAATATAGAGGTGGGGTCCTGGATGATGACGTCACAGTGGAGCGCGTACGTCTGCCCCTCTGACGTCACCTCAGCCAGCCGGGCGAGCAGAGAACGGAAGCGCTCGGCAGCCTGGAACGAAAGAGAGACAATATAGAGGTGGGGTCCTGGATTATGACGTCACAGTGGAGCGCGTACGTCTGCCCCTCTGACGTCACCTGGGACTGACGAGCGAGCACAGAACGGAAGCGCTCGGCAGCCTGGAACGAAGGAGAGACAATATAGAGGTGGGTCCTGGATGATGACGTCACAGTGGAGCGCGTACGTCTGTCCCTCTGACGTCACCTCAGCCAGCCGGGACTGACGGGCGAGCAGAGAACGGAAGCGCTCGGCAGCCTGGAACGAAGGAGAGACAATATAGAGGTGGGGTCCTGGATTACGACGTCACAGTGGAGCGCGTACGTCTGCCCCTCTGACGTCACCTCAGCCAGCCGGGACTGACGGGCGAGCGGAGAACGGAAGCGCTCGGCAGCCTGGAACGAAGGAGAGACAATATAGAGGTGGGGTCCTGGATTATGACGTCACAGTGAAGCGCGTACGTCTGCCCCTCTGACGTCACCTCAGCCAGCCGGGACTGACGGGCGAGCAGAGAGCGGAAGCGCTCGGCAGCCTGGAACGAAGGAGAGACAACTAGAGGACGTGGGGTCCTGGATTATGACGTCACAGTGGAGCGCGTACGTCTGTCTGTCTGACGTCACCTGGGACTGACGGGCGAGTGGAGAACGGAAGCCTGGAACGAAGGAGAGACAACTAGAGGACGTGGGGTCCTGGATTATGACGTCACAGTGGAGCGCGTACGTCTGTCTGTCTGACGTCACCTGGGACTGACGGGCGAGTGGAGAACGGAAGCCTGGAACGAAGGAGAGACAACTAGAGGCCACTCACATGAAACAGGTCCCCGGTTCGATACCGGTCATGCACCGACAATCATGACTGAAGGGTTTTCCGAGGAGAAATCCAGAAGTTAAAAACTTCAGCTACAGCCGAGAGTCGAACCTATGGACCGGCATATCAGTACAAGAAGAAATTTTAATTTTTTTATAAATTTGTACACACAGGTTACAGGTTTGTATCCTTGACTTTAGAAAATGCATTACGACCTGAATTAATGCCGACCAACCATCGATTGTCTTTAGGACGACCCCGGCGATATGTTCGATGGATCTCCAGTCGAGGTGAGCTCCCCCTCGTGGTGACCGGTGTCGGCAACGAGGGCTTTCTTGCATCTCATTTGTCCTTCCTACATTCATCTACGAGGCTTTCATAACTTTCTCACTTCTTCATGGTTGCCTTGCCGGCCCTCTTTGAGATCCAAACGTTCCGGCCCTCTTTGAGATCCAAACGTTTACCAACCCCTCCACGTCCCTTAAAACACTTTAAATAAACCTCCGACTCCCCTTATTTTGGATTCTTGTTGTGATGTATATGATTCGGCCAACATCACATGAACCTTCTAATGTGGATTCAATTCTATTACTTCTTGGCTTATGAGTAAGTAAACGGTGACTTTGGAGCCGTCCTAGCAACGAAGCACTCAATAAATTCAAAGTTGTTCTGAATCGGCCTTGTTGATTCTGGCATTTGTCCGCAGGTGTTCGCACTGTCCGATCACTGATTCATATGTTTCTTATTTGAAATATCGATCTTTGATTGGTTATCGCTCACTCGTCGACGGTGTTCGAAGCCTACAGGGTTGGTTCAATCACTTTCAATTAAAGTCCCCCACTGCAAATCAGTTTAGTTACTGAGTGGGTAGACTCTAAATGTGAATGTATTTATTTATTTTTTATTTTAACAATCTTACAGGTGCTTTGGTAATAAAGGAGGGACTTGAGTCCAATCAGCGATCGGTATTTGAGATTGGGGCTCGCCTTTGGTCCACGAACTACTCGTCTATGACGGAAGCATCTGCAAGGTTGTTTCGTAATGAAAACAAACTTGTCACACGTGCCGGTGTACCCACGCCCCGCCCACACGTGGGTCCAGCCAATCAGCGCCCTCACCTGCTTCAAGAGTTCAGCGGCCTTGGACCCCGCCTTGAGTCCGACGCCCTCTACGGTGACCTTGTCCGCGCTGACCGGCACCAGAGTCCGGCTGAGAGTCAGCTGACCGTTGGGCTTGGGCCACAACATGGCGTCTGGGTCACACAGCACCTTGCACACAGAGAGAGCCTGGACAGCGTCGCCGTCCTTCACCGGCTGCTTCTCGCAGAAACCGTTGACGCATTTGTAGTTCCACACGGGCCTGCAAGCAAACAACTGTAATTTTTCTCTCCTACTTGTTCAGTTCCTCCAATCCCCTCCGACGTCATAATATGACCTAGTTGTCAATTACGTCGTCAAACTCCAATTATTAATAATATTAGGAGTAATAAACCAGGGTATAAATGCACCTGAGCTTTTTTTAAATAAAGAGATATAATAATAATACAAAAGTAATGAATTATTATGATTACCTCTCTTGAGCGAGCCCACAAGGAATGGAGACGGCGAATATTGCCGCCGTTACAGCGACAGACCAGAGCATCGTGCGAGGCAGCTGTAAGTAAACAAACACAACATGAAGCACGAGTTTCGCCTGCCCCCCCCCCCCCCCCCCACCCCCCTCTCTATGGTCGGTGCTGGCTGTCAATCAATCAATCCATCAGCATGGCTTGTAACTGTCATCACACCTGCCCAGGGACTGCTGCCTTATAGTGGTAGGGTGCTTTGCTGATCTCGAGAACCATGTCGGCGGAAGCGTATGCTTCTGGTAGGGAGACCCTAGCCGGCCGGACAGGTCGACAGAGAAGCCAGACGAAATGAAGCCCACGACCTTACCTTTCGCTTTTCGTGCCCTTTCCCTCCCATTAACGCCCTACTTGCCCATTTCTTCCAAACACCCCCTAGTCCCGACGACATAATCATAGTTGTCGAGTTCCTCGTCAAACAACATCAACTGTCATTACAGGCGATTGTTGAATATAAGATCGCAGGATGCAAATAAAAGATTGCGATGCACATAATTTACTTTAGCGTAAACTTGCAGTCTATTGGTAATAGTTGATGGATTGTTTATGTACACGTAAAGAGGTATATCTTGTTCCTTGCGTTCTAAGCACGAAGAGTGTTGTTAGAAGATTTCACTTATCAAACGACAATACGAGAGAAAATAACACTTGTGTAGTAAACAAGAGCGAACTGGTTTCTGCACGACCTCATATGGTAAACTATGGATAGGTTTAGCCGGTAATCGGGTAACCTATTTGCTATGAACAAATATGACCGGTAATCGCGTAGCCTATCTGCTATGGCGACTGTCACACATTTTGAATATTACTAAATCGGACCTTAACGCACGAAGTTGGTGATATCGGACCTCAACTCATCAGATAGACCAGTGGTAACCTGCGAGACTCTAATGCAGAAGGTCGCCGGTTCGATACCGGTCACCCCCAATCCTGACTGAGGGTGTTGCCCGAGATTTCCCTCAGTCAGAAGGAGAATGATGGAACTGAGTCCTACTAATAGTAATCGGATATTCCATCCCAACCATCCACACGTTGTAATATACGCCATGCGGTTGGGGGAGGGGGGGGGGGGGCGCAATCCTAAGCGTATGTCACCTAGGGACATGGGTTCGAATCCCGCACAAGACATGGGTTGTTTGTACTTGTCCTTCATGTATCACCCCTCATCGTCTCGAATACCATCATTGCAACAATAGAGACGCAAAGAAACATCTTAATGTTATTCAGATGAAGGTGAAGAGCGGTAGGCCTACATACGATTCATATACCACGGTGTAAACCAAGCAACAGAACTACGATTATAGTAGGCTAGCTAGGTAACGTGGCTCATGCAAGTGAGTGTGATATCAACTATGTATTACGCTTGGCTCACAGTCACACGGGCTTTGTGTACAGAAAGTAAAAGTAGTCTTACCTTCTGGCAGAGTTGATGACCGCACAATAAACCAGTTTGAAGACGAGCTGCTGTTTATAAGGACGGAGGTTCTCCGTGTTTGTCTGTAGCCCCCCCCCCCCCCCTCCCTCCTACCCCTCCCTCCCGCCAACACGCGACAGGGCCAAGTTCAAAGGTGTGTTATGTCGGCACGTTGATAAGGGAGTGGGCATAGATCTGAGGGCAGAAGGTCGCTGGTTCGTTTCCCGCAATCCTTTCGAGTTTGTCCTCCCCTGTGATTTAGTAGGCACTATATTTATAATATTGTTAGCAATGGGGTTAGCGTTCATTTTCGTTTCAATAATGTTATGGACTTAATAAACAACATAATTGCATCGAGTATAAGATTAGACATATTCATCAAAGTATAAAGTCTTACGACACCTTCGTTCTCAGTTTTCTTCGTTGTGTAATGTTTTATGATCATGATAATGATGACAAAAATTGTAATTTTGCGCAGTGTTAAATCTTGGAGTAAGAGATAAACTAATCTTAAACCGATAACACCTCCTTGTATTGCGATGGCACGAAGGAGCTATTATTTTATATGGGATTAAATTTTCAAGATTAGATGAAATATTCAATAAAATGGTATTACTTTCGTGGCCAATTTTGTTTGAAGGTGGCCGTCTTGATACAAGATTTTTTACACTGAAGTCTTAAAACGACCAAAAAATGTACGTTTTATTGGCAAACAGGTTCGCATTTCGGTAGGGGGGGGGGGGGGGGGGCGCTTCGAGCCATCGACTGTGGGGTCACTAACCACAAGGGTTACTAAACTGAGAAACACGAACTCAAATAATTTATCATCATGTTGAGTCCACCGCTTTCGCTGGCTAAAACATGACGAAAATAAAATGAAACTCATTTATACAGGTTCTTTGCGATCAGTTAGAATTCAAAATTTATGATGTAATTGATGACGTAAAGATGTCTGCCAGTATAGGAACTCGTATTTTGGATTAGGCCGGCTGTGGTTTGTGGGCCTGGCAGCTCAGCTCAGCTGGTAGAAGTGCACACATAAGATAAGCCAGTCTGGGTTCGAACCTTACACGACACAGACTTTCGTTATAATCGCGCATCACTGCACAAAGTTACACACACACACCATTATATATATAAAAAAAAACAACAGGAAAAGGGAAGTATGAGGAAAATAAGGTACGGAACTGGGTTCAAAACTTATACCAAAATTAATGTTTTTTAGTTTTTACTCATAATTTATCCTAAAACCCTTATAATTACAGCAGCTATAAACAACGACCTAAAACATGAGACTAGGAATGGTGATAATCACTGGGTCCCCTCATATGGGGCAATACCCTTCGTTCTGAAGGCACCACTGTGGCTGTAGTCTCTCTGGCTGGAGTCCTTGGTTCAATAGGCGCTGTCTGTGGTTCAACATGCGAGCCTCCGCTGACCTCCACCCTGCAACAGTAAATACGTGTATGTCAACCTACCCCGCGCAACCCCCGACTTCTTACGGCAAAAATTTCTTTAAATTGCTTCAAAATTGTCAAGAAGTAAACTAAAATATGTTATATTATACAATAGATAATTTACTGCTCATGTGTTTACTTGTTTCAATAAATATTTTCGATTTTGTGTTGTTGTAGCACACATTTCACAATAAAGGCTTCCTGTTATAGTTTAGTTGAGCAGAGACCCAACAGAGGGGGGGGGGGGGGAGAACGAGACAGTACCTTGTTCGGGGTTGGCCCACAGCCTCTCCGCCATGGCCGCTACTCGGGGCCACAGTCTGCTGTCGAGGGTAGCATCGTCCACCTGCTCCGTCCACAGCGACGCCTCCGCCCCCCACGTCAGCCGCTTCGCCTCCACAGGGGACACGTCAAGGTCGTCCAGCAGCTTGTAGGGGCTGTTGTCGTAGACCTTCTGCCAGCCGAAGTAGGGCGCGCACCAGTTGTTGCCGTCGGTCACCCAGCCGGCGAACCTGTAGCAGAGACAGCGGACATATAATCGTATCGTACGTGTTAACCCCCTGGACACACCAAGCGGTGCTGTGCTCACCCGCAGTCCAGATAGAGAGCCTCGTAGTTGGAGAATATCACGCGATAGCCCTTGTTGACCAGCTCGGCAATGTGCTTGTCGTTGCCCTTTGTCCATATCTCGATTATGTAAGTATCCTTGTCCAGATACTTCTCGAGGTTGCCGTCTTCAGTAAGGCCACTCGTCCACATGATGATGGGCTTCTCATTGCCTGAACAATCACAGACATTCTAGGATACTTGTTCATAACATGTAGGATTTCGTTTGAGATGCTCATATGCAGAGATAGAGAGATATTTGAGAAAACTTGTTAGAAGGTAGATGGACAAATCAAGATGTGGCGACGAGCGAGATGTGAGCAGTGGTTGAATTGGAGGGATTAAAGGACAAAGACAGATGGAGAGAACTGGTAGAAATCTGGAGAAGGAAACTAGTGTGAAATTTAAAAGCCGAAAATGTTGTGCCATAACCTTGGCAGGATGATATATATATTATTTTATTCCCAAGTCTTTGTATCAACACCACCACCGCCATATGGGCGTTGTGACGTCATACCCTCCAACACCATTGGTCTAGCGCTACTCCGGGGTCATACGTCATACTAACCTCCGTTGGCTTCGACCAGACTGCTGAGCGCACGACGTTGGAAGTAATCCCACAGCTGTATGAAGCCGTCGTGGGTGTGAGGGAAGCCCAATGACGTCATACCCTCCAACACCATTGGTCTAGCGCTACTCCGGGGTCATACGTCATACTAACCTCCGTTGGCTTCGACCAGACTGCTGAGTGCGCGACGCTGGAAGTAATCCCACAGCTGTATGAAGCCGTCGTGGGTGTGAGGGAAGCCCAATGACGTCATACCCTCCAACACCATTGGTCTAGCGCTACTCCGGGGTCATACGTCATACTAACCTCCGTTGGCTTCGACCAGACTGCTAAGCGCGCGACGCTGGAAGTAATCCCACAGCTGTATGAAGCCGTCGTGGGTGTGAGGGAAGCCCAGCTCCGTCATCCCCTCCAACACCTCGGACGCACTCTTCCAGCAGTTGATGTTTACCTGATAGCAACCGACTAGATTAGTTTACTTGACCCACAACTTCAATACATTTAGTTTGGTGAGAACATTGTAACAAACAAACAACTCGCCTCGTCTCCCCCCATGTGGAAGATGTCTGAGTCGAACGCTCTGAGCATGTCGGAGTACACCCCGGACAGAATGGTGTACACCTGCTCCTTGCTGGGGTTCAGTTGTCCACAGGGCGGCTCCACGCAGTGAGCGCTCCAAGGCTGGTTCTGGTAACAATTCACATAGTTGTGTCAATGACAGTTTTATGGGTAAAATACTCTCTTCAAACCTTTTATTCGAACTGTTGTGGAAGCTGAATGATAACATAATACCCTGCATCTAAAGCTACTGCTGGGATTTATCAATATGCATGTCCGGGGACAACCTTACAGATGTATTCGTCATAGACTTAGTGGTTCGTGGCCAATCAGCGGTCGGATCTCGCCGGTTGTCGGTTGGCTATACCAATCACTCTTCTATGACGAAACAATAAACCAGTAAGGTGGTGTCGGGGCACTTTTAATGTCTTCTTCTTCTTGAATGCCTACATTTGGTTATTATGCCATCTAGTCAACCAGTAGGGATACGCTTTTTTCATTGCTTTTTCTGAGTTACAGACATAATAAGAAGAGATGTTACCTTGAAGCAGACGATGGTCCCCGGGTCGGTCCACTGGAACCCCTCCCCCACGTGAGCTGGGGCGTCTAGCTCGGGCACCACCCTGATGCCGCGCACCCTCGCGTACTCTACGATGCTGCGGATGTCGGAGGGGGTGTAAACCTGTATCAGTGAAAGAAACTACATCTTAGTTTTATTATTTAACATTATAGCAATGACCTCTACAATAATTGAAGTTAAATGTTCTTACAATGGCAAATTGCTCTACTGGAATTTATTTTCCATGTCAAGCGGCAGAAATTGGAACAGTTCAAAACGTGCAACGATTTTGAATTTTAAGCTGTAACAATTCCAGAATTTATCGAACAGGGAACGAAGTTTCAGATGAATTCCAGTAAGTGATTAAATAGTCGACGCATTTGTGGTCAACGATGACTCTCTATTGACCTCCTAGAGCCACACTTACTTTCTGGCATCAATCCGTTGACTCCTTCGTATTGGAATAATCTGAGCCTACTTTTAGGTTTTACTTTTGAGATGTAAATTCAATCAAATACTGTAGGCACCTGTTTCTGAGAGTAGGCGCCGTAGCGGCTGAGCTGCGGGAATGAGTCGGACACGAAGGGCCAGCTGTGACGTCATATCTCACCTGTTTCTGAGAGTAGGCGCCGTAGCGGCTGAGCTGCGGGAATGAGTCGGACACGAAGGGCCAGCTGTGACGTCATATCTCACCTGTTTCTGAGAGTAGGCGCCGTAGCGGCTGAGCTGCGGGAATGAGTCGGACACGAAGGGCCAACTGTGAGAGTCTGTTATGTGCCAGTGGAAAGTGTTGAGTTTGTTCATGGCCATACCCTCGAGGGTGCGCAGGATGGAGTCCACGGAGAAGTAGTTCCTGGGAACAGTTCACAATTGCTTCAATCTTCTCCTGCATCATAACAGACAGCTTTCTGTGCTTGATTCTCATAGAAGCCAGCTGCTGGCTGACGGAGATTTTCGAAGGTAGCAAAGTTCAAACAGTAATCAACCCCTCCTTCTCTTAAAGCTTCGATGTAGGCTCGGGGGAGGGGGGTTCAACCCTCTACCCCTCCCCCTCCTATATAGACCACTGTGTGTGCTGCCACCGAGCAATCTTTGCGGGTACCTCCTGTAGCTAGAAGTTGTCTCCTAGGGTTGTCCCTAAAGAGAGGTTCTAACCCTTAGCTTTATACCTTGAGGTGTCTAAGTTGACTCCTCGGTACTGGAAGACGGGGCTGTCGGTGATGTTCGCCTCGCTGAACAAGAGCAGGGCGTGCGTCACGTCATCGCTAACAGCCAACTGAGACAGCGTCTCAAGTGCGTGGCGCGCTCCGAAGTAGGTGGCTGCTTTGATCGTCGCGACCATCTGTGGGTGCAAGAGCAAGGGTATGCGTCACGTCATCGCTAACAGCCAACTGAGACAGCGTCTCAAGTGCGTGGCGCGCTCCGAAGTAGGTGGCTGCTTTGATCGTCGCGACCATCTGTGGGTGGAAGAGCAAGGGTATGCGTCACGTCATCGCTAACAGCCAACTGAGACAGCGTCTCAAGTGCGTGGCGCGCTCCGAAGTAGGTGGCTGCTTTGATCGTCGCGACCATCTGTGGGTGGAAGAGCAAGGGTATGCGTCACGTCATCGCTAACAGCCAACTGAGACAGCGTCTCAAGTGCGTGGCGCGCTCCGAAGTAGGTGGCTGCTTTGATCGTCGCGACCATCTGTGGTTGGAAGAGCAAGGGTATGCGTCACGTCATCGCTAACAGCCAACTGAGACAGCGTCTCAAGTGCGTGGCGCGCTCCGAAGTAGGTGGCTGCTTTGATCGTCGCGACCATCTGTGGTTGGAAGAGCAAGGGTATGCGTCACGTCATCGCTAACAGCCAACTGAGACAGCGTCTCAAGTGCGTGGCGCGCTCCGAAGTAGGTGGCTGCTTTGATCGTCGCGACCATCTGTGGGTGGAAGAGCAAGGGTATGCGTCACGTCATCGCTAACAGCCAACTGAGACAGCGTCTCAAGTGCGTGGCGCGCTCCGAAGTAGGTGGCTGCTTTGATCGTCGCGACCATCTGTGGGTGCAAGAGCAAGGGTATGCGTCACGTCATCGCTAACAGCCAACTGAGACAGCGTCTCAAGTGCGTGGCGCGCTCCGAAGTAGGTGGCTGCTTTGATCGTCGCGACCATCTGTGGGTGGAAGAGCAAGGGTATGCGTCACGTCATCGCTAACAGACAACTGAGACAGCGTCTCAAGTGCGTGGCGCGCTCCGAAGTAGGTGGCTGCCTTGATCGTCGCGACCATCTGTGGTTGGAAGAGCAAGGGTATGCGTCACGTCATCGCTAACAGCCAACTGAGACAGCGTCTCAAGTGCGTGGCGCGCTCCGAAGTAGGTGGCTGCTTTGATCGTCGCGACCATCTGTGGGTGGAAGAGCAAGGGTATGCGTCACGTCATCGCTTACAGCCAACTGAGACAGCGTCTCAAGTGCGTGGCGCGCTCCGAAGTAGGTGGCTGCTTTGATCGTCGCGACCATCTGTGGGTGGAAGAGCAAGGGTATGCGTCACGTCATCGCTAACAGCCAACTGAGACAGCGTCTCAAGTGCGTGGCGCGCTCCGAAGTAGGTGGCTGCTTTGATCGTCGCGACCATCTGTGGGTGGAAGAGCAAGGGTATGCGTCACGTCATCGCTAACAGCCAACTGAGACAGCGTCTTAAGTGCGTGGCGCGCTCCGAAGTAGGTGGCTGCTTTGATCGTCGCGACCATCTGTGGGTGGAAGAGCAGGGTATGCGTCACATCATCGCTAACAGCCAACTGAGACAGCGTCTCAAGTGCGTGGCGCGCTCCGAAGTAGGTGGCTGCTTTGATCGTCGCGACCATCTGTGGGTGCAAGAGCAAGGGTATGCGTCACGTCATCGCTAACAGACAACTGAGACAGCGTCTCAAGTGCGTGGCGCGCTCCGAAGTAGGTGGCTGCTTTGATCGTCGCGACCATCTGCAGGAAATGTAATGACGTCACTTTACTGTACGAGGGTAAATACTCGGGACTTAACAACTTGGCCCCCCGCTTTATAATGGGAATATGACCCGAGTCATAGAGGAGCAGATGAACTGTGTATTTATTATGACAGGTGGCGAGAGCAACAAGTTAGTGGCGCCTACCGTGGTCTCGCTCTCCTTGCTAAGCGCCAGGGCGTAGCTCTCGTCGACGCCGACGCTGAGGCCGACGACGGACGCGTCTTGAATGATGACGTCGACGCGCAGAGACAGCGCATGTCTCTCTATCGGCACCTCGGCCAGATGGGACAGGATGTTGAGCTGGGACACGAAGCGGAGGGCAGCCTAGAAGCAAGAGACACACACAAGCTCGTTGAGCAAGACAGCGCTTAGGGACATTATCGGGGCATTGTAACTACAATTCATTGTTCCACTAGTAATAACTTAATAATGATTGCGATGGTAATTCTTTGTAGAGAGCCTGTCCAGGGACAAAGATAAGTTGGAAGAAATGTCCGAGGGCTGTTAGTATGACTAATAATTTGATTTGAATTGAATTGAATTCCAACATTCACAAATTGTGACTGAAGAAAATCTCTGAAAAAGCCTTCAGTCAGAATACACAGACCGTGAGTGACATGTTGCACATACCTTGTCCAGCAACTCCTTGACCCTCGCCCCCGCCTCGAGTCCGACGCCCTCTACGGTGACCTTGTCCGCGCTGACCGGCACCAGAGTCCGGCTGAGAGTCAGCTGACCGTTGGGCTTGGGCCACAACATGGCGTCTGGGTCACACAGCACCTTGCACACAGATAGGGCCTGGACAGCGTCGCCGTCCTTCACCGGCTGCTTCTCGCAGACAGAGTCGACGCAGTTGTAGCTCCACACCGGCCTGCAGAGGAGGGAACGTGATGAAGAAATAGCTGAGTCCGACTTAATTTATTTATTTGTTTATTTATGAATTGGCCCCATACAGCGTTTTAGACCAGTATAACAAGGGATGATTAACAACGATGCATGATGATGAAGAAGGGAGGAGGGGAAGCCTGGTACCGGCACGTAGCCTACTCATGTCGAATGTAATTCTCTACTTCTCTAATACACCGCCTTGGGTTGAATACTTGGAGATTCCTAACAGACTGGGCGTGACTAATGAGGCTTGTTCACCCTACTAAGCGGAATGTGTGAAAGAACGCCAGGAACCTGTTGTTTTTCGTTGAAACAGCGTACATAAAAGGGGCAGTAGACAAAGATTTTAGGTCGGTATCTGCGCTGGTTAAAGGTGGTAGTAGATAATGTTCTTAGGTTGGTATGAGAGTAGTTACGTCGGTACTGGTATAGCACGGGCATAACAGCTGGTTCAAGTATATATATAACAACAACTCTTTCCATGGCAACCCAGCCAACATTGAGATTGGATGGAGCACGTAAAAGAGAATAGGGAACACGCGTATGAAAATTTTAATCGGTTTTTAAATACCTTGTCTCTCATTTAATAATTTTGTGTCTTTGAATTTTGAAATACGGATCAGTCTATGCCTCAAAATAATTGGTTTAGTAACGATAAATAAAAGGGCGCGAAAAACGAGCCGTCGCCATGTTGAGTGGATTTGACGTCATGGTTTTGTACTGTGTGCGTACGCTCACCGCCTCAGCGATTGGTCTGTTACGCCACATCTACAGAATCATTGCGTCACAGGGGGGTCACAGCCACCTGTACGCGTTTCAGATCCCCGAGTTTAAACTTCAATAAATGCGACCACATTTAACCTATTTAAAAACTTCTTTTTTACTTGGGACTTGCATTAATATACTTTTTGTATCTGATACTATTAAACTAAGTGTTTGGTTTAACAAAAAAAATCGTACGCGTGTTGCCTATTGTCTATGTAGGCTCAACTAAAGTTACTACATATTACTATTTGAGTGGGTAATACAATGGGTAAATATATAGGATTATAATATAAAACATGTAAAGGAACATGTTGAGTTTGATTATGTGGTGTTTAACGACGTACTTGGCAACTAGGTGGTAGGACGTCGGAGGTGATTGGAGAAAGGGGACAAGTGACGTAAGGACGGACCTATTTCATCGCCTACGACTGGCAAAGTCACCCTGGGCTAAATTCTACCACCGGCGTCGAACATGCTGAGCAACGTTCGTGAATTAGCAATTGGTGTCAAAATACCTCTTGTATACAAGATGATAACCTTATTCCACCTGCTTCAAAATACTCTATTAATAGCATTTGTTGTCTACATCCTTATCTTTTCGTAGATATAACACTTTGATCATATTTCAATGCAATCACAGAATTTCGATTGTGATAACTCATTTAGAATTAATTTCAGATGGATTGTTTGTGCATGTTATCTCCTTGATAGATTTGAGTTTAATTTATCCATCGCTTCGGTGCGCTGATTAACATACTAAAGCTGCATACAATACAATACAATGTACAGTTGTACGTTTTTATGTTCTTTTTGTGTAAAACACTCACGTAGGCTTTCGCGGCCCGAGTCAATCACTAAACTTGGCTTTCGGGTATAGCCGCGTCGATTGTTGCTTAAAAGCTGACGTTTCGGGCAGGTTACACTACCCATCTTCAGAGCTAAGACCTGAAGAAGTCACAGAATAAAACCTACTCGGTCCAGCTTCACTCTGCGACTGCAACAAGTCCTATTGTTTCCCGCGTATCGTTCTCCTCCGTTCTCCTCCCGTTCGACCGGTTCGACTCCGTCGTTATCACCTGACGTCATCTCCGATAGCGCTCGCCGTGTTTCCCGCGCGTTGTTGATGCGATGTATAGTCGGTCTCCAAATGCGGCTCAACTTCAGTCCATCGTCCCGATTGAAATTATTTGGGTGCTTTTCAATTTCAATTGCTTCCCGGACCAGACGGGACCGATAATGTGTTGTTACAGCTAAAGCTCTCGTCTCTTCGAAATTAATGCGATGACCTTCGTTGAAACTATGTTCCGCTATTGCCGACTTATCTATGTGGCCCAGTTTTGTGTGGCTAACGTGTTCTTTCAATCTCGTTGAAATTGAACGCCCTGTCTGGCCAATGTACACTTTATCGCACGCGCCACACGGAATCTGGTACACACCCGACGTGTTCAGAGGCGGAAGTTTATCCTTAGCTTGATTGAGCATTGTCGATATCTTCCTGTCCGCTGAAAAAATTGTTTTAATCTGGTATTTACGTAACAACCTCCCAATACGGTCAGTTACATTTTCCACATAGGGTAAGTAGGCCTGGGCAACAGCTCCTCGTCCTTCTACCTCCGACGGTTTTGAAGTCTTTGACACATTATTCTCGCGTAAAGTTTGAGCTATAGCCCTATGCCCATATCCATTTTGTAACAATGATGTTTTAATTGTTTTATGTTCAGAGCTTAGGTGTTTAGCATCCGAAATCCTATACGCTCTAGTAGCTAGCGTGTTGAGCACAGCGCGAATTTGAGCTGGATGGTGGTGTGAGTCAGCATGCAGATATCGACCTGTGTGGGTTGCTTTCCTATACACCGAGTGTCCCAACGTTCCATCTTCATATCTCGTGACCAACACATCGAGGAAGGGTAGTTTACCATCGCTCTCCACCTCCATAGTGAAAGTTATGCTGTCATTTAAGCTGTTTAAGAATAACAGAAATTCATTTAACTTCCCTATGCCATGGGGCCAAACCACGAAAGTGTCGTCTACGTACCTAAACCAATGTGTCGGTGCAAACGTTGCTTTCTTAAGAGCATTAATTTCAAAGTCTTCCATAAATATGTTCGCTATTGCCGGTGACGCTGGAGAACCCATTGGCGTTCCCTCCACTTGTTTGTAGTATTCACCGTCAAACATAAAATATGTCGACTTCAGGACCCCCTCCACCAAAGTGGCAATATGCGCAGGACATTTTTGGCGTATTACAGAGACCGCCTCAACTATAGGAATTTTTGTAAACAAAGACACCACATCAAAGCTCACTAGAATGTCATCACTTGCTAATTTCAACCCACTCAGAATGTTGACAAAATGGTATGAATCTCTTATGTAAGAAGCTGCGTCTTCTACTACGGGTTGTAATTGTCTGGCCAAATATTTTGCCAGATTGTAAGAAGGAGATGCGATCGCACTTACAATTGGTCTAAGAGGAAAGTCCTGTTTATGCACCTTAGGTAGGCCATATAATCTCGGTATTCGTGAGTTCGACGGCAATAACCTACGTTTGACATCACCGTCCAGGGGGGAACGTTTTATGTTGTCGGCTATCTCCTTCTCTGTCCGTGCAGTTGGGTTACGTTTCAGTTTCTCATAGGCTGAATCATTTAATAATTCATGTATCTGTTGTTTATAGGTCTCAGTTTTCACAATTACAGATGCATTGCCTTTATCAGCTGGTACCACTAAAATATCCGGTCGTTCCCTAAGGGCTTTCAGCGCTCGAAATTCAGCAGGTTTTAAATTCGGGCGTGGTGGCTTCGCTATGCGGATTATCCTCGCTGCCTCTGACCGTATCTCTTCAGCGTCATTAATGGGCAAACCTCGAATCGCTGTTTCCACCCCGCAAATGATATTCTCTACAGGAATACGTTTCGGTGCAACTGCATAATTAAAACCTTTAGTTAATACTGAAATCGTCGCTTCGTCAAACGTCTCGTCAGTTCGGTTATAAATCACCTTGTCCACATCTAAATGTCGCGTGTTACCACTATTCTGTTTCTTAGATAACTTGTCAAATTTCGCAACTTGTTGCCTCGTTGTTTTCCCGTGTGTTGTTTCCGCATGTTGTGATGTAATCACGTCAATCTTGTCAAACAATATAGGATGAACAACACGACTCAATCGATAATGAATACTCAGTAATTGTTTAGCAATTCTGTCAAGCTCACGTCTCGTACAACGTATTTCGTCACGTAATAATGCTTTTCTCGCACTTACCAGTATTCTATTTGTGGCCGGTGTGTTCTTGTGGTACTTGATACGCGAAAAATCAGGCAGCACATTACTGTCCCTACATCTCAAAAGAAATGTTAAGTTACAAAGACACTGCGCTCTCTTAGATCGAAGCTTATCGAAGTCTCTTGCTTCTTGTGCAATTTCCTCCCCGTAAAGGCGGGTTAAACACTCACGTAGGCTTTCGCGGCCCGAGTCAATCACTAAACTTGGCTTTCGGGTATAGCCGCGTCGATTGTTGCTTAAAAGCTGACGTTTCGGGCAGGTTACACTACCCATCTTCAGAGCTAAGACCTGAAGAAGTCACAGAATAAAACCTTAGGTTTTATTCTGTGACTTCTTCAGGTCTTAGCTCTGAAGATGGGTAGTGTAACCTGCCCGAAACGTCAGCTTTTAAGCAACAATCGACGCGGCTATACCCGAAAGCCAAGTTTAGTGATTGACTCGGGCCGCGAAAGCCTACGTGAGTGTTTAACCCGCCTTTACGGGGAGGAAATTGCACAAGAAGCAAGAGACTTCGATAAGCTTCGATCTAAGAGAGCGCAGTGTCTTTGTAACTTAACATTTCTTTTGAGATGTAGGGACAGTAATGTGCTGCCTGATTTTTCGCGTATCAAGTACCACAAGAACACACCGGCCACAAATAGAATACTGGTAAGTGCGAGAAAAGCATTATTACGTGACGAAATACGTTGTACGAGACGTGAGCTTGACAGAATTGCTAAACAATTACTGAGTATTCATTATCGATTGAGTCGTGTTGTTCATCCTATATTGTTTGACAAGATTGACGTGATTACATCACAACATGCGGAAACAACACACGGGAAAACAACGAGGCAACAAGTTGCGAAATTTGACAAGTTATCTAAGAAACAGAATAGTGGTAACACGCGACATTTAGATGTGGACAAGGTGATTTATAACCGAACTGACGAGACGTTTGACGAAGCGACGATTTCAGTATTAACTAAAGGTTTTAATTATGCAGTTGCACCGAAACGTATTCCTGTAGAGAATATCATTTGCGGGGTGGAAACAGCGATTCGAGGTTTGCCCATTAATGACGCTGAAGAGATACGGTCAGAGGCAGCGAGGATAATCCGCATAGCGAAGCCACCACGCCCGAATTTAAAACCTGCTGAATTTCGAGCGCTGAAAGCCCTTAGGGAACGACCGGATATTTTAGTGGTACCAACTGATAAAGGCAATGCATCTGTAATTGTGAAAACTGAGACCTATAAACAACAGATACATGAATTATTAAATGATTCAGCCTATGAGAAACTGAAACGTAACCCAACTGCACGGACAGAGAAGGAGATAGCCGACAACATAAAACGTTCCCCCCTGGACGGTGATGTCAAACGTAGGTTATTGCCGTCGAACTCACGAATACCGAGATTATATGGCCTACCTAAGGTGCATAAACAGGACTTTCCTCTTAGACCAATTGTAAGTGCGATCGCATCTCCTTCTTACAATCTGGCAAAATATTTGGCCAGACAATTACAACCCGTAGTAGAAGACGCAGCTTCTTACATAAGAGATTCATACCATTTTGTCAACATTCTGAGTGGGTTGAAATTAGCAAGTGATGACATTCTAGTGAGCTTTGATGTGGTGTCTTTGTTTACAAAAATTCCTATAGTTGAGGCGGTCTCTGTAATACGCCAAAAATGTCCTGCGCATATTGCCACTTTGGTGGAGGGGGTCCTGAAGTCGACATATTTTATGTTTGACGGTGAATACTACAAACAAGTGGAGGGAACGCCAATGGGTTCTCCAGCGTCACCGGCAATAGCGAACATATTTATGGAAGACTTTGAAATTAATGCTCTTAAGAAAGCAACGTTTGCACCGACACATTGGTTTAGGTACGTAGACGACACTTTCGTGGTTTGGCCCCATGGCATAGGGAAGTTAAATGAATTTCTGTTATTCTTAAACAGCTTAAATGACAGCATAACTTTCACTATGGAGGTGGAGAGCGATGGTAAACTACCCTTCCTCGATGTGTTGGTCACGAGATAATATGAAGATGGAACGTTGGGACACTCGGTGTATAGGAAAGCAACCCACACAGGTCGATATCTGCATGCTGACTCACACCACCATCCAGCTCAAATTCGCGCTGTGCTCAACACGCTAGCTACTAGAGCGTATAGGATTTCGGATGCTAAACACCTAAGCTCTGAACATAAAACAATTAAAACATCATTGTTACAAAATGGATATGGGCATAGGGCTATAGCTCAAACTTTACGCGAGAATAATGTGTCAAAGACTTCAAAACCGTCGGAGGTAGAAGGACGAGGAGCTGTTGCCCAGGCCTACTTACCCTATGTGGAAAATGTAACTGACCGTATTGGGAGGTTGTTACGTAAATACCAGATTAAAACAATTTTTTCAGCGGACAGGAAGATATCGACAATGCTCAATCAAGCTAAGGATAAACTTCCGCCTCTGAACACGTCGGGTGTGTACCAGATTCCGTGTGGCGCGTGCGATAAAGTGTACATTGGCCAGACAGGGCGTTCAATTTCAACGAGATTGAAAGAACACGTTAGCCACACAAAACTGGGCCACATAGATAAGTCGGCAATAGCGGAACATAGTTTCAACGAAGGTCATCGCATTAATTTCGAAGAGACGAGAGCTTTAGCTGTAACAACACATTATCGGTCCCGTCTGGTCCGGGAAGCAATTGAAATTGAAAAGCACCCAAATAATTTCAATCGGGACGATGGACTGAAGTTGAGCCGCATTTGGAGACCGACTATACATCGCATCAACAACGCGCGGGAAACACGGCGAGCGCTATCGGAGATGACGTCAGGTGATAACGACGGAGTCGAACCGGTCGAACGGGAGGAGAACGGAGGAGAACGATACGCGGGAAACAATAGGACTTGTTGCAGTCGCAGAGTGAAGCTGGACCGAGTAGGTTTTATTCTGTGACTTCTTCAGGTCTTAGCTCTGAAGATGGGTAGTGTAACCTGCCCGAAACGTCAGCTTTTAAGCAACAATCGACGCGGCTATACCCGAAAGCCAAGTTTAGTGATTCTTTTTGTGTGTTTTGTTCTTTTTTCGTTTTCTTTGTGTGGTGTTAAAAGACCGTCGGCGTTATTCCATCCGACGATATTCAGTCTGTAAGAGATGTTGTGTGGGGGATGTTGTGTGGGGGATGTTGTGTGGGGGATGTTGTGTGGGGGATGTTGTGTGGGGGATGTTGTGTGGGGGATGTTGTGTGAGGGATGTTGTGTGGGGGATGTTGTGTGAGGGATGTTGTGTGAGGGATGTTGTGTGGGGGATGTTGTGTGGGGGATGTTGTGTGAGGGATGTTGTGTGGGGGATGTTGTGTGGGGGATGTTGTGTGGGGGATGTTGTGTGAGGGATGTTGTGTGAGGGATGTTGTCGGATGTTACCTACCTCTCCTGTGCGCTCAGGCCCGGCGTACACACAGCAAGTATAGCTGCGACGAACACAGCATTCAGCCAGAACATCTTGCACCGGTCTGGGAATAAAGAAGACGATAATAAGGAGGCTGGAATACATAGTCGTCCCCTCCCCCTAGGGGCGCCCGGTGTTGCTAAGGATTTGTTTTCACGCGTGAAATTGTTATCGTACAACAACGGGCGCCCCTAGGGGTAGGAACTAAACTACAAATTCGCCAGCTAGCTCATAACAACGTCGGTAGGAAACAGAAAATATGAGAAAGAAGAATAAGATTTAAAGGGGTTAATGGGGGGACCTGGCTTCGACGCAAATCCTATCAATTGTATCGGTAGCAATTTAAATCACAATGTGCAATATCAAGTAACTGTTTTGGTCATAGATGAAGTTGTCAGACATACATGGCTTATCTCGCAGTATGTGCATTATAAGATAAAGTCACTGATGCAAATAGCTTATTGTGCAGACCACTATCAGTTGGACGAGTGGAGTCCAGCATGATAACACGACGTTGGAGTCTAGATTGTATAAGTTGATCATATATTATTTTGATTTACTTATGTAATCAAAGAGAGATCATATTTTGACACTTCTCAGTTTAAACATTTGTTCCCATTTCATAACTGAAGCTGAAATCAATGTATTTCGTAATTGTATAACAGTTTCTCTTTAGGTTAGGCCTATTCAAACCCAATGCTTGGCTCCTGGTTGTGTGAGACTAGCACCCTTGAATTATTACACCTGTTTCAAACCGTAAGAAACACGCTTTTTGTAAGTTATAGACTTGAAATTATCCTGGCTGGATGAAAATAATGAATTAAAAGGTGTATTTATTTCCCATTGTTTGGATTATTCTATTTGTCCCGCTGATTGATAATATAGCGTCAATCATGACGTGTGGGCCATTGTTTCCAAGCCGGTGGCAGAACCGAGAATAGTCGTAAAGTAGATTAGAAGTACATTAGATAGACGATAAATAGAGAAGGTAGATAGAGGTAGATTAGCTAGACCACAAGTAAATAAAAACCTATAGAAATTATGTTATTTATGCCTCCAAAATGTTTTTACGGATATTTGTTTCACAAGAACTTCACATTTTCCCAACCACGCGGCTGAGGAAAATCAAACAAAGTTGTTGTCCCACCCCACAGACCCACACATTGACTTTCTGTAAAGTCGGCGTGCGAGATTTTCCCATCTTACCTGTAACTCTGCAAGTCCCTTGGAAGATTTCTTTGCCAGCGCTCTTCAGAATAGCCTAACTGAAGGAACACATTAGGTTTTAATACTTGTTTTAACCTTATCTTGATGTTTTCCCTCTCCTAAAACCTGACCTGGTATCAGATATAGCTGGCACTAATTGGATCGATTTGTTATTTTTATCGAAGATTAAAATGCACTGCTTGATAAAATTCATGTAGGGTAATGTCTATTATTAACATTATGAAACATTTTATGAAACATGAGCATTGATTATTGTAGCAGTATTTTGTTTTTGTTAAATAAGAATGACATAGAGGCATTGCATAAGCAACAAAATAAAGCAGTGCGTTTTATCCTTCAGGTGAACAGGTTCACACCTTTAAAACAAATGTACAATGAATACTTCTTCTTCTTCTTCTTATGCCAACAATTGACCTATGGTCATCATGCGTTTTCGCGTTTCCCAGTAGTAGATAGGATTCTTTTTCTGCCTCCGCCATATCTTTTGGCATTGCATCTCTTATATCTTGGAGTGCCGGGCATCTATGTAAGTGCTCCCTGGTATGCTGTTCTGTTGTACATAGTGTGCATGTGCTGGAGTCGGTTATCCCTATGCAGGTGTGAAGCTAGCAGATCATGACCGGTTTCCAGTCTGAATTGCGCCGTTTAAATACTGAATGACTGAATATTCTGACTTTCATTTAAGTAAGTAAGTAAGTAAGTAAGTAAGTAAGTAAGTAAGTAAGTAAGTAAGTAAGTAAGTAAGTAAGTAAGTAAGTAAGTAAGTAAGTAAGTAAGTAAGTAAGTAAGTTTTATTTCCAGATCAATATAGCATATTACATTGTATACACTTTGTGATGACCCCTAAGTTTAATTGTCTGTGATGATAAGTAGCAATTTACTTACCCTAAACAAATAAACTTTTTTGTTGAGGTGTTTGGAAAGGTGCATATTTTGCTGTATGAATGTAACAGGATGCAGTTGGGAGATATTCCCTCACAATTATAGTCGATTTACAGCTACGCGTTGCGAGCGAAGCGAGGGCGCGAGCTCCAGTCAGTGGCCGAGTTTCAAGCAAAGAAGTTAATAGTTTCACGCAAACTCGGCCACTGATTGGAGCTCGCGCCTTCGCTTCGCTCGCAACGCGTAGCTGTAAACGTACCATTAGACTAAAATAAGACTAAAATTAAATATTAATCTAAACAAATAATATTATAAATAAATAAGACAAAATGTAAGAAATAATACAAGACACAAAAATGGGCATACCATAAATATCTTACTTAGCCAATTCACAATACCAATATTATTAAGAGTTGGCAGTATACAAGATATCGGTGTTATTGTAGTTTGTCTTGCAAAAATTCTTTAACAGAAAAGTATGCTTTGTTACTGAGGAGTTGTTTTAATTTGTTTCTAAAAATACTCATACTAGAAGTCAAGTGTATTCTCGTCGCCACTTTTCTGTCCCTCCTCACTAGGATTAGTAGGGGATTGGGATCTCTGGTTATCACATTATGGTATATGACACGGCTGTTTTTATACTTATTTATTACTAGTTAACTTATAGTGTTATAGTGTGGCCTAAGGAAGGCATGCAGTGGGTTTTTAGTTACCTAGCTAGGAGAGCACATGTAGGATTGTACAAAGAAGTAATAAATAAGTATAATTTGTATAATAACAGCCGTGTCATATACCATAACGTGATAACCAGAGATCCCAATCCCCTACTAATCCTAGTGAGAAGAGGGACAGAAAACAAGATCGGCAAGAGCGCACTTCCGCTCCACGTTCGTAAGGGACTCGGTACTAGAGGCAATCGAGTCAGGGTCCATCTTGTTGGCCGCATGTTGCTTCAACGTGTTCATTCCGTGTATGAGCCCCTCTCGAACTCCGCTCTCCACTGCCCTTTCAATCGGCTCGCAGCTCACGGTGACTTCGCCACCGGCCGTTCTGGCTTCTCCCGCAGACGTGGAAACCTCCATTTTACAGGCATTGTCTTCACGGGTTATCCGCGCTTCTGGAATTACGGCATCGAGATCTGTCGAGGTGAGCTCAAACGACGGAGCACATTCCACTATTCTCCACGCAAATCGAAACAGCTCTTACTCAACATGTCTGCTTCTGCCTTTTGAAACAACTCATCTCTCACTGTCAAAATTCTCTGGTCCAAATCAACCAGTTGTTCCAGAATCTTGCACTTCTCTTCAGAAGTTCGCTTTTGAATCCTCGGTTTCTCCTCGAGTTCTCCGCGAAGGTCCTCTCGTTCCTGATTCAGCACCTGAATGTTTTGTTTCAAGTCATGAATACGCGATTCGCTCTCGGAAAAGCTACATTGAAGGTCGTGGCTTCGTTTTATCATCCTTTGCAAACGGTCCTGGTTGTCACCATCGCGGAAGTCTCCGCCTTCTCTCTGGTCGTCCAGGAGTATTTGACGTTGGACCGAGGACATGCGGTTATTTATATCGACGAGGTCGTTTTTATCGCGAAGATTCTTGTCGACTTCCGTTGCCAACTTCGACTTGGCGAGGTGAACGTCGTTGTCGATCTCCGACAAACGTTTGCTTATCGTGTCGGTGCGCAGCTTGAAAAGGCTCTCCCGAGTCGTTACGTTTTGCAATTCTACTTCCAACTTTGCCTTGTCTTTCTTAAAAGTTTCGTAAACCTGCTTTAGTAACAAATGTTTGCCTGGTGCTCTGCACGTAGTAACATCTGATGGTTTATCCGCCAAAGCGCCTGCAACCGAAGAGCTACGAGACGGGCCAGGTCTCGGATCGACCCTGCTGCAATCTGGCCACACCTCCCTCTCCCTGATGTGTTTGAGTTCATGCATCAACGAACTATTGCTCGCCTCGGCTTCCGACAACCGACGCTTCAACTCTTGTATGGACGTAGCTGTTCGGTTCGACGTTTCAGACTCGTTGGTTTGAATCTGTTGAAGAAGGCAACGAAGTGACTCGTTCTGTTCTTGGAGATCGTGAACGAAGCTACCGTTGACGCTCAACTCGTCTTGCAATGCCAAATGGTTTCCAGACAATAGTTCAAACTCTGATGCCAATCTGTCCTTTTCTTCTTTACTCTTGAGCAAGGTGGCGACTTTCTCTCGCAGTTCTCGCATTTGGTTTTGTAGCATCAAGTTATCCTGTTTAAGATTTTCCTGTTCTGAATCAGAATCACGTAATTGTCGCTTCAAGTTTGCGTACTCTTCATTCAACTGGTTCACGCAGTCGCCCTTCACTCGCACCTCCTTCAATTCCTTGTCTAGCATGAGTATTTGATCATCTCGCTGTTTGATCTGCAGTTTTAGGGAATCATTGCTCTCTGTCAATTGCTTGACGTCGAACTGCCTTTGTTCTTCCTGTTTGATCAGTTGTTGGAGCTTACTTGACGCTCCTTCATTTTCTGTCACTTTTGACTTGAGTAGCATCTCAACTTTTTGTAAATTTGCTCCAGTGGTTTCGACTTCAGCCTTGCTGCGATCCAGCTCCGTTTGTAGCGCTTTATTCTCTGCCTCGAGATGTTGAGCTCTGTACTTATACTTGTCGTGTTCAATGTTGAGTGTCATTACCTTGGATTGCTCGCAACGCAGCGCCTGAGAAGCCATTTCCTTACTCTGTGTCAGTGCATCAAGCATCTGCTGCATGTTGCCTATTTGCAACACAGAGATTTCCTGCGTGACCAACTGTTTCTGCGATTCGTTTTTCAGGAGCTCCGTCAGAACGGTTTTATCCTTGTTCAACGACGCCACCGTTGCACTCAGAGTTTGGATGTGAACACCCACTTTCTCCAGATTGACACAAGCTTGCGTTGTCTCATTTTCAAGTGCTGGGACGTCTAGACGAAGTTGCGCCTCTCGTCTCTGCATACTGTTCAGCTCTTCCAACTTCAGAGACAGTGAATCCTTTGCGCTCTCCAAGGTTTCAATCTTTTTCTCATGTACCAACTTCTCAGATTCAAGCTCATCACTCATTTTTGCAGCCTAGAAAAACAAAACAACACCATGAGCATAAGTTGTGGTTGTAGAATGGCAGACACTATATGGAAAATTACTACATGATGATTGTATACATGATACATTTTTATTGGTTGCAAATACTTTGTCATATTTCAATGCAAACAAGAATTTTGATTGTGATAACTCATTTATAATAAATTGCAGATAGATTGTTTTGTCATGTTATCTCGTTGATAGTTTTGGATTTGATTTATCCATCACTTTGGACTGCCACATGAATAGTACGCTCGGCTTGTTCATGCGCTGATTGACTTACTATAAGAGCTGCATACAATACAATTTGCTTGTACAGTTGTACGTTTTTTACGTTCTTTTTGTGTGTTTTGTTCTTATTACGTTTTCTTTGTGTGGTGTTAAAAGACCGTCGGCGTTATTCCATCCGACGATATTCAGTCTGTAAGAGATGTTGTGTGAGGGATGTTGTCGGATGTTATGTTACCACCTCTTCTGTGCACTCAGGCCCGGCGTACACACAGCAAGTATAGCCGGTGGCAGAACCGAGAATAGTCGGCGAAGTAGATTAGAAGTACATTAGATAGATGATAAATAGAGAAGGTAGATAGATTAGCTAGACCACAAGTAAATAAAAACCTATAGAAATTATGTTATTTATGGCTCCAAAATGTTTTAACGAATATTTGTTTCACAAGAACTTCACATTTTCCCAACCACGCGGCTGAGGAAAATCAAACAAAGTTGTTGTCCTGCCCCACAGACAGACCCACACATTGACTTTCTGTAAAGTCGGCGTGCGAGATTTCCCAAGAAGTAATTCCTTATCTTAAGTAGGCCTACCTGCAAGTCCCTTGGAAGATGTCTTTATCAGCGCTCGACTTCAGAATAGCCTAACTGAATGAACACATCAGGTTTTAATACCTGTTTAACCTTATCTTGATGTGTTCCCTCTCCTAAAACCTGACCTAGTATCAATAGCTGGCACTATTGAATCGATTTGTTATTTTTATTGAAGATAAAAATGCACTGCTTGATAAAATTAATTTAGGGTCAAGTCTATTATGAAACAATCATTTATACTGTACACAAAATATATTGGCAAATATGGTAGGCTACAAACAAATTCTAGAGTTGCAAAAGATATTTCGATTTCTTTACGAATGACGTCTCACGCATTTGCATTGTTCTTTGTAATAAATAAATATGCGTGAATAAATAAATTACGACACCGATATCTTCTACCGGTAGGTCTACTTGGACAGGGATGTATCACTAACTAATTTCTAGGAGCACAAAAAAATGCTTACAAGGGGTTGTAGTAGGTATTGCTTTTGTTGTAGCTGCCAAACCATTCCAGCTGGATTTATGAAATTTTGAGAAATAAAACCATAGAGAAATAAATAAAACCATAGATAAAACAGATGAACAATGACTCTGTTTTATTCCTCTATGCAGTGACTCACACACTGCTTTCAAGACACAATGTATTTTTTTCTCCGGTACGGCCAACTTACCAAATACTGAAATAAAGCACGTGTGGCAACTGACCATGTTCTAACTAGCCACAGTCTCCCCAACATACTTGCTATTTTAATGCTGTCCAAACAAGCGAACCATTCTTATAGCATAAGGTTTACTACTATTAGTTTAAAGTGTTGTTAACACCGGTAGTTATTATTGACTATTTTTCTTTTGTTAGTCTATTCATATCATTACAGAAAAATACATTTACATCACTTAATTATGGGAGTGGGTAAGGGCGGAACAGGGAGGAGCGAGGGGGTGATAAGTCCATCTACACCCCAATGTGTCAATGATAGTGAACCATTGGTCAGTGTAGGGAGCAATCGCTTCATCGCCCGCTGTATCCACTACTGATTTACCTATACAATAACGTCAACCATTTGTCATTTTATTAGTATTGTTATATTATAATTAACCAAAATAATCACAAGGAAAGTTGGAGTCATTGCACTACAATAAGTATGTACTGTAATATTACTTACTAGATGTAACAACCCCAGAGTAAAAGGAAATAATACCACACATTTACGAAAAACAAATCACAGTAATATAATAGTATTATGGATTGATAGAAAATTATGCCTGTCTCTAAATGCACTATGGTAGAAGTGATTACTAACTGGATTATGTACTTCTAAAGTGGATACTCTGCACTCATTCAGAGCTTACCGAACATGTTCACACAAGACTATACCAGCTGAAAATAACGGAATAAACTGACTCTGACAAAAGATAGCATAATTGTGCAGTTCTCACACTTTCAAAGAAAAATCCTGCTACCACAAACTGAGTATACTAAGATTCGGTATTACAATAAAACACTAAATATTTATCCGGGACTAACTTGTTTTCTCCACAAAAATCACCAATCAGAAGCGTGGATGCCAAAAAGAAAATACGTTAGCTCTGGACTAAATATTTAGCGGCCTATCATAATACCAGACCGAAGAGAACTTAAAATTCCTACCGATATCAAATCTGCTTGCAATGAGTATTTTCTTTGGACACAAGCAATTTTATTAGCCCTGTAAAAGATAGTACCCTACAGCACTAACACAACAAGTAGGCTATGTAGTCAACACAAAAATATAATGAAATATAATAGAATAAAAGAAATAAATTAAAAATAAAATAGGTATAGTATTATAATAGATACTGCATAGTCAAAGACAGTCTTTTAAGATTTCAAGACAATTAGTACAGTAGTACGAAACAGTAGTTACTGGACATACTACATGTACCGTGTACGTACATAAAAATAATATATAACTCTGCCACTGCCAGTGTTTTAATATCGGGATCACGTTCACTTTAAGAACAAGTTAAATCAAGTACTAGCATGCGGTTTGTTGGATTGTACAAAATCCTTACTCTTTTTCACATTTGTCAAAGCTTACTTTACTCCTACATGCTAAACTAAATACATATGAAGTACGAACCAATTATGTATTAGTTACCGACTTATTAGCAATGTTGCCATGCCCATAAAAGTATATTTGACACAACATTGTTGCCTTTTGCAAATTTGCTTCTTTCCACAAAGCACCGAGTCAAAAGACTGTTATGAAACAACATTTGCAAACGGCATACTTCTAGAGTAGGCCTACCATTATTTCGTCCATAATCTGAAGCCAATGTCTCTTTAAAATGTAACTTCCATTGACATATTAGAACGTAATTTAAATATCACTGAGCCGAGAGTCTGGAAACCACACAAAGATGTTATCTACCTTATATGTGGTCAGTGGTCACAACACAATCTGAAACTACACCAGGAAACAGGTAACCTTTGGTATGAGATGTGCATGACTGATAGTTGAGGTACAACCATACAATAGTTAGATATAACATTTTAGTTCTAAGTTTGAGAACCACTGAAAGTGTAGGCCTATGTATTACTGTATGTATATGTATATATTCTGTAAAGTGTAAATGATTCACTTCTTATGATTCTACATTCTAAAGAGAATAGTGTCATTAGCCTAATATTAATTAGTTCACTTATTTATTGGACGTGTGTTTACAGGTGTAATAGTAGGCTATGCTATTTTGATTGTACGGAGTAATTGGCATAAAACAATATAGGTACTTCACATAAACCAAAATACATTAATCAATTAGTTGTATACTGAGATACACAATATGCACATTGCATCCAAGTAATTCTACCTTTCCGGTCCTATATCGAGTAAGGCTCGACATCACAAGTCCTGCAGTTAGATACCATTCTGAACTTTTGAAAATGAAAATAAAAATTTAAAACATTCAAAAATAAAAATATAAAAATAAAAACTTTTGGATTTTGAAACTTTTCTTAGCGTTGCCCACCTAATTCAGTCAAAAATTAATTTCTATGAGCCAACAAAGCCATAGAGACATAGGGCCTAATATTAGACTAAACAAAATAATTTGAGTGCAAATGGGCTAACGATTGTGAAGTAAAGAATAAAACAAGATAAGACATATTGATAGCACACATCTGCTACTGTTGTTTTCAGAATAGGATCGTATGTCTAATGGTGTGCAGGTACATAACTATGTACACACATCACAAAATAGCCCAAACTTATGAAAGGTGGTCCTCGAAATGATGAGTGAATGCATCGCTCTGAGTTGCGTTGAACGAGACGCCGCATATTGGACAAACGTAGCCAATGGCTTCCACGCTGCACCTGTTGGGACAGAACGAAACTCAAATAGAACACAAACATTCCAATTTTGCTTTGCAAAAGTGCTAAATAATGGGGTGCATTGTTTAAAACATGTTTACAAGTTTACTATGTTACTAATTCATAGTTTAATTTGAATAATTAGGTTACATACCAGAAAACTGGTATCATACACACACAAAAACGGAACCTATACTTGCGTGAAATATGCTCTCGAATGTACCTACTAACCATGTGGAAATACGGCACTAAAAAGAGACCGAATGGATTCTGTTACCAACAAAATGATCTAACCCACCGGTGATGTTTAGCTCTCAAGGGTTGAATATTTGAATTGTTGAACCTTTGCCGAGCTTAGAATGGCACAGATAACAAGCGCTAGCGGAGTATAGTGAGTGCAAGACAAGACACTTACCCTTGAACGGAAGCAACCCGAGGTTGAGCGGAGGCCACTTTCTTCTGTTGCACTTTTGCCAGTTGTTTTTCTAGTTTCAATTTTTGAGTGTAAATCTTGCGATATTCCTCGGCAGCCAGTTCCAATCTCAGTTTTAGGTCGGCCTCTACTTGGCTGGCCACAGAATCCTTCGACTGCACACTCTCCGTCATCGAATCCATGCCCAGCATTCCTCCCAAGAGCTCCTTGCGCACTGTATCCTTCAACACGGTGGTCAGCTTCTCTTCCAGTAGTCTTTCCTTCTCTTGGCAAACAAGATCGGCAAGAGCGCACTTCCGCTCCACGTTCGTAAGGGACTCGGTACTAGAGGCAATCGAGTCAGGGTCCATCTTGTCGGCCGCATGTTGCTTCAACGTGTTCATTCCGTGTATGAGCCCCTCTCGAACTCCGCTCTCCACTGCCCTTTCAATCGGCTCGCAGCCCACGGTGACTTCGCCACCGGCCGTTCTGGCTTCTCCCGCAGACGTGGAAACCTCCATTTTACAGGCATTGTCTTCACGGGTTATCCGCGCTTCTGGAATTGCGACATCAAGATCAGTCGAGGTGAGCTCAAACGACGGAGCACATTCCACTAGAAGATACTCTTCACGAAAATCGGAACAGCTCTTACTCAACATGTCTGCTTCTGCCTTTTGAAACAACTCATCTCTCATTGTCAAAAATCTCTCGTCCAAATCAACCAGTTGTTCCAGAATCTTGCACTTCTCTTCGGCCGTTCGCTTTTGAATCCACGGTTTCTCCTCGAGTTCTCCGCGAAGGACCTCTCGTTCCTGATTCAGCACCTGAATGTTTTGTTTCAAGTCGTGAATACGCGATGCGCTCTCGGAAAAGCTACACTGAAGGTCGTGGCTTCGTTTTATCATCCTTTGCAAACGGTCCTGGTCGTCACCATCGCGGAAGTCTCCGCCTTCTCTCCGGTCGTCCAGGAGTATTTGACGTTGGACCGAGGACATGCGGTTATTTATAACGACGAGGTCGTTTTTATCGCGAAGATTCTTGTCGACTTCCGTTGCCAGCTCAGACTTGGCGAGGTGAACGTCGTCGTCGATCTCCGACAAACGTTTGCTTATCGTGTCGGTGCGCAGCTTGAAAAGGCTCTCCCGAGTCGTTAAGTCTTGCAATTCTACTTCCAAGTTTGCCTTGTCTTTCTTAAAAGTTTCGTAAACCTTCTGTAGTAACAAATGTTTGCCTGGTGCTCTGCACGTAGAAATATCTAATGGTTTATCCGCCAAAGCGTCTGCAACCGAAGAGCTACGAGACGAGCCAGGTCTTCGATCGACCCTGCTGCAATCTGGCCACAACTCCCTCTCCCTGATCTGTTTGAGTTCATGCATCAACGAACTATTGCTCGCCTCGGCTTCCGACAACCGATGCTTCAACTCTTGTATGGACGTAGCTGTTCGGTTCGACATTTCAGACTCGTTGGTTTGAATCTGTTGAAGACGGCAACGAAGCGACTCGTTCTTTTCTTGGAGATCGTGAACGAAGCTACCGTTGACGCTCAATTCGTCTTGCAATGCCAAATGGTTCCCAGACAATAGTTCAAACTCTGATGCCAATCTGTCCTTTTCTTCTTTACTCTTGAGCAAGGTGGCGACTTCCTCTCGCAGTTCTCGTATTTGGTTTTGTAGCATCAAGTTATCCTGTTTAAGATTTTCTACCGTAGCCTGAACTAAATCAAAATCAAGTAATTGTTGCTTCAAGATTGCGTACTCTTCATTTAACTGGTCCAAGCAGTCGCCCTTCACTCGCACCTCCTTCAATTCTGCGTCTAGCATGAGTATTTGATTATCTCGCTGTTTGATTTGCAGTTTTAGGGAATCATTGCTCTCTGTCAATTGCTTGACGTCGAACTGCATTTGTCCGACCTGCTTGATCAATTGTTGGAGCTTACTTGACGTTCCTTCATTTTCTGTCACTTTTGACTTGAGTAGCATCTCAACTTCTTGGATATTTGCTCCAGAGGTTTCGACTTCAGCCTTGCTGCGATCCAGCTCCGTTTGTAGCGCTTTATTCTCTGCCTCAAGATGTTGAGCCCTGTACTTATACTTGTCGTGTTCAATGTTGAGTGTCATTACCTTGGATTGCTCGCAACGTAGCGCCTGAGAAGCCATTTCTTTACTCTGTGTCAGTGCATCAAGCATCTGCTGCATGTTGTCTATTTGCAACTTGTAGCGAGAGATTTCCTGCGAGACCAACTGTTTCTGCGATTCGTTTTTCAGGAGCTCCGTCAAAACGGTATTATCCTTGTTCAACGACGCCACCGTTGCACTCAGAGTTTGGATGTGAACACCCGCTTTCTCCAGGTTGGCACAAGCTTGCGTTTTCTCATTTTCCAGCGCTTGGACATCTAGACGAAGTTGCGCCTCTCGTCTCTGCATACTGTTCAGCTCTTCCAACTTCAGAGACAGTGAATCCTTTGCGCTCTCCAAGGTTTCAATCTTTTTCTCATGTACCAACTTCTCAGATTCAAGCTCATCAATCATTTTTGCAGCCTAGAAAAACAAAACAACACCATGAGCATAAGTTGTGGTTGTAGAATGGCACTATATGGAAAATTATAGTTGTAAGAAAAAATTAGAACGAAAGCATACATCTCGTAACTTCTCCCCATTGATTGCAGTTCTGGATCTCACCACAAGAAGTCCTCCCTGTTCCTCAACTTCGCACAGCTCTTCCTCCACAGGGTGACGGAACTGGAATGGGACACTTGCGCCGCAGACAGAATCCTCGACGTTTACGTAGCAAAGCTGGTAGAACTCAGTGGTGTCTTTCGGTAGTGCTTCAGCTGAAAAGTTGTTTAAGACAAATAATTATAGTAATAATAATAATAATAATAATAATAATAATAATAATAATCTTGCAGTGAGATTTACTGAGTAATCATTTAAATTTTAAAGCCATCTAACAGCAATCAATAACAGGTGATGACAAACAATGTTAAAAAATATATGGCCCAACAAGTAAATGATTGTTATTACCTTTGAATAACACTTGAAACTCTTTATCGTGTACATTGTCTGTGACGGGCGCCACCTCGAACTGTACGTGTTCATGTACCGAGCTCCAGCCTACACGATATAAGGCAACCCTGTCGCCGTGTTGGCTCGTAATGCCATCGGTAAGAGAATAGCGGCACCATATGTCGGCGTCTGTCGGGTAGCAAGGCAGCAGGTCGTGGAAAATAACCTAAACAAAAAATACAAAGTCACTACTGGTGCTGAGTTGTGTAGCTATGAGCCCATAACCTAACCCACTGGTGTACAAGTTTATCTTGAACGAAATTGCTCGTGGTATGTGGTAGCAGTATGGCTGGTTGGTCTACCGCTGTCGTAAACTAGTTGGCTAGTACAGCTGCTCATCATTGATTTGTATGCATATGTTCGAGCTGCCATCCAGTATGTATGGCTAACTTATTTGAGTTGGCCTACTAATGTGTGTTTGGTCATTTGATGTGAGAGACGAATAGCCGCCAATGTTGGGGCCTAATACTTAATTTAAGTAGTTTTATACTAAAAAATGGTACCACTCAATTAATACAACAACGCGTCTACATGACTAAATGATTTGATTCAAAACAAGAGGTAGGCTACCAGTATCCATGGACTTGGCTAGACCTTAACTTCTGGCATTGAAGATAAAATGTCTACAAAACAAAACCCACCTTTGCATATTGTGATTTGGTGAGAAGCGAGTCGGAGGTAATGTCAGCAAGGTTCGGAATGCTGTATTCGCCAATGATTGCAGACACGTCATCATCATAGAAAACACTCGTCTCGGTCGGATCTGGACCTAGGCCTACTTTGAACGATGCCATGGCGAGCTTGCCAGACCTGTTCAACTTGGGGCCACAAGTGGTTTAGGATGGAACGAACACCCAAAACTCCAACTGGGTCTTCTGTGCAGATGAAATAAATAAGAAAATAACAGCCATGGGTAATAACGTACAACGGAAGTAAGGCATTACTGTAACGAAATTACCTACTAACGCGTTACTTTTCGTTGGTTAGTTAGCCTACATTACTGCCACTGTTAATCTTAGTAATCATTGTGAACTCGGCTTAGCCTACGGGGGACTGCTAAGGAATAATGTTCGGTGTACAATAGCCCGGGAAGGAGCTCTGGTAACGGTAACGGGAAAGTTCGGTATAATTTAACATTGCCCGGTAACGTTAACGCTAACGGGAAGCTCCTTCCCGGGCTATTGTGCACCGACCATAAGTCTAGGCCTAGGGGCCTAGGCCTAGGCGGGGAGAACTTCAGGTTTGCCTGGAGAAGGCATGTTGCCTAGCCTAATTAGATCTAATATCAACCCCTAAAGAGGTTGATATTGGATGTAGAAAGCTGCCACACTGCGAGATGGAGCAAGCAACAAACACAAGACTAGGCCTAGGACCACTAATGAATAGGCCTAGGCTAGCTTATGATCTTGTGATAGCCTAGGCCTAGGCCCTCTAATCTTAGGCCTCTGGCCTAGGCCTATATCAAGATGAGTGGCCTAGGGGCTGGAAAACCTATACCAAAAGTGACCCCAATTTGTGAGGCTACCATACGTACCTTAGTCAAATGAAAAGTAGGCGTTGATATGCCTTTCTCAGGCTACAATTCGGTAAATTTTGTAAACATTCCAAAACATGTAATGGCTTCGCTGTCGTAACCAGATAACTTTTCCTTCAGTGTTGCCGACCTCAAAACATCAAAACAAATACAGATGTGACACCAAAGATTAGGGTGACACAACCAAAGACCAAAGGCATGTGTATTTTAAAAGTATATTTTCATGCCTTCTTAAAAGGATAAAAAGTAGTTTCTTAAATATTATAATAATTTACAATGCTGTATAACCGATAAATACACAAATACATCGGAAATCTATTAGTTGGAAAAACATAACAAACACAACAAAACTTCTATCGCATGAAGTGACCAACCACAGCGTCTCTTTTCGCGCGGTATATTTAAATTTCAGTTGTGTAGTCGTGTTCATTTGCCAAATATGAAAAGATTACAATGGTAACAATTATCTCTGATTACAGCTGATCGTATTCTTACTTGAATATCATGCATGAAATAAAACATTACCAAATAATAAACCAATAACAAATACCTTGTATCTGTCAAAGTGAATGAAGAACATAACACAGCCTATTGCCCCTTTCATACACAATTAAACACTCTTTTAAGTGTTGGTTCTTAGAGCTAAGAGGGTGGAATGACGAAGAAGAAGCGAGGGGGACCCTTTAGCCTACTCCTGTTGTTGTTGTTGTTGTTGTTGTTGTTGTTGTTGTTGTTGTTGTTGTTGTTGTTGTTGTTTCTTGGTTTAGCAGTCTTCTGCTAGTAACAAAACACATATTAGTTTTCTTCTTTTCATATTTGTCACTTTCCTTTCAGTTCACATCTAGTTATTTTACCACTATTCTAAAGGGTAGGTCATCTTTACAAATTCTTGCACTTCTTTCTGTATAGCTTTTCTGTCAAGAAGGTGTCGTTCCAACTACCGTATAAGTTGAGTAAAACGAATCTGCTTTCGAGGACTCGAGGAGACACTACATGCCTTATAGAAGAAATGCTTTCCAATATAATAAATTATAACCAAAATATAATATGTGATTATTTACTAGGGTAAACGTCCCGTGTGGCGCGTTCATGCAGATATATAGGGGATATTCATGCAGATATATAGGGGCTTGTTGGAAAGGTTTGTGCCGCAGGTGACTAAGGGGGGTGGGACTGACCCAGTATATTATAATGAAAGAATTAGGTGGTTAAAGAGGAAGTGCAGAGAAATATATAAGAGGTATAGGAAGACTGGTAAAGGTAAGGAGAAACTTAAGGAGTGGGAGGGAGTTCTTAATAGGGCAAAGGTCGATGCAAAGGATGATTATATGATGCACTTAATGGATGATGAGGGATTCCAATGTAAAGGGAGAAGGTTGTATCAACATCTAAGGAACCAGAAAGGGGGGGGCGAAATACCCACACTTAAGGGGACTGGGGATGAGTTATTTACTGGTGATAAGGACAAAGCGGAGGCTTTGAACTCACACTATGGGGAGGTATTCCAAGAGAGGGAAGATTCTAGTATGCAGTGGGAAGGGGGGAGGGGTAGCAAGCCACTCACGATAACGAATCTTGATATTAGAAGGGTTTTAGGAAAGATGGGAGGGAGAAAGGCATCGGGGCAGGATGGGTTGATGTGTAGATTTTTGAAAATTGGGGGGGAGGGGGTTGTTAGGTTTGTAGGGGATATTTGCAGGAAATCGTTAAGGGAAGGTACTATACCGGAGGGTTGGAGGGAAGGACTTGTAGTGCCAATACATAAGGGGGGGGATAGAAGTCAAGTAGGGAATTACAGACCTGTTAGTCTCACTTCGGTAGGGAGCAAGATAATGGAAAAGGTAGTAGCAAATTATGTTAGGGAGGTGTTGGAGGGGGAGGGATGGTTGGTAGATAGCCAGCATGGGTTTAGGGAGGGGTATTCTTGCGAGACGCAATTGATAGGTCTTGTTCAGGATATAGGGGAGGCTCTAGATAAGGGGGAGGAGGTTGATGCAGTTTTCCTTGATTTTGAAAAGGCTTTTGATAAAGTGTCTCATGGGATTTTGATGAGGAAGGTTGATAGTGTGATTGCAGATAAAGGGGTTGTAAGGTGGATGGGAGATTTTCTAGCAAATAGGTCGCAAAGGGTAAGGGTGGGGGGTAGCATATCAGCAGCTATCGAAGTTACATCGGGGGTGCCGCAGGGGTCGGTGCTGGGTCCACTGTTATTTATAATGTTAATTAATGATATAGGAAGGGATATTGAGTCAAGATTAAGGTTGTTTGCTGATGATTGCGTCTTGTATAGGGTGATTAAGGGGGTGGAGGATGCTAAGTTGTTGCAGGATGATTTGAACAGGATAGAGGAGTGGGTTGATGTTAATAGGATGGGTTTGAATGCGGGAAAGTGTAAACTGGTTGGGTTCACGCGTAAATTAAAAGGGGATGCGAGAGAGTATTTTCTTGAAGGGGTAGTTCTAGAAAAGGTAAAGAAGTATAAGTATTTGGGAATTTTATTGGCCGAAGATTTGGGATGGGGGGACCAGGTGCAGGAAAGTGTAAGAAAGGGATATAGAAACTTAGGGTTTGTTATGAGGAATTTGAAGGGAGCTAGTAGGGAGGTAAAGGATATGGCTTACAAAACAGTGATACGGCCTATATTGGAATATGGTGGTGCGGTGTGGGATCCATATAGGAAAGGGGAAGTCATGGAATTAGAAAAGGTGCAGCGTAGAGCGGCAAGGAAGGTTACAGGACAAGTTAGGAGATGGAGGTATGTGGAAGATAGGTTAGGGAATGTGGTAAGGGCTTATGATAGTGTTACAGCAATGATGGGGGAATTGGGTTGGGAGTCCTTAGAGGAGAGACGGAGGAGTGATAGGATGTGTAATTTATATAGAGCAGCTAGGGGGAAAGGAGGGTGGGGGGAAATCCAGAGCAGGTTGCAAGAAGGAGTTTATAGAGGGAGGGGGGATCATAATTGGAAGTTTCAGCGTCGGGTAGTGAGAAGTGATCTGGGTAGGTTTGGTTTTGTTGAGAGAACGGTAAGGGAATGGAATGAGTTGCCCGAGGAGGTTGTTGAGTGCGATTCAGTAAGGGAATTTAGAAATAGATTGACGAAAAGGAGGTGACGAGGGAGGGTGGGGAGGGGGGAGGTTTGGATAGGTTGCCACCGGGTAGTTGTGGCCCATTTGCAGCCTTTAAGTATTTTAATCTTAATCTTAATCTTAATCTTCATAAGCGAGCAAGTTGATCCACGAGGAACGAATCCTGTTTAATCAATGCTACTACTACTACTACGAAATCGACCGAAAAGATTTCAAACCTACCGCCATCGTTAATCAGGGCATGCACAGCCTTCCACTCCACTTCACGTCAGGATTTTTTCAGGACCCTGAAACGGATAAGATGGCAGTGACTACGATCAACAGCTGAGCTGCTGTCATCGATAAGCGATTGCTACGTTGTTTTGTAGCAGATCTGATTTTTTAACAAAATGCCGTCAGTTTTATTAACTGAATCGATTGCGTTAGAACTAGGAGGTAAGTGTAAATAAACTACTGCTTTACGGACCGTACTTATAACAGTGGACAAGGTCAAGTGCAATTTGAAAAAATGTCGTAACTTCGACTTACATAACCTAACTTTTTCATTTTTTTTACATTGTTTGGCATAATGTACAAGAACTGCAAATATAAACATTCCTATTTATGACTAGATATAACTACACACAATTTTCAGCTCAAGAACCGTGGCCCCAAGATGTCAAATTATTCCAACCATATGAAGTGGAGCAAATCCTCCTTCCTGATAACGCAAACTGTCTAGCAGTTCAGGCGTATCTGAAAATGTGCGGCTTGGCTTTCGAAGTGGAACCACGTCATAATGCTGAGTACATGTCGCCGTCAGGTACAGTAGGCTAGCGTTTCACAAGTGTACAATTTGTATTGGTTTCTACTTTCTTACTTGTCCGTTACCTCCATAACACCCCCTTCCGACGTCATGACAGACGCTAGCGGTTGAGTAAGTCGATAAACTCAATTATTATTAGATTGAACAATATCAGGTCCTATGTGTTAACTTAAGGTCTAAGCACTGGTTGCCAACTGTGATGTGATATATTTATACGTCTTCACAGGTCGGGTGCCGTTTATCAAATGTGGAGCTTTTGTAGTCTCTGAACTGGATCCGATTATTGGGTTTATCAGCACCAAAGTAAGTAGGATAGACAGTTATCCATAAACCTGTAGTCACGGTATTTCAAGGTTTTTTTATTTTACCGTAAACTTCGATATCATTTGCATAACCCACAGTACAAAGGTCGGTATGCTGTATAGAAACTAGACTAATTTATTTTGCAACAAACTCTAAATTAATTAACGCACACAATAGCAGATCTAATTTCCTTAGGTGATCAGGTTGAGTCACGTTTTCCAAACGGTGGCACATGAACGTGTAAACTTAAAAGGGAAATGTCACCCTTGCAATTAATTATTAAATTGCAAGTTTAGTTCTAGGCCTATATTTGAAGTGTTGCATTTCAGGGCATCAGTTTGTCCGATAAGATGGACCCTGCGCAGAAGGCGGACATGCGAGCTTATATGTCGCTCGTCAACAACGTCCTGGCGAATGCGGAGCTGTACGTCACGTGGGTCGACTCGGCGACCTTGCGAGAAGTGACGAAACCTCGCCACGGCTCTGTCTATCCGTGGCCCCTGAATCACTTCATCAATTGGCAAAAGTCCAGTCAAGTCAAGAGGAAACTTTCGGTGTTGGGATGGTATCAGAAGACGCTCGACGAAGTAAGCACGGGCGTAAAGACGTCATACTTGTATCATTGTGTGTGTTGTATCCTCGAAGTAATGCACTGTATTATATTCCACAGGTTTATCGAGAAGTTGAGAACTGTTGTAATGCGCTGTCCGAAAGACTCGAGAACAAGGAATACTTTTTTGGATCTAGGTAGGTTGTCAATGCTCAAGTTGTCTTACGGTCTTCACAGGATAGCCTACTTTTGAGAGTTTTCTGCTCTTGGGAAAAATTGATCATATTACATGAAATTGTGCATGTTTTAAATTGAAGTAGGCCTATAAACAAAGGTTTCGATACCGGTAGGTGTGCTGCATTTTGATAAGGTAAATTTGGATTTTAAAAAAAAAATGTGAAAATGCTGTTTTTGGTAATGCTTAGGAGCTATGCACAATTTTAGGTACGTTGCACAGACAACTACGCAAAACATCAAATGCTAAAAATGACAGTCCTGTGCAAACTTATCATGTTACCAATCACATAAACCTACCCAATTCCATTCCTTGTTCCTATTTTAGTCCGTCTGAGCTGGACTGCTTAGTGTATGGGCATCTGTTTGCTATCCTGACGGCGCCCAATGTGAGCTACACGAAAGCGTATTACAAGTTGGCAGACGTAATCCAGGACTATGACGCTTTGCTTCGCTTGGTAAAGAAGATAGACTTGTCGTACTTCGGCCGCTCGACTCGCCTTTCCATCGACAAATCTTTCAGACCACCGCCACCTCCAGCACCAGAAGAACCCCCACCCCCGCCTCCATCCCCACCTCCACCTCCACCCCCACCCAAACCCAAAGAGAATTTACCTCCAACCAAACCCAAACTTGCTCAAGAAGTGGAGAAACCCAAGGCTGATCCCAAACCCTCTCCAAAATCAAAAGATGATATGGATTTAATGGATTAAGTCCTTGAACATTTACAACTCATAGGGCTAGATTCTTTAAAAATTAAAAGTACTGTAAAAATATAATTTATTAATTTATCAAACTAGGCCTAAATGTGGAAAAGCTGTTAAAATATTTTGTCCTTTTCAATGAAAGACTAATTGTGAATCTCAAGTATGTGAACTACGTAATTTCGAGTAATACGTTTGTAATGGCTATGGTGTAGCATTCCTGATCACCATGGTAGAAATGTGTTACTAACTATTGAAGCCTAAAGCTGCTTACGGAAGGCGTATGAAGAAGTCCATCATAAACTGGTTAGTTGTGTTGTGTGGCCTACTACAATGTACTTGAATTCATCCTTCAGCGCATTGACTAAGTACAGTATTGCACTTGATAATAATTTTTCAAATAGTTGTCTAGTTGAGCAGTTCATTGCTGCGTACCACACCCAACAATCATTCTACAGCTAGATAAAAAATACTGACGAAAAGTTGGAACGAACTGTAAAGTGTGTCCTACGATATTTCCATTTTTTGGTAAGAAAAGCTTCTGGAGAAGATGTTTTACTATTATGTATTCTAATTACTGAATTAAGTACCCTAGTGTATGTAATTCGAATATAGACCACCCTCGCATAATGGCCCCACAATAATGTTAGTAAATTAACTTTTAAAAAGTGCATTTTTTCATCAACTTCTTTTTTCTAAACATAACATTAAAAAGCAATATGAATATTTGTACTGTACCTTTCTATAATCATATGAATACACAAGACGCAAATTCTTAAATTTGTGAAAATGACATTAACATGTATTTATTAGTTTCTAATTTATGTCTTCTATTTTCCCTCAGACCGACTGAACTGGATGCTCTGGTTTTCGGACATTTGTTCACAGTACTAACGACTCCTTTGCCCAACAACCAGTTTGCTTCCATCATTCGCGGATACCCGACGCTTGTAGAACTTTGCAAGCGAGTTGAAAGAGAATTTTTTGAAAGGATGGACTGAAATTTGAGTACTGACACCCAAAACTCTATGTGTACAGTAGTGTTAGTGTAAATATTATATTTAGAGATCACAAATAAAAGAAGTTATACCAAAATAAAAGAATTTTCGTTTCTGATACCATTCCAACGAACTCGAAGGAAAACAATTTGTGTTTGCTTACAATTGTGGGAATCATGATTTATAGGGTTGCCGCCGATTATAGAGTGATCGATTATTTATCAATACGTAATTTTCTATCTATTGCCAGAGCTGCGTATTTTTTCTGCAAAGAGATAGTGATCCCAGTGATGTGGATTACAGGCAAGATTAGGACTAAGTCAGAACATTGTATTGTTAGTCGTGTTCTCCCTATAATCATTTTGTGTAAACTAAAGAAGAATGGTTGAAGAGGCAAACTCTGCACAGGACAAAAAAAAAAAAAGAGACTATCATCATATTCATTACCTGAATGCAAATCAAAGCCCTAGGGGTAAGGCTGTTATTACAGGGAACACACAGGAGAATATAGTGTATTATCATAACTAGAACAACTGAACCCGCTCCAATTCTTCGGAAAGGACGGAGACACTGCAACTTCTTACCTAGAAGATATAATGTCATTAAGCTTTAAAACTTGAACGCTATGTGTACATGGAGGATTCAATACGGTTCAATTCTCCATGTAACTACTCCAAACACAGATTGTGTTGGTTCAATACAGTTCAATCCTCCATATAACTACTCCAAACACAGATTGTGTTGGTTCAATCCTCCATGTCCCCTCCAAACACAGATTGCATTGGTTCAATAGTACGGTTCAGTCCTCCATGTAACTACTCCAAACACAGATTGCATTGGTTCAATATGGTTCAATCCTCCATGTGACTACTCCAAATAGTACAGATTGCATTGGTTGGATCCAATCACACCTCAACTGTAATTGTTGGTAGACCTGTGGTGGTAGTTGTAAATGAATAATGGAGATGAGACATTTAAAAATATCATCAGTAAACAATGTTTTATTGAATGAAGAGTATATAGGTTACAGACATGTTTACATAATATGCCTGTCATGACTCTTTTGCAAGCAAATGACGAGTAAGGAATAAGTACCTATAGTTTCAGAATTAACTGGGACAGTAGGATTGGCACAGTTTTAAAACTGGCAAGAGGTAAACGGAGAAAACAACAGAACGCATCGAGAATTTCTTAATCAACTCAAAAGCCAAAAATGTTGTTGAAGTAAATGATAGAAGTATTTATTCTTTGGCTACAAGATAATGTTAAAATATGTGTTTCACTTTGTATGTCATTTGTGAACATACATACAAATATTTACATGTACAGTAACACACTCTCCAACATGTACTCTGTTATCATGAAAGTTATTATGTTTAAGCATAGCAGGGATGGAAAAGCATGTTTTACTACATTTGTACACCCCTGTTAGTTACATGGTGTACATGTATGGGGCTTCTGCCTGCTCTGAGACCGTCTTGTCTAGTAATTAGTAATAAATATTCATTACAATCGACAATCGTTGTTCAATACCATAAAATATTGTGAACAAATTTTTTTTTAAATTATCATAATTGATGATCCCTTAGAGTTCATGTTAAGGAGAGTTTACTGTACTGTAGAGTTCAGTCAAGACTTAAGAGATATCCTACTTACGTATTACAATGAAAGCAAAATATATAAATATACCTAGAACAGAAGATAAACCACACTCATATTAAATGCATTACCTGAATATAGAAACTGAGATCAACAGTGATATGAGAGTTCCCTTGTAGACTTCAACCCTAAATGCAAATACACAATACAATATTTATACAAAAAATAAATATAAGCCAACACAGAACAGACATGCTAAAAAAAAGTAAAAACATATTTTCTGTGACTGGTAAAGGCGACATGAACAAGAAGTATACAAATTACACACTGATTCTCTGCAGGAAGCCTAAATGGATATAGGTATTCATTGATTACTGAGTGCTTTGTCATAATATAAAAGTGGGAGAACGTATTTAGACATACTGTTTGAAGCACCACAGTTAAAAGCAGTACAAACAAAATTCTATCATTTAATTAGAAAAATCCTCCACAGAAAAAGACCTACTGTACTCCAAAAATATTTCCCAAATTACATAACAGTATTGCTATAAATATAATTTCATTTCATATCCCATGACTGTGATGTTTACTGATAGACTGGTTGTACACCATGTAAATTAACATTTTTGTATGATTGATTAATTTCGGCGTTTCACATAAGGTTCGAGCTTGTGGCTTGAAGGCTGATGGAGACTACCCAATAAAAATTAGTCATTACAATTGCAAGCAATGCTGACTGGATTGCAATCTAATAGGTCTGAACATAAGTTACATAACACACATTAATTTATGTATTGAAATAAATTTCCTCTAGTTTCATTTTTAAAATTTCCATACTCCACAGGATGTTGACTAAGATTAGCCCATACAGCTACTTTACATACAAAATATGTGGCATGACACGACTGGCTTTAAGGCAAATGCATTTCTAGGAGTTCACTTTAGAATTTGGAAGAGATAGTTTTGACTTTTGCACACAAAATAAGCCATCATACCTGACTGACTATGGAGTGCCATTAATAATATAATATTCTACCCATTGCATCTATCACAACATGATTATGCTCTCTTGTGTGACACTGACACTAACTTTAATACTATCTTAAAAAAGCACATTTCTCTAAATCAAGAATCAAAGTGATTTGCTTACCTATAAATAAATAAAGTCATCAACAGTTTTATCAAGTTCATTTACAATATGGTATAAGGCCCCATGCAACAACTGTATAATAATATATTACTGTAATAATAATATGGTAGGCGGGCCTACGTGTTGTTCATTAGCGTTGCGTTTTTCTGCACAGTAATTTAGCCACTCATCTGATGAGATTTGTTTTCACTGTCAGTACCCAACGTAGCCAGGCACGCAGCTTCCCGGACGTTGCAGGCAACGAAATATTCTGTAAAAAACAATCTAGATTAAGAACGAGAATGAACGACAAACAAACGAGAACAAGGAGATGCGTGCGTACCTATCGCCAGGGCTTGCGTGGGGGCGGCTTGAGGGGCGGCTGTGTCACCGGCCTCTGATTGGCCACCCAGCCCGGTACCGACGCTCGCTGACGGCTGCCGGACGCTGACGTCTCCCACAGGGGTCGGCGAGACGAGCGGCTGCTGCTCGGCCGACTTCGTGGCGTCGGCCCGGCGTCGCTGACACAGACATCGGTGTTTGCATGATTACATTGCCGGAAGAGCTTTAAAACGTTCTATTCGAATTCAAAATTGAGTGTTTGTTACTTGACTGCAGTTTCTAGTCTGTCAAGGAATAACTTGAAATATGGACCGTTAGTAGGTAATTTTAAAAACATTTATTTTTATTTATTTCATTTTAAATAGATAGTATTTATTTTTTATTGTTATTTGACCAAGAGAAAACTGGGAGGACCAACTGAAAAATAATTTAGTAGATGGAGACGAGCTGTGGGAAGACATAGAAGTACGAACACTGTGGGAGGTAAGAAGTAGGAATGATGATCAAGAAGATAAGTGGAAGAAGAGAACATGACAGATGACAGGCCTGGCAAGCCGATGTTAGCAAACTCCATGTTCCCAAGAATATTAGTGGCTAACCACCCCCTGAACCAATTTATTTTGGAAACGGGTGTATGGAAATATATACCGGTACTATACATATATTTGAAGGCTTCCCAACAATCCAGAATTTAATTTTTCAGACATTCCTTTCATTGTTGTGATTAAGTTGAAAAGTGTAGGTTAGAAATATAAAAAAATGCATGCATGCTGCTGGAATCTAGTGTTGAAAAATGTACTTTTAGAGCGAATTTTTAGAGTCAAATTTTTTCCTACTTGGAGTAAAGTCGCTCTATGCGTATCACATGCACATCACGCCATTAAGTTCCGTCAGTACGTCTCGAAGAAAGCAAGAAACACTCGACTTACGGCTCCTGCTTGCGCTTGAGGGATCGCTGCGTGGCGGACGTCAGCGGTCGCTGGCCCGACGACGGCCGCAACGCCTGACTCTTGATCCTCTCGCGGTCGGCAGCGATGACGGCCACGCGATGGGCCGGGCTGCTGTGCAGGAACAGAGCGTACAACGACTGATGCTCAGACTCCAGCTGTAACACAGACGGGGCATTATAAGGGCTGCTGTGCAGGAACAGAGCGTACAACGACTGATGCTCAGACTCCAGCTGTAACACAGACGGAGCATTATAAGGGCTGCTGTGCAGGAACAGGGCGTACAACGACTGATGCTCAGACTCCAGCTGTAACACAGACGGGGCATTATAAGGGCTGCTGTGCAGGAACAGAGCGTACAACGACTGATGCTCAGACTCCAGCTGTAACACAGACGGGGCATTATAAGGGCTGCTGTGCAGGAACAGAGCGTACAACGACTGATGCTCAGACTCCAGCTGTAACACAGACAGGACATTATAAGGGCTGCTGTGCAGAAGACAGGGCGTACAATGACTGATGCTCAGACTCCAGCTGTAACACAGACAGGGCATTATAAGGGCTGCTGTGCAGAAGACAGGGCGTACAACGACTGATGCTCAGACTCCAGCTGTAACACAGACAGGGCATTATAAGGGCTGCTGTGCAGGAACAGGGCGTACAACGACTGATGCTCAGACTCCAGCTGTAACACAGACGGGGCATTATAAGGGCTGCTGTGCAGGAACAGGGCGTACAACGACTGATGCTCAGACTCCAGCTGTAACACAGACAGGGCATTATAAGAGCTGCTGTGCAGGAACAGGGCGTACAACGACTGATGCTCAGACTCCAGCTGTAACACAGACAGGGCATTATAAGGGCTGCTGTGCAGGAACAGGGCGTACAACGACTGATGCTCAGACTCCAGCTGTAACACAGACAGGGCATTATAAGGGCTGCTGTGCAGGAACAGGGCGTACAATGACTGATGCTCAGACTCCAGCTGTAACAAAGACGGGGCATTATAAGGGCTGCTGTGCAGGAACAGGGCGTACAACGACTGATGCTCAGACTCCAGCTGTAACACAGACAGGGCATTATAAGGGCTGCTGTGCAGGAACAGGGCGTACAACGACTGATGCTCAGACTCCAGCTGTAACACAGACGGGACATTATAAGGACCTTGAGTAGTACCTAGCAAATAAAACAAAACATCTTTCATTTCAGGATATAAAATCAAAATAAATGCTTCTTTTGTCTTAAAGATAAAAGATAGCATTTTAATTGCCACTTATCAGCGAAATAAACAACTGCAGCATCAACAATAGCCGAAATTTTTGCTTGCTGTCACCCGTGTTCGATAAAAATATTTTCGATTGTCACAGTCAGAAATAGATAAATTTAGAATCTTTGATTTAAAAGTCCAGGGCCCTGATTCTCTATGGTCAACGATAAGGTGATCACCGGTTTTGGTCGTTATGAGAAGGCTGTGACCCAATCACAGCCATCTATTCGCCTTCCGTAACGTCACAAACCGGTAAGAAATTTACCACAGATTTAGAGAATCGGGCTCCTGTTACCTATCATTATACACCTAATACATATTTGTGTTAAAACATCGAAGATAGGCCTAGCCTAGTAGAAAAAGTTCCTAATTCCCACCAAATTTTAGTAACAAGATTATTGGTTGTATTTAGCTATAAAAGTAAAAAAAAAAAAAAAAAAACGCAGCACGATCTTCTAGGGAAGCATCTCCACCGAATAGGGGTGTCTGAGACGAGTACCTGCAAGCTGTGTGGAAATGGGGAGTAGGATAGGAGCCACCTGTTTGTATGTCCAAAACTGGCATGTGAACGTGACGCAATGCCGAGCGGCATGAAGAGGGTGGAGAAAGAAGCGTGTCTCTACTGGTTGACCAGATCCAGCATGATGGCATAATAGCCAAATGTGGGCATTTGAGAAGAAGAAGACATATTAAGCTTTATTTAGTGAAAAAACATCACTACGTGTCGGGGTCCTTAGCCATTAAAGCACACCTCTGACAACACACAGAAACGGATATGATTAACTACTTACATCAGTAATTACAGTTCCCATGTTAACCTTGCAGTGCCGTTGCAGGACCACTTGCAGGACCAACGAGACGCACTGTATTGTGCATCGACAAAGCTACGTACTTGCAAACATGGCACACGGTGCATGGGTTTACAACATTCACATCTTACCTGATGGTAGAGTCTCTCTCGCAGATCCAAGTCTGCTTGGGGTACGGGAACGTTTCCTAGGCTTTGGATTTCGTCCCGTAAGTCGATGGCGGTTTTCAGCGTTTCTGCGATTGTTGCGATGATATTTTGGACGAGTTCAGTCTTCATTAGTCTGCGTATCAGGTAACCCTTGGCAGCGGCAACAACCTTCGAAGCTGCCAGCTGTAATAATTGAAACGACGATTATGGCTAACGTTCAACGTTTAAGTATTATCACTGCTGTGATAAAAATAATTAATTAGTTATAAGTGCTTTAAAGGTACACTTAAAAATAAAATATATAAACTTGCCTTCTCTTGTTTCGATGGTTTTTGAACGGGTCGACAGTCCAGCGAAAGCGCCGGCCGGATACTCGGATGGAGCGTGTCGTACGTTCTCTGAACGCTGACGCCGTAAACCGCCGATCTCTCGTCGTCGTCATCGCCGCTTCGCGAACTGTTCCGCGGGCTGTGACGAACCTTTCCCAACGAACTGTGTCTCAGGTCCAACGAACTGCTCACGTTCTGTATCGACAGGTTCGCTACGTCTTGGGGCGAGTGAATAACGAGGGTTTCGTAACTACGATGCATTGTGTAGTTTTCCACGCTTCTGCTAGAATTAATTGAGTTCTGCAGATTGCGTTCGGTAGTGCTGTCGTTGTGGTGTACGGCGGGAATGTTTAAGGCAGTTTTGTACGTTTTTGGTGACAATATGTGATCCAAATCTACGTTGGAAACTTCTTCCGACAATGTACTTATAACTTTGGAAATGTGAGAGGCAGAATCTAGAGACCTCGACAGCTGATCGTCAATGTTTGAGCTTTCAAAGTCGTTGGCATAAGGTAGAATCTCCAGATCGCTATCAGAAATAATTAAATGAGGCAGACTTTGATTGAGAGGTATCGACTGAATAGTAAGGTCTTCGAAATTGGATTGTATTTGGTGGCAAAATTGTTCTACGTTTTCTTTGTTGCTTTCGTCTTCACATAAACTTTCGGCCGAGAGAAAGGAGGCCAAGTTTTCTTTGCTCACAGAATTGTTGTGTCGTCTTGCTTTCCTCGATACTTCGTTCCGGTTGCACACATTCTCCTGGAGGAACCTGGCCTTTTCCAGGCTTTCGTTGGCAGCACTCTGAGACTGTGTTGATAGTGGGCGGACTACATGTTCTTCCCGAGATAACTCTCGTTTATTTAAATTTGTTTCTTCCGTTTGTTGTGTTGGTTCACTAGCCACACTGTTGAATGCATCGGGATAAGATCGTTGCATCTCTTCTATCAGCTTTTGTTGTTGTATCATAAACAGTTCCTGTATTTTCTCCTGTTCTGCACGTTGTTTTTCTAATAGTATAGCCATTTGTTTGTTGTGCTCCATTTTTAAATGCAACAATAGCTTGGTTAGATTACTGTTTTCTTCCTTAGGGCACTCATTTGTTTGTAAAGGCAAATTTGTTTCATTATGTTCAGTCACTGGAGTCACTTTTATGAGGCTATTATTAGAGCATTGTTTATTGATAGTTTTGTTTACTGGAAGTGGATTGTTTTGCCAAAGTTTTGCACCCACTTGTCTTAGTGTCTTGGTGTCTTGGCTTGGTGAAATTAAAGGCACATTTCTCATCTTAATTTGACTAGGTAGACCTACCCTGTTTGTGCGTACACGATCTACAAATTTCGTTTCACTCTTGGGAGATGAATCGGCAAAATTTAGGCTTCTTCGCGGTTTCTTTTGCGGCGTCTGGAATTTGCAATTCAAACCGTCTACCGAACCGTACGCTTGCCGGCTTTTTTCGGGACTGTTCCGAGTACTGTTTGGCAAAGAATTGACGGAATATATCGAGGGCACACTACGAGTACGATGTTTTATACTCACCGTTTTCTTCAGCCTGGCCGTGGGTGTTTTCGGCTTTGCAAACGGCTTGTTACCCGACACCCACAAGGCTCTCGCTCCGTTCAGGTCCCACCCCTTGCGACCGGTGCCACACCGTGATGGTTTATCGGCAACCTCTACAAGCGGCACATCACGCTTTGTGGCCGGTTTCGGGTTTTCGAACACGCCGGTATTCAATTCGATGCCGTTCTCTTCTACGTACGAACGGAGCAGACTAGACGGACCCGACTGTACGGTAAACGAATGTTGTCGGATTAGCGGGGGAACAACTTCGCCGCCAAACGTCGTAGACCAACCGTCGTCGGCGCTTTGGCCGTCACTCTTCCCCGCCGACAAAACGCTTTCCGGACATCCGGCTTCGTCCGCAGGAACCCGCCGCACCTCTCCCGGTTCCGTTGCGACGCCCACACTCGTGTCTGGTTCCGTAACGGACCTCGCTAGGCGCTCCCGAGAAGACGCAACACTTTCCAAATTCGATTCGGACGACCGATCTTCGACCACCAGTTTACTCGGTTCCAAATCCAAACCCGATTCCGGGTCGTTGTAATCCTTGGAAGACACTTTGATGGCGCTCCCGTTTTTCGACGCCGTTTGATCGTTCTGGGATCCCTCCGGGGAGTCTCCCCCGGGACTGTCCGGGTCGTTCCGGACCGTCGCCGACGAGGAAGACAGGAGCCAGTCGGTGATGGTTATCGTGGGTCTAAGGCAGACGTTGGGAGGCACCAGCTTGAACGGGCCGGGCAAGGTGTGAGAAGAACACGCACGCGAGATGGAGGGTGGATCGTCGTCTATGTCACTTTCCCGTTCCAACTCGAGAGTTTCAACAAAAGAGACATCGAGTGGCATCGAGTTACGTAGGCTGGTCACCGGCTGGGACAGTTCTCTGTAATGAGTAGAGGTTCCCGCGGTTCCCGCCGCAACAGGGCTCAGCTCGCCAACGCTAACAGAGGGGAAGCTCGAAGGAATCACATCGAGTACAGACGACAAGGATACCACAGGCTCCACGGAGGACGGACTTTCCGTGTCTCCGATGTCTTGTGGTCTGTCCTCCTGGGTCGGCGAGCTGGCGCTGCTGACCGCCGTATTGTCGAGGTAAGCGTTCAAGTCGGTGCTCGCCGTCAGCGTCGTCGAATTCGGACTCTTCTCCGAACTCTGCGACTCGACAACGCAATCGCGCGCATCGTTACGACCCTCGCGGCGGACCAATCTGGGCGTTTGCCGAGAATCTTCGTCCGTCGCCGAGCGTTTCCCGTTACCGTCGGAGAGAGACGATTCCCTTCCGGCGTATCCGAACGTGGGCGTGAGATCGTCGTCGCGAACGGGAAACGAGACCCGCTGCTCGAGAGAACGCCCGGCCTGCGATCCCGCGGGAGACGAGCGCAGATTCTTGTCGCACGGTGTCCTATATACGCTGCAGAGAGAATCGTCCAGGCTGCTGACGGCCGACAGGTACTCCAACGTCTCGGAGAGTCGGTACGAGTCGTCGACCCGACCCGACGCGACGCCGCTGTCGACCCTGCGACCCGACGCGACGCCGCTGTCGACCGAGGCGCGACGCAGGGCCAGGCGACGTTCCACCGCGACCGCCCTCGCCCTGAGATCGCGCATCTCTCGGCGATGTCCCTCGTCAAGCTGAAGGACAAATGCAAGGTGATGGTATTAAATAAATAAAGGCCTACTTGTACTTATATAGTCTATCCACTAACTGATTTTATTTGGGCCTGTGCCGTGTGTTGGGGTTGTGTGTGGGGTGTGACAATGTGTGACACGGGGAAGGAGGCCTTTTAATTTTTGTGACATCATACAAGGGCAGGTGTTCACACTTTTCCTGACTATGGCAAGAGGTGGGAGGGAGGTTCAAGGTCAAAATAGTGCAACGTGATCTGTATGGACAGCATTCAAATGGTATCTGCAGGAAAGAAAGCTAGTACTGGGCAGATTCGAATGATTTTGAAAGGAACGGGTGTAAGCAATATAGGAATAGTTCACGTGAGCTCATTAGGAACAGCTGGGCCTGGGCCTAATTTACATGAGGAGGTTAAGAATAGTTGTCACTTGTTAGGACAGAATTTTGTGATAACAGATCTTAGTTCTAGTTGAACTGGTAAGGTGGTACGGTACCCACAAATGGGAGAGTAATGTTTAAGTAAGTGGTGTTGATTGTTGGCCAGAATAATGCCAGTTTATGTCATAACCCTTAGCCTATCTATAAATAAGAACATTCCCTTATTGTTTCAAGAGAACATAGGCCTATGCTTAACATCATATTCATACCAGTGGTGGAAGAATGGGTACACCATGAATCTTGATGCATGATACATAAGGCTTGGCCATCGGCCTCCCGGGAAAATACTTGGGCTCATTCAGAAACGAGATGTTCTCTGCCTCCTCCATTTCTACTTGCAGAGCTGAAAACACAAAAATGTGCACGGTGCTTGTTAGAACAGAAAGAGAGAGCGTTGAAGTTGAAAAAAAATCAAGACCAACTCAGACTTGAAAACTTGTCCCAACCACAGTTCTGACTTAATTTTGGTAGGGCCTAGTCTAGTAGCTAAACCTAGTCAGAAAGCTGTAGTGCTAGAGGTTCTGGGCCTAGGTCTATCATACGTACCCACTAATGCCTAGGCTAGGCCTAGCCTGCGGCAGGTAGGCCTAGGGGTCTAGGCTTAGGTCTAGGCCTAGATCTACGATACCATACGTCCCGTCTGGCAAGATGCCTAGGCCTAGCCCTACTTCCTTAACATAGGACTCAATGACATAGGCCTAGATGCAAAGCATACATTTTCAAATTAATTACACCTTTCGACCTGGCAATAATGAAGTCTTTCCACCAAACCTTCCACGGAGGCCTAACCTAAATTTGACAGTTGAATGGGTAACTGTATCATGACAGTATACCAATTAGATTGTACCCTAGACAAAACCCAAGAGTAGACCAGAACGCTTAGCTGGGCGTTTAGACTGGACTAGCTTACCTTGAACCCATCAATCTCAATATTCGCATTAAATCGATAAATTGAACACTAAACACGCGAATTAACTTCAAACTCCAATCAGCGAGTATTGCCCGCCATCGGCAAAAATCAAAACAAAGGAGAGAAAGCACAGCTTGAGACGTGGCCACCTATATTTTTAGGCGGCACTTGCTAAAAGTTAAAGGCTGTGGTATAATGGCCCGCCATTCTCAAACACCGAGAAAGAGTGTTTTTTCTGGCAAGTGTGGTGATCAAAAGAGAATAACAGCCATCCATAATAACACTCAGATTTTGTAACCTTATTCTTATTCTAGGTGATTTTATTTATTTCCCTCAAGAAAGCAAAATCTCCAATGTAATGGAGAGGATGGAGAGTTTTATGGCAACTCTATCAAACCCTCGTTTTCATGCTGACTAGCGCATCGCACAGCGCGAACATCTTTTTTCTTTATTGTACTAGTACTTCACAATATTGTATGTTTCTAAATAGTTACACACATTATTCACTTAGTGTGTAGCCTAAATTGTGAATGCAACGAGCGAGCGACCAAACTTAAAACATTGACTGTTCGTCTCAATCGCGGCGTTCTCCCTCGTTTGGGGCCAGGGTAGAATTTGGCTCAGGGATACTCTGCGAATCGTAAGAAGCGACGAAATTAAGAACCACGTTCCCCTTTTCCTTACCTTAACTCCATTCAATACAAGTCATACCTTGTTCTTTTCCCTCAATCGGTAACCCCACTTGAGTATGGCGTTTTCCTGTTTATGGAGATCTCAACCTCCTGTGTCTTGGAGCGTTGCTTCACGCTTGCACTTAGTCCTGCAGGCCCGGCTTTTCGACACTGACCACATATGTACCAGCGAGTCCATGTGGCTGCCCACTGTGCCCCCCCCCCCCTGCTGTGGCTATGAGGAAGTGATGTCATAATGACCCGCCCTCAACTCATCAGGCAAGGTCAAGGTCAGGTTATTGTGTCACTTCGAGGTTGCAGTGGCGTTATAGTATTGCGCGCCCAGTGAGATACTCCCCCGATTCACCAGGTCAATTAGCCGTGAGCCAATTACAAGATCAAACACTACAATATTGCATTCAATACCTAATTAGTTGCCTTGTGCAAATATTCTCAAAGTCTAGTGAATCTTCTTAATTCGATTTGACTACATATTATAACTACAGTCCAAAATTTAAAAATTGAAGGACCATTTTCTTAACTTATTAGAGTAACAAGCAAACTGGTCTGAAGTCAATAGCAACACAATAGTATCACAAGTAGTGCTAGTCGACTGTATTTAGGATATAATTATATTTTTTTCATACGAAACCAGTCCCCCTGTAGCCCGCTTCAGCAGGGGACTAACTAGCAATTGTGGTATATTGTGACCTGGGGAGCAACTTAAGTCGGGATTGCCGGTGGCGGATATCGAACTGGTGACCTCCCAAATGAGAGCTTAGCGTGCTAGCATTTAGCCATCTCTATCAGTTAATAATAATAAAAATATGAAGAAACCAAGAAGGAATATGCCACTAAAACTATCCGTATCCTATACAGTATTTAACTTATTTCATTGGGAAGGTCAAATCTTTACATAGTACACAATGTATGATTACAAGCCTACAAATGTACAATGAAGAGTCAATCAATACATAAATTGAATTATTAAATATATTTCAATTTGGCTGGATACATAGTTTAATTGTTACTGCAGTTGCTGATATCAGACATAGTTGCCAATGGCAAATTGATTAAGAAATGATCGTCAATACATATAATAACAATTACTTAGTTCATTCTTTCAGAAATACTAGTTTTAAGATTCGTTTTTAAGCTAAAAGGTGGTAACTCGAAAAATAAGAGCAGAACAGCACTGGCTAAAACAAATTGTGTTAGGCTATGCTTTCAAATTCAGACTACAACATACATGACAATTCACTTTTACAATACACACATTAATATGAAGGAACACAATGAAAATTAACGTATCGTGGTAGTAGGAGTGTCATGGAAACGCAAAGCGTTGTGTAATCGCTGTTAATTGTTAGTTTGTTCTGTCATAGTTGCACATACCCGAATGCAGCGCATACCACACCAGAAACTCAACAAACGAGGCTCCAATCTTGTTCACAGCACAGTATAGGAGTGGCACACCGAGTGGGGGGGGGGGGGGAGTTAAAGCCCCTCCTTTCTGGTTCAGCATAAAGTTGATAACTTGCAAATGCTGTTTATTTTTTATGTACAGTATTCTTATTGATGCTATTCATACATGGTGATTAGGGGTTGGCAGAAAAGAAGGAGGGATGGGGGAGGCTGGTTGAAGTGAGGAGAGTAATGTTAGTGGATGTAAAGGTTGGGTTTGACACAGGATTTAACTAACCAACTAAAGGCGCTTTCATAGCAACACGGCAACACGTTTTTTCCAGACCGGCAAGTCAGGTGAACCAATCAGGGCAGGCACGGCAAGTTTCTGATTAGTTCACGTGATCTGAATGAGCTAGCTCCCACTTAAGTCACAGCTACTACAGAGTCTGCTAGGTATTTGATTATACTGACAATGAAAAGTTGATTAAGATCAACCATTGCCCATTGCTAATTCTTCCTCTCACTATTTCATGATTTCTCTTTGTATCATTGTTGTTGCATTGTTGCATTAAATCCCTCCTCAAATGCCTCGCAACTACACCATGGGGTAGAATTGGTCCAGGGTAGCTCTGCCTGTCGTAAGAGGCGACTAAACCGCTGACGTCGTATGAGCTAACTGTTAGAGTATGTTGTAAAACAACAAATAAAACATAATAATAATAAATATTACAACCAATACAATACCCTAAAACATCATAACACTATGATGGTACCTTAGAGGGAGTTGTTGCACTTAATAACTGTAAAAGGCACTTACACTATTTTTGGTTGTGTACTCCTGAACACCAATTATATGTTGCAGCATTGGACAGGGAAGATAACATCCTCATTGATAGCGGAGGTGTTTTAAAACTTCAATTTTAGCAGAGTAAAGTTATATATACATACAAAATGTTCATAATATTTAGGTACAACATGTGAGAATGGAGCTAAGTCAGAACGGAAAACGCTGTGATTGGTAACCACGTAACGTCTTGCTGCGTGACGAGAGATATAAATCAGTTAGGTCAGGAGGATAGATCACGTATGTCCTATTAACAACATGACAACATGAGTTCTTCTATAGGAATATCATCAGTAGGCACTGCCACTTAATTAAAATAGAAACTAAAAAATAGCATATTCACTTGGGCAAAGAACTTCAAATCGAATTTTTGTCTGTTATTAATTGAATAAATTAATTGAATAACATTTAACTATTTTGTGGTGCTACTGACAAATAAATATTGGCTTTGATAAGCATTTACGTACCATTATGTCTATGAGTAATGAGTATTATGATATTAATGATATACGGTAATATGATATTTTATGAAATTAACATATACTCTCTGTCCACATCTATGTTACGTACATTGATTGAAGGTATTACGCAGATAACTATATAGAGCCTTCTTCAGTTTAGTTTGAGGCAGTGTGGCCAAACATGGGATATTATAATAAAGGATATACATATTTAAACAAACAGGAGCAGCAAAATACGTAGCGACACCACCCAGTTCATTGCGGCTCCAGCTGAAATGTTATTTGACACGAAGCCACTCGGAATATTCCACGGAGTAGCACTGGGAATGATTCTTCAAGCAATGACGCAGCAAACAGGTCCTTCTATCATTCAGCGTTTGAAATACCAAAATAACTACATGGCAGTTCTTTCGTAGTGCTAATGAATTGAGCAACAAGAAACACAACATATGATTGCTACAAGTTACCGTATTGCTTTTCAATGCCAAGTATTCTTCATCAAAGAAGAAACCCGAATATTGCGACCGCAACCATACCCTACTTCGCTTCACGACTATATGGCACCATTCTTCCGACGCTTTCGTTCACGTATCGGTAAACTCATTTAAAAAAATAAAAATATCTCAAAGAATCAGATTCTTGGGTAACGTAACAGTTAAAGTGTTTATAACTCGATCGAGTGATTTAACCCGAACGCGGTCCGGGCGCTAAAACTTCCCCTCTTGTTGCAGCTTGGCCGAGTACTTTCTCAGGTGGCCCATGTACTCGACCATGACGGTGGTGAAGGCCGGGTCGAGCACGTATTGAGGGATCCATCCTCGTAGATTTGTGTTGAGGAGCCACTGGAAGACGCATCGCCTCTCTTCTCCGGGTATCGGCTTCATCACCCAACAGTTGGGACCGTTCTCTCCCCTACAACACATCGACCATTGGTGGTAATATTAGGACACTGCTCGGCACAACAATATGCAGCTCAACATTTTTATTTTTGGTAATTAGTGCCAAACAATACTGATTGTAAAAGGTTGATATTGTTAGTTTGATTTATTAAAAATATATCATTTTTGATTCATATTTACTACAATAACCAGTACAGTATCAGATATAATAATTTGCACAGTGTGTAAAAATCTGTTGAGGTGGTTCCACCTGTATTTTACATTTTCAAAAATATGAGCAACATAGATTTTGTTCAAACTGGTATTGAAACCTGGTGCTAAAACATAATCAAAATATTTTTGTACCAGTAGGTACACACTTTAAAAGAATCACATAATTCAAAGGATGGTATAGACTAGTCTACATGTTTGTCTCACCTAATGTATTTACTGAGTGGAGGAATGTCTGGATGCTGTATCGAGATGGCAGCGGATACAAAGCACCCGTCTTGCTCTCCCCAGTGGCGTAGATTGACAAAGTCTCGACTAGACACTATCCCGCCTGCCCCCTCGCTGGCCACCTGATAGTAGATATCTGTTCTGTCATCGATCACCTGGGGACACAGGATTATCATCCATGCCATCATGTGTTTCAAGTAAATGTACAACAGAAATGGTATAAATACATGGCAAAGTGCAACTATTAATAAGTTTTAACATTTACATTTTGTGGATTATTAATTAATAATTAGATATTAATAATCCAAATTAGATGGACTTACAATGACATTTTGGAAAAGAAATTTAAAAAAACAATCCACTTTACTACAATACGGACATACTGCAAGCCACGCTGGATTAACACTTACTTGCACTCGCTGCGATTCCTTTAGAGCAGGATTCCATTTTGGGAAATCTTCTATTTTGTAAAATAATTCAGTCAGCAGGAACTTTGGGGGGAACTCCACTGTCCCCTGCAAAAATAAATAGCCAAGACAAGTTCTTATGAATAAGTGTTATAAACTTTAGAATACATCATAGAATGGACCCTGCTTATAAAATCACACATTCCTAAACAACATTTTGCATATACATACAGTAGTACTGTACCATGCTATTCTGGGAGAGCAGAACCGCCCCCCCCCCCCCCCCCCACTTTCTACAATAAAGCAGTTTCTAGTAATTTTATACTTTAACAATTACATAATGTCATTTTCTGAGTGTTCCCCTTACAGTTAGAACAACAACACACAACAATACAATAAACCGACACTGTGCAGCCCATTGGAAAATGCTATAAAACAAGAAATAAGCTTTTATTGAGAAAGGATCTTTCTTCCCATCAAGAATTATTACTATAATTACCACAGCCACAGGGTTTTATGTACAAGCATACGCACCGACACTTTGAACACCTTGCAGCCCTTGTGCAGAGTCTTGCTGTGTACGGTGTCCCCCTCTGGTGTCTCTCGCTCCAACTTCCAGTCGGGCGAGTTCAGGATGGTCCACGATTGTTGCAGGATCTCCTTCGCCTTCGCCTTCATTTCATCTTCCTGGACAACGAGAAACCACAACATGACGTCTCGGGCAAGGTCTCTGGGTGAGCACAGATAATGGCCTGTTTTGCTCTAGCTCTTTTAGTTTTAAAAGAGAAAAATGTTAAAAAAAAAAAAAAAACTAGCCAAGGCAGCCATCAGTGTATTATTTTATTTTTATTTTATTTCACCATGCAACTTGTACAGAGTACAAATATTGGTACAAACTACATATATTTTATTATTGTATCGCACTTGTGGGGCAATGCCCTGTTGCTGATAAATAAACATTACCTAAATTAAATTAAATGGAAATAGATTTCTAGGGAGGGTCCCTAGGGTTTATGAGGAAAACATGCTGAGTCAGAGAAATATTGTGTATAGTGTGTGTGTTACCTATTAAATTGGTCCAATTAACATGTCAGCAAATTGTCGTTTGCAAAAATGTGTAAGAAAGTATAAAGAACAAATGTGTATAAACTATAAACTATAAAGTGTAATAGCATCCACAATGTTGTGATGTTCATTTCTTTCTCATAGCAACAAAAATAGGTACATACAATAAAAGCCTTGAAGGGAGAAATGACAGTAATTTACTATCGTATGCTATGTAACTAATAAATAATAGATGGTCCTCCTAGGGTCACACATGGCTTGTTAGTGTAAGTATGTATCAGGTACGAGTCGCTACTTCGCATGTACGACTGAGATTGCATGTTGTGAGCCTTGCTGGTTGTTGTTTCATATTATCTACAGAACGACCATCAATATTAAACCAATGTTACAGGTGTGGGTGCACACAGGGGTCTTATAAATAGCTGCACATCCTGGAGGTAGATGCAAGAAAGACTATTCTTTGCTTAAATAAATATATATCTTGTTGTTGTATGTTGTTGTTTTTGTCTTACAAAAAAAGGACAGGTGCCATGGATACTCATGAGGAAAAATCAATACATACAAACTATATGGCTAGAAGACCCCTCCCCCCCCCCCCCCCTCCATTCCATCACACGCACATGCAGGTATAGTTACAAGGTTATTATTATTAGTTCTAGGGCATTTATACATTGCTTAAGTTACTTGATAGTGCTGTCAGTTGAACTAACATTGAAGCTAGCATAAATCACACATTAGTTCCTGTACAACTTGTGGGTGTCGAATGATGATTAATGTAAAGAATATAAGTGGTACAAAATGTATATTATAAATTTAAAGACAAAAACAAACTATTATTATTACTATTTTAATATTGGTGACAGTGTGATAAAGAAATTGAATAATTTCCAAAATCACTTGGAACTCGAACCCACAACCTATGGCTCTGCATACCAGTGCATGTTTTATATTATGTATTATTTAATAAAGATATATTGGAATACTCACAAAAGTAATTAAAGTTGTTATTCATACAGACAATAAAATAAGAACAACTACATTATACAAGATAATATTGAGTGATAAGACACTTGAGTTTATATAGCAAGGCTAGTAGTGACATAACCATGATACAACATGTTTTGCATGCGTGTGTCTGTCAGTGTTAACCAGGGGCTTCCCTTCATCACGTTCCCCATTGGATATTAAACACCAGTGACATAACAATTAGTCTGAATTAGAAAGAGGCCACTGGAGAATCTAGTTCAAACCACTTAAATAATTAAACTGCTGCCCCTATTCAACTATGAATATGACATCACATAGTCACTAAACTGAATTGTAAGCTCAGCTTGTTTGGAGTCAGCATTCAAATAGTAAATCTGCAACCAATGCAACTTACAGTGAGAGCAACAATTGTTTCGGTTGGTCCATCGCTGAAGAATAGATTCCTGAGAAACTTCATAGTATCCAAGCACACTTATCTTGCTATAGTGTTAACAGTTCATTGACTCATTGACCTGTGGTATATAAAGAAAAGTAAGACCTTGCTAACCAAACACTACACCACACATAACATCTGCAAGACTACTGAAACTAACTACCATCTGCTGGCTGGAGGGAGGGGATATTGGCAGGCTGGCAGGCAGGCAGAAGAGGGGAAGGAGGAGAGGGAGGGGATATTGGCAGGCAGGCAGAAGAGGGGAGGGAAGAGAGGGAGGGGCAGAGTAGCTCATTGTAATTCCAGTCATCCTCTCACAGGTGAGGTGGGGAGAGGAAGGCCGAAGGAGGGGGGAGAGGAGTGGACAGTAGCTAACCTTGAAATGAAATTATTTAGAAATACATTCATGTTTTACATATTTAGATTGTTTTTTGAAGATAGTATATTTTGGAGTGATTTTGAATTGCAATAACATTTATGTATATTTTTTTACTGAATTGATGACATATCTGATCAGAGTATAGATTAGGAAATAGGAATTCTAATCAGGTGTAGGCTACATAGATTTGTATTGCAATGCATGCAATCATTCATTTTCAAGTGTCTAGTCTTGTACATTACATATATCTGGCATGCAATACAACAATTATGAATTAAGAAATAGAAAGTAATTAATTAAACATAATGTTAAAATAATTTATGATAACTTCTCAACAATATTTTTCATCAACCTTTTTGAATGTGATCAATAAAGTGTGTGTGTGAATAAATAAAGTGAATGAAATGATGAATATGTACCACATTACCACATAAATTAGTTTAATTTTGAACTCGCATGCTGCTAAATTTGAAATTTAAATGAATCGGCCAAACTAGCAAGTCTTGCTCTTGGCAATGGCAGCACAAGTGATAAACCGACGTTATCTGCAGGGTCAAGGTTACATAAAATATCATTGTAGAACCAACTTGTAAGAGATAATAAAACTGATTGCAGAGTACAACATGTACTGTTATTCAACACAACACACCAAACAAATGCCACTGGTTTCTCCTTCATTTAGAATGCTTAGAATTTACTTTTGTCAGTTTTGTCCCATTCTAAAAGCAAACAGATGTTTGGTTTGGTTTGACATAACAATGAGGAGGTAGGTACCTGGATGACCTTGTATCCATTAGTTATGGCTAGGTACTATTTTATGACTATAAGAGGTACCCTAAATTTTGAAAGAATTTGGGTAGAGGGTGGGGGGACATATAGGTAATAGTGGATGATTTTGTCTACGGCTGTACTCACATTGACTGGACGGCTTATGTTGAAGGGTTTCGTTCCGTCGTTTGTCCTTCTACCGGAGTCACCTTCGTCGTCTGACCCTGGAATAAGTGAATACATTCAAAACACTTGCTACAACGTAACAACTTCAGGTTGTCCAAGAACAATCCGACGCCAAGAAGAACAGTCAATGTCAACAATAATCACGCACGACTACTGTACAACCGCAATAGCTTTTGATAGATTGTTGCTTTGCTGAATTGATTGAGAAAATAAATCAACTTCACGTGATCGCGGCTCATATGTGAGGAACAGAGTAGACGGGCTACAAATTCAAGAAGACACCTAACAAGCAAATGCGAATGACTAAGTGATTGACCACCGTCGTCTGTGAGGCTCTTATACAAGGTTAACACGATGGAGATTAATTCTGAGCATCTAGGTGGTAACATGCACATAATTATTTCTGCCCCATCTACAATCAGCATCAGCATATCTTCAGTTTTGGACATGACTATGAGGAACTATGTATATAAGTAGAGTAGTAGTTACAAAACACAAAAACTTAATTTTGAGTACTTAAGTCAATTTATCGATGTCATGACATTATAGTTTAACCCGGTTAGACTTAAATTTAAACACACAATAATAAAACATAACAGTAGTGTACGTAAACAGATACAGTACAATGGAATATTTGAGAGTGATTGTTTTTACCTTGCGGGGAATCTAGCGGCGAGTAGAAGTTACCCACGGACTCTGTGTTCTCGTCGTAGCGCGGCAACCTATTGAGGTAGTTTCTCAGCAGTGGAGCGCGCTCATCCGCAACCCCAGAGCCTCCTGCAAACAACATGGTTAAAACAGATTGACACTTCCACTGGTGATCAATTGTTTCTGGGATTTGCAGGTAAAGGTAATATTTCTACTTTGCACACTAGATAGATAGTACAGATATTGAAGATGAAGGATAGTTTCTTATTACGGAGTGTCTTTATTTCTGTACGTAGCTGCCATTGTTGGTTTGGATCAACATCGGAGATTGACTCTAGATGCCTATTGTGAAACCTTGCCTTATAGCCATGGATCAATTCAAATTGTCTGTTAACCATGCCTTTGTTAACACCATTAACTGTTTAGGTCACGTTTGCACTCTACCTTATTTCATAATTTACTATTTATTATCACACTAAATGTTGGCATTATGGTTAGTTTTGGAAATAATAGCAGGTCAAAATGGTAACTGGAACATCAGCATGTTATGTATGACTGACCACCTTTATTGCCCTCTATGTTAGCACACAGAACTTGACCAGTTCAAAATTGGTCCACCAACTTGGGATTTACCAACAGTACTGAATCAATACATGGTTTGTTTGGTTCAAACGCACAAGTCTGCGATGGTGAAATGACTTGTTAATGACCTTGTATGAAGTGGTACGCGTGTGACTCCTGAGGGATAACCCGGAAGTCCAGGAACCACGCCTCGCCCCAGGACACTACGAAGGACGTCAGCACTAGAAGAACCTCAAACACGGGCTCATGAGAACCGGCCCACTGGAAGAACAAAACACATGATTTATTGATAATGTATGATAATTAATTACCTGATCTAGCCTATTACTACTGTGAGCACATAAAATATGTTACAATAATAGTGTGAAATTAAAATAATCCAATTACATCTCAAAATAAAATGTGCAAGTATAAGCTTATGTAGGCTAACAAATCAATAAGGTACACTTACATTATACACGAAGACTTTCGCGATGAGGAAGGCACATGTCCCAGCAGTGGAAATCTGAAAATGAAATAACATTGGGATTTGGTAGATTACTGGGTATGTCTAGTTATATAATTATTAATTATTGATGATAGCTCAAGTGCAGCAGTGTAATGATAAAAAGTATGTGTACTTACAGCAATTATACACCAATGGTTTATGTAAAGTAAACCATAAAATAGCAAGAGTACTGTAAATCTACATATTGCTGCCATCTGAAAGAAGACAAAATTAATAAAGGAGATAGTCAATGAAGTAAAAGTGCATTGTTCCAGTATGTTATCTAATAATGGAGTTCTTATTTAGGGCAACTTTGATAATAGAAGGGGGGATGGTTCTGTGGGGTCAGATTCCATTATCACATGAGCAATAAATAGTGCCAACAATGCTCTTGAAAAGGTATTGTAATACACAATGAACCCTTACCGCAATATCAAAGAGAGATGTGTGCACATCATAGTGTAAAACTTGAGCAGTCAGTGCACTGAAGATATCATCACCAGCTAACTGCAAAATGAAAATTACAAGTTAGATACAACTATTTCAATTGAAACCAGTTATTTTACAAGGAGACAACTTTGTTGCAGTGGCTCACTTACCATAATACAAATCAGCCACATGAAAAATGTGAACACAAGGTCAAATGTAACGAAGAGACAGAAGAAACGTCTTACGACAGACATTCGGCCATTCTGTCGAAGCCCAGTAAAAATGTCATCGCTGACAACATAGTCTGGAGAATTGATGCTACCTGTGGACAGATAGTTTTGAATTGGTATTATTCTACCATACCTTATATAGACAAAAAACATGCACGATTCTTTTTCTTTTATTCTTCTAACAGCATTATTATCATTTAACTATAAACCCTCCTCCTAATAGGCACACACAAAACAGATCAAATTGTCCTGCAACACAACAAAATTACTGATGCATTTGCCCAAGACGAGTGATTTATGGTGATCCGCATTTGAAATTAGGGCTCGCTGGTTGGCCACGAACCACTCGTCTGCAATATGCAAGGTTGTTTTGGGAAAACTAGAGACGTAGGTCTACATGGTCATCTTCGAGTCGGCAGCTAAGCATCCAGCAAAGGCAAACCTTTAAATTTGTATCAACGTAAATCCTATTTATTCTACCCCCACAACCACTGCTTTGCATTTACTTGCTGTAAGGTTTCTGGGTTATTCTCGTGACTAACCATTTAGCTATAAGCATAAAGTTTGCACCATCACAGTGCTGTAATGGGGCGTGGTGTACAGTTTTCTATTATCTTGTGCCTATCTTAAAGATACATTTAAAACTATTCGAACCATTATGGTAGACTTGGCTAGGTATAGGTATGCTTACTGATATTTGATGGCATTTGTTGTGATGGTAGATGACCCTGATAGCTTGACGAACTGGCAAGCAGAGTTTCGGCTGCAGAGCGAATTTCTCGTTCTGTGGCTCCCATTTTTAGTGAATAAAATAAGTAACATAACTTGCATGCCGAAAACGAAAATTACATTGAATTGTCACACTTTCAAACAAAGTTTTAACGAAGAAGTATGATGACTAGGCAAACACAACCTCAAAATTCTTTAACTTTCATTACAATGCACACTTTATGTGACAGGTAAACGTCAGGTATTTATTATGTTACATTTGCTCTACACAAACACGCAAAAACGTTTGGATGCATTCAACAAGTTCAGTGATTAATCCACAAGATAAGAAAATTGCAAAATGTTTATGCAAGTACGTCTATCTATCTACCTGTACTTCAAAACACCTGTCAAACGCAGAAGCAGAACAAAAGATAAGACACGGCCACTTTCACATCACTAAACACTACAAGGCGGTACAAGGACAAGGCGGTGACGTTAGTTAAGCGGGAAATACGAAATAACATTATTCAGTATTGATTTTATGAACGCTAATCGAAACCTTTAACACACTAGGTTTTATTATTTGCATGTTACAATAATAATAATTTAATCTAGGGGATGTTATTAATAATTTTTGTACTATATTGTATCCCACTGTTCTATTTAAAAAAGAAAATCAATAATATGAGTAAACAACATTGATTGTATTTCCATAGTAACCATACTATCACAGGCAAAATGTACCCTGCAAGTGTCGAAATCCACTTAATTTTAGACCTTCGTGACCATATTCTAGGACAAACAACAATTCTGGAAAACAATAGCATGTTTGGTTGGCATGTTCTAGCGCAATGACTTACGAGTTGAATAGAAAACAGTTTGCCAAAGCCCTAAAGAAGGCAAAGAAAAGGGGTCAGTCCAAGATGTCAAGTGTGAAGGACAGTTTAGGACTGTCACAAGTAGGAGAGCGCAAAGATTTGATCACATCAAATACCTTTCCTCTCACCCACAATATGAGCTTGCAGGTAAGACGGTTGTTCCCATGCAACAGTTTTGAAGATATTTCCAATACTATACCGAGTAATACAGCAGTACCAGTACGTAAACACTACCAATGCTCTACATGGCGTTGTTTATGGTGTGAAATGGATGAAAATTTGTGTGATAATAATATCAATAACAGCTACCTTTTAATTATTGTGGGTACCCTTCAAAGTCAACGTTAACACTACATCGACTCAAACTTTGTCAGTACCATACTTTAGCAGTAGCAGGTAGAATTAGTTAACATAGTATTCTTGTGAGTTTATTCATGTTTCGATTGACCCATGATAACATATGAATCATTGTTAACGATCAAAATACTTAGGCCTACTGCAGTGAGGAGTGTCATCGTGTCCAAAATATATTAAATCTTGGGGGGAGGGTTGCCTCTGCCACCGGGCTATAAGGCCCAGCCGCAGAAGAGGGAGCTACTACTACTACTACGCACTCTGGTATTTTTTGGGATGTTTATGATCATGGTTACTGTTATTTCAATGCTCTCCTGGTTCAAGAAATAGAAATAAAAATAACTAAAAATAAAAATAGAATGGATGTGCAACCAGCCAATCACAATAGAATATTTTTAATCAAGGAACATTAACCGCAGTCCTTTCACTCGGACCATAGCCTACCTCTTCGATACTCTTTTGGTACATTTACGGTACTTCTGAAGAGACAACTTACTTTTCAATTAGAATCATTGAGCAGACTGTTAGCAATTGTTTCAAATATATTTTTCTGATGTTCTAGTCACTTATGGCCGACGACATACCGGATGATGTTCTTTTTCCTGAAGAACTGAACCAACATCTCAGAAACCAAATTCAGGTAAGCAGGCTTATAGCTAAATATCATCTCAAGCTAGGCTAGTTTACAGCAGCTAACCGTTGTGAACACCGCAGGAGTTGAAAGCCGTGAATGGCCGCCTGCAACGCGAGCTGGAGGAGAAGGAAGAGGATCTGCGTCTGTGCATCAACCAGAACGAGCAGCTACTCAGCAGCGAACCGTCACCTCTGATTGGTCTGGGTCGGGCGTCTGAACTCGCCGCCAGCAAGATTGTCGAGCTGTCCAAGCGAGTACGAGAGTTGACCGCGGAGAACGAGGGGGCCAAGTCGAGATGGAAGACGGCGGAACGGAAACTCAAGACTTACGAGGAAGGAGGGGAGAGCATACAGGCGCTACACAAGGAACGAACCACAGATCATGGTATGATGAGTTAACACGGCAACCTCAAATTATCAAAATCTTAATCTACCAACTCACCTTTCATACATTTTTGTGGCTTGTTGCAAGTCTTGAGAAGGGTTTATTCCTGCTTGAAATGCAGAATATCCGGTGTTAGATTCCCGGTTTGGTCTTAATTTCAGAAATTGACTTAAATCCAATTACAATGTACCTAGATGTAAATGGTGACTTTACAGCCACCCCAGCAATGAAGCACATACTAATAATAAATGGTATGCTAATGTTCTCCAACAAAAATCTGTTCTTGTACATGATGTAACTTAGTAGCTAGACAACACACATTTATTTATTTTTCTTTAATTATTTATGAATGTTTACATTTTGGTTCTCATTACAAATTAATACAGTTAGTGGAGAAGTCTCCCCCTGACCCAACTTACGTTGAGAATGGGAAAATCGTAATAAAATACTATTTTCTGTGTTTCTGTTTTATTTTTATATGAACCAGAAGAGAATCTAGAAGGAAACGAAAATGACGTTAAAACATTGACAGAAAAGTTAAATGCAACAATGTCAAAACTATGCGAATCTAGAAATCAAAACCAACAACTGAAACAAGAATTGAAGATTGCAAATAAGGTAAGAGTAATCCCATGGATGGTAAATGATAAGGTAATGCCATTTGTACTCATCACAGGATATTTAACGTATCTAAAGGCCTTCATGAGGATCTTAGTGGCCCAATGTTCCCCATCCAGTCACATCATTCAGGCTTCCTGCTGCCACAGTTCTCCTTGTTTCCAGTGGTTGAATTTCTGAAACTGCTTCCCCTGCGATTATAACTGTAGTTATCGCTGCTCCTGTTACGATGATGAATGATGATCAAATATCAATATTATTTAATAACAATTTCCATAGGTACTGACCAATGAAATAGGAGAATCAGTATCGCTACAAAGTATAACTAGCTCTAACTCGAATTGGAGGGGACGAGCCCAACAGATTCTATCACTCCAACAAAAAGTTTCCAGCCTCCAGGATAAACTCAAAGAACAAAACGGCGAAGAGAAGATTTCAGGTACAGTACTGTACACATAATATTGCATCAGTCTTGTTTACACTATCATTTCCACAAGGTTTATGTTATAATTATGTGTTATATCATACAAACTGTGCCAATGTTATCAGTGAAGAACAGCGGGGTGTCTGCGGTGCGTCAGATCGAAAAGGACCGGCAAGCCGCTCACGAGCAGATAGTCAAGGAGCTACACGAGAAGACGCAGCAGCTGGACGAAGCCAAACGCAAGCTGGAGGCGGCGAGGGCAAAGTGCCGCGTGTGGGAGTCTGAGAACGAACGCAAGAAGAAGACTATCGAGCACTACTTGCAGACGGACGAACACGACAAAGAGCTCATCAAGACATTGTCGGTGAGTGTGTTGGATATCGAGCACTTTGATTTGGTTACGGCCAGTCTTGTTGGTTGCAGTCTATGTGGCAATGGCAACCTCACCATAGCTTTCTTGTTTTGTTCTGGATCATCATATTATTATCAATCAAAATCAATTTTCAGTCTCATTTGCAAATCATGTTACCAATTGTATCCTGTGAAAGTAATGAAAGGACGTTTGTTAAAATGTGAGATGAGCGGGAATGTTTTGCAGGCAGAGTTGGACGGCATCGAAAAGAGACAGTCTGAGAAAGCAAAGAAGGAAAGCAAGAAGGCCGCAGAATGGGAGGACAAGTACAAGACAGCCAACGAGATGTTCATGAGAGAGAGATCCAAGAACGAACAGCTCGAGATGATAATACGTCAGAAGGAGGAGAAGATCCAGATGTATAAGGCGCAAGAAGAGGGGAGCGTAGAGTGAGTTACATACTTTTTTGTAAGAAACTCACCATCATTATCTATCCCTGTTTTGACTCCAATAGACTTCCTATCTTCCACACTTTTCTCTCCTCTGCAGATCTCTGCCTACCGTTTCCTAAGGTTAGTGCGACCTTCCTCAGTAAGCAGTGTAGTTAGTTTAATGGCGTTTTCCAATGGGCTGCTAAGTGAGCAGTGATACGTTTATTGTATTGTTGGTTTCAAGTATTATTGTTTAAGGTGCACTCAGTGTGGTCCAGTGCAGCCATTGGATGACACAATTGGTTCTCTCTCAACTTACTAAAGAAGATCATGCTGACCTAAAAAAATATTACATTTTGTTAGTGTATTAGTTGTATGTTCTTCAATCACAGCTTACCTTCACTATGCTTACCAAATACTATAGCTATTGGCATCCTATCTCTTTCACACAATTCACAATGCCAGCATGTTCTGTTGGTACTCTCGTACAACTCAATGTTCTCACTAATTCTCAGAAATATACAATTATAATAATCAAATCCATATGTTTTTCTACAAGACTGCTGTTTGCAAGTAGCTACTATACTCATTGGGGTCCAGTTTTGTTATATAGATATACCCATTTGTAATTATTACGTGTACTCATTCTGAAAATAAACAAACAAACAAACAAACAAACAAACAAACAAACAAATAAATAAATAAACAAATAAATAAATAAATAAATAAATAAATAAATAAATAAATAAATAAATAAATAAATAAATAAATAAATAAACAAACAAACAAACAAACAAACAAACAAACAAACAAATAAATAAATAAATAAATAAATAAGTAAATAAATGTGTGTTGCAGCGACTGTGCCAGCAACAGGCAACGCTACAGCGGTCGCCTCAGTCGCCACTCCATGTCGCCCGACTCTGACCACGGAGAGAACCAGACGCTCCTATTGGCTGCCGAGGCCGAGCGAATCAGGCTGCTCGAGCTGGTGGCCGTGTTGAACCACCGGCTGGACGAGCAGCGGAGCCGAGCGGCCGAGGCCTCGGACGGACTCAGACGGGAGAGATCCAAGGCCGCCAGGCTCGAGGCCCGCGTCGGTCGACTGGAGATGGAGAAACACGGGCTCGCTCCGAGAAACTCTTACGCGGCAGGTGAGCCCAGGCATGCCACCTTTACCGAGCATAGAAATATGTGAATGAAACAACACACGAACAGTAACCGCGGTCATAAACATAACAAAATAACACCAAAGTGCGTAAATTTTCAGAGCTCTGCTCTCTTCCTCAGACAGGTCTCTTTTTCAGTGTTCTTGTTTTTATTGGTTTTCTTGGGTTTATGAGTGCATTCTTTTTTTAATTATATATGGAAGAGAAGGAAATGTAAGCACTTTGTTAAGTGTAATTTTTATGTTTATGTACTGTTTGTAGTTTTATTTAAAAATTCGCTCAGTTTGGTTCATCATAAAAATATGTTCTGCAGGAATTTTGGAAAACTAGTGAAATGGCCATACTCAAGACCGACTGAATTGAGTATTCACACATGTATGGCAGCACTGTGCAGGGGATTGACATGTATATGGCAACGCTGCATGCTTGCAGGTGGCTTACATGTATGGCAGCACTGTACAGGGGATTGACATGTATATATGGCAACGCTGCATGCTTGCAGGTGGCTCGCGCTCGTCGTTGTCTGACAACAACAACAACAACAACGGGGTCCGCTACAAGCTGGAGCTGATGGAAGAGGAACTGCTTGCGACCAAGGCTCGACTAGACACCGTCAAGCAGGAGAAGGAGGAAGACCTGAAGATCTACAAGAATGCGTTTGAGGAGACTCAGCGGGTGTTCCTCGAGGGATCTAGGCAGGGTAGCGTGTCCCTCGGTCGGTCCGTGTTCGGGAGCCGATGATGACGAGACATTGCTGCATGTGTTCAAGGCCACGGGCAAACCCCCAAGTGTTCAACCCAATTGGATGATCCAGTTTAGATAGGTCTATCTATAGGCACATTATTTATAACAGCATAACAGTAGACGTTTGTGAAATATTACACTTTATTTAACTTGTCATCAAACTACTCTTTAGTTACAGAAATAATATATAATAATATACAAGAAAAAATATGTTTAAGTATCTTAATCTTATATAACATTTGTGATTAAAATGAAAACATTTTTAAAGCATTAAGTTTGAATGTAGACAAGCAATTTTGATGTTGTTTAGATTTGACAAAAATAAATAGTAGTGTGTGACTCGCAAGAGGAGAGGAGAGAACTTTACGGTACGAAACGACAATGTTAATATGGGTGGCATAAAGTCTGCGGAACACGCTTTAGAAACCCACGTTAAAACAACTTGTCAATGTGTAAGATACCCTGGGTCTGGGGTAATGGAGTAACAGTGCACAGTACAATAGTTAGGTAGGCAAGACTGAAAGGACGAGCAGACACTGTGGATTAGGATTTTTGCTGCAGGTAGCGTATTTAGTATTTACATTATTTTACGGAATAAAAAAGTAGTAGATTGAATATTTATACACTCTAATCAATAATCATTCAGCAATTCATTTCATGGGCATTGGAAGTGGTAAAACGTATTTTTTACTAATAAATGAATATGAATCAATGGTATTAAATGCAACGAATGGAATGGAAGAAAAAATGTGAATGTTCCCATAATGGCGGCATAACAATAGCCTAACACATCTCCTAAACATATCATAGATTATATAGAAAAATATATCTATATGAATTAACATTTATAGAAGCAACCGTACACAGCAAAATAAGAGGCACAAGGAATTTCGTAACGTACACGGAATTTTATCAAATATGTCGAAGTATGGCAGGCCTAAACAAGTGGACTTAGTGCTAACCAATATTCAACAGGCACTTAAAAGTTCATACATTAAAAAGTACTGTACAATGATATATTTATTGTTACTATGTACGTAGAAGTAGTCTACAATTGATAAACATCGCATGTATCTTGACTCAACCATGCTTTCTCTGAATACATCAGGGAATATCAACTTAAATGCTACAAATTATCCGTTTGCTTCTTATGAAAACACAAAACGGTACCAACAGTCGGCCGAGTCTTGATTTAAAAAAAAAGCTAGAATCAAAATGAGGTTTTTGTGACCACCTTTTGGCCAAGCAAGCTCATTAATTGAACTTGAAAATGTTATTTAATATCCCAATAGTCATACAAATTGGGCAACCTAACCAAAACAAAGATTTCAACTAAAATGATTGAAGTGTGATTGTGATCCCAATCTTTTATCAGGCCTCGTTTTAAATGCAACCTGCATCAGTGTGGAACCAACCGTAATGAATAGGTGTGTGCTAAACTATGGCAAAGAGAGTTCATATCTAAACTAGTTTGGTTTTGCAAATGCATATACCTAGTTTCTTGGTTTGAACAATATGCATACAGACACCGTTTCTTTTTTAATGCATTTGTTACTTACTACATCAGTTAAAAAACATTGACAATGATCCAAATTCCACACCTAGTATTGTAGTTTTTCTATTCCAAAATCAGAATAAGTACAGTATGGATGTATATTTCTGAACATGGCTGTTAAGGCAATTTGCAATTCCTGATGTAATAAGGCAATTAAGTTACCCTAATAATATTCCAAACAAAAAGTATTCTATCTTTTAGCACAATAGGTTGCGAGGCATTTTCAAAATGTCCGTTATTTCGGCACTTTGGTTGATGTACATTACTACGGCCTCTAACACATGCCGGAGATAAAAAGGATAGTTATTATTATGTTCCTTAAATGCATTTGATTATTTGATGAATTAATAAGTATTGTAAAACGGTGACTGAGACATTTTTCCTACGTGATACTTTGAGGCTAATAAAATAAACAGTCCTTGATTGGGTCACGCAAAGCTCAAAGTTTAGGTTTAACTCCTACTGAAAAAAGACTTTTTAGAAGGAAATTTGACTTCTCATTAGTGTAGCCGTAAAAGACTTTGTGACTTAACGTCATTTGCAGAGGTAAAACGTCATTTTGTTTAGGGTACCCTACTTAGTACATAACACTATTCTCGTCATACATTTTATGCCAAAAAATAAAAATGAGTGCTCCGGCTACATAAACCCGGTCAAAAGTAAAATAAAAAACCATTTGGAACGTAAGATTTGTCGTCGTTCAAAGAACGAACGAAACGCGGCGAACCCGCCAACAAACAAATCAACATAATGATTGGAAGCCCGTAGATTTTCCTGCTTCATTAAATCGAGATAACGGCACAAGGTAAACGGTTTCATCTAGTTTGCAGGCTCTACGTAGTTGGCGGGTAGCATGCCAGACTGGCCCGTACGCTGGATCATCCCAGTCATCCAACCCTCGTCTATCGGCGTACAGTTGACAATGACGTCACCGTCGTGGAAGGAAACCTCGTCGGAATCTTGCGCGTCGTAGTCATACATGGCACGATACACCCTCTGTGAACACAACAACAATAATAAGAACGCCTTTATTTTATATTTAAAGTGTGGCCAAGCTTAAACCAAGAGGCATTTTTTTCTGCTACATAAGCCCGGTCAAAAGTAAAATAAAAAACCATTTGGAACGTAAGAGTGCTAAACTTAATATATTTTGTTACAATTTGAACATAATAATGTTAACAATAAAATAACCACTACTTATAAACTACAATTAGCACTAAACTAGAACGCTAATGCAACATTTTTGAAAAAATGAAACAAATGAATAATAAAATATATCAATTAATTAGTCAATCTTCATAATTATAAAAAGCTAAACTACAGTACCTAACTAGTAATTACAAGTACAGTACTGTGATAAACTAAGTCAATGGTACGTACCCCAGATATTGCCGTCTGTTTGTGTTGCTGCTGCTGATGGTTGGTGGGCGGTGGTGCGACGTGGTTGTGGTGGTTGTTGTGGTGGTGGGGGACAGCGGTCTGGTGGGGGTGGGGGTTGAGGGGGTGGTGGGGGGCGACAGGGTGGTGGTGGGGGGCAGCCTTGTAGTCGGTCGTCAGCGAGCCGTAGAAGTCGTTGACGGGATCCAGGTCAGCGATGGAACCGACTCTCCGTGTCGGCGGGTTGGCAACTGTCAACACGATCGCAACGTAAGCGACATTCAGTACAAAACAAGTACGAGTGAAATGGGGTTGGCAGGAGTGAGCCAGCTCGGTGACTGACAACCGGTACTAAAAATAACTAATAACTAAGTATAACAATAAACAAATAAAACAATACAATGCTACAGGGAGAAGATTTAAAATATATCTAAAAGAAAAGAATGAAAATAAACCAATGAATAAAAAACATACACACACACAAATATGATGATAAATATAGTAGTAAATAAAATATGAGAAGGATTTTTTATGTGACGAAGAAGAGGGGAATATACGTTAAAAGAAGGAATTGCTAACGGGGAGGAAAATATCGAACTGTCAAAACGAAAAGTAGAAAAGAGAAACATTCTACATCTAGGATGAAAATATTTTAGTAAAACCCAAGAGTCAGCGTAACGTCAGCGTAACGTCACACCTTGAGGGGCCATCCAATCAGTGTTCTATGTTAGTTAACGACTAGGCAATAACATGCAAACTATAAACTAGGGTTAAAACCTTGACAAGGAACAAACTCCGGAGAATGTTGGGTGGTGCGATGATTTCCGTTTATTGTGGGAGTCTACTTTAAAAAGAATCTAGAAAAAAAAGGCTACTAAAAAAGAGTATCTTATCGCAATATGCATTACGTAGCTAGAACGTAATTTATAGCATTAGCGGTGTTTGATCTTGATCCTAATAGGTATGTACATCAATAATACCAATAGAAGCAATGATAGGAGAAATATAAAGCAAATATATTCTAGAATGAAGACAAGAGTGCTTCTAAATACGGAAACAACTATTATTGACATCCTGAATTTACGACATCTATTGTCACCATCACATCCCAGGACACGCTTGAAGTGAAGCTTACTAAACTAGTATTTACACTACCCACACAGACACACACACACTGGTACGTACAGCATCTACATAAAGCATGCAACACACACACTGGTACATACAGTATCTACATAAAGCATGCAACATAGAAACAAGCCCCACCTGGCCCCCGGTCGGAAGTATAAATCACCGTCGAGCTCTGTCTCGCAGAGTACGGCGAGTTCCTCGGTTTGTCGGACATCGGGTCATAGTCGGCAATGCGTCCCGGCGGCCGACTGAACTGGGTCACCCGATTGGCCGGCTGTTCGAGAGGGGGCGGGCCTTGCGGCAGGGGAGGAGGGGGCATGTGGTGATGATTGACACCGCCCGTTGGGGACAAGTCTTCGGCTGGGGGAACATCACACACACGTCAAGCTACCGTAACCACACACAGCGGTGACAAGCACGTCATTGTTTGCGGTGACACAACACAACTTATGTACAATGAAGTTTGGGATCTAAGTTTTTTGCTGTTGTATTTTTACTTCCAATACTTCTCCTTAAAATTTGCCAGAATCATACGGTCATACTACATACATTATATGTATTCTATGAAAACTTACTACCTGCATGGTTGAGCATTAATCCTACCTACACTATGCAGCATTAAGTTTTAATACAATACATAGTATAGTATGTGTAAGTGAAGCTGCAAGTGTCTTGCTATGTTGAACACAGTTACTATGAACAAAAACATCAGCATGGAAGAGAGAGAGAGTTTAAATTGCACAAAGGAATACAGTGTGACACTCCTAGAGATGAGCAGTGGTAATGTGAGTGATTGAGCCGCTTCTAACGCAGCGTTGTTATTATTACGGGCACCACCGGAGTGAAACACCGTAAGTGCAAACCAACCACACTGGAATCATTCCAATCCAACAGTCCAACAGTGTTGACCAGGGGTGATGGTGAAGTAAAGACAGACACGTAATGAACGTGAAGCAAACAGAAGCCCAATAAGCGTGAGGATTTCACCCAATCTGCACCAGACACAAACACGCTGTGGTGACTTTATAGGTCTACACAAACAAAACAAAAAGCTCTATATAGGGTATTGTGCTATGTGCTACCTTTGCATCACTATTTCCATAACACTCTAAGCTGAAGCGTTCGGTCAGTGACTAGTTACCGTAAAATTAGCCAAGTCTAGAAGTGAAAGACTAGTACACCAAAACGAGTGAATTAACTCTATACAGTACTGTACAAAGTTGTCTTATTTATTTACACTAATCTCTACTTTTAAAATTTTGAACCTGTGATACACAATATAGCATTCCCATTAACAATATTGACAAGTGCCAACTAGCTGGTACTGCAAGCTTTCAGTATCTGCAGTTCTGTAATAAGTTCTTATTGTCCTCACACTGAATGGCAAGTTATGACTAAAAATAATGTGTGTTACTATTTACTTCAAAACATAAATAAATCCCTAATATTCTTTCATCTGCAGATTGACTCAGATCAGGTGGCCAAATATCGTGTTAACAAGCATTACCATCACTGCCGCCTTCCCCATCCAGGAAGCGTTTCTGTTCCATGATTGCTTTCTTCTCCAAATCTCCGTGATATGCGGCATTGCTGAAGGGAATAAAACACACAATTAATATTAAATCAACAGTGTATTTACATCATTGTTACAAACTTGATAATCACATTTAAGACAACCACATTAGCACAAATCTTTGCTGACTACTTGAGAAACAAGAAGTCTCAAAACTGAACAGGACCCAACTCTAGTACACATAGAATGACAACATAAAATTGGATTTTTCTATATTTCATGACCACTTTAAACTTGTATGATTTGTTTTGTAAATGTCCTCTTTTATTTCTTATATATGTATCACTGATTAATTTATGTTAAATTATTCAGCACACTTTTAAGAAAACCTCCAATTAAGCACCGGACACAAATGACCACTCAATACTGTATTGTATACATATTATAGGACCTAGTTCACAATTAACAATATTAGCTTGTTCTCTGTATTCTATGACTAAACTGGCTTTGATGACTTTTGAACTCTCCAGATAAGACTTGCATTCCTTATCTATTTTTTACTTACTTATTGGCTTATATGCATGGAAACTGGAAAGGATATTTTCTAGAACTTGATGTAATTCATGATGCAAAAGACAATAGCCTTGGAAGTTCTGTGCCTAGAACCCCAACTACTAACTAACTAACTAACTAGTTATCATTTCTAAGCTGTAGTGCTCTTATACTTAGCCTTGTTCACCTCAAGTTAAATACATACGTTTAAATGCTAACACCAAATCCCATCAGTTTAACCATAGTTTGCTGTAGTCCTTAGCAAAGTATGTAAACTTATATCACGTGACCTAGGTTGTACACCTATTTTAGTTACAAGACAACCAAATCTTAGGATTATGTTTAACTCTACCAAAGTATTTTTTCCTGATCTGAAAATTATTTTATGTTTTACCAGTCTCATAGGTGAGCCCAAAACCTTGACGATTAGATTGGGTTTAAAGTTAGCCAACAGTGAATATCTCCTGATATGTTTGATCCATAGAGTAGGTTTTCACCCCTATGTGAGTGTGACCATGTTTTACACGTACCGTTACTATGTGGAGAGTGTATTGAGTGCATGTGTACCTGATTATCTTAGTGTTCTGCTTGATCCTAAGTGTGACCATGTATTGAGTGGATGTGTACCTGATTATCTTAGTGTTCTGCTTGATCCTAAGTGTGACCATGTATTGAGTGCATGTGTACCTGATTATCTTAGTGTTCTGCTTGATCCTAAGTGTGACCATGTATTGAGTGCATGTGTACCTGATTATCTTAGTGTTCTGCTTGATCCTAAGTGTGACCATGTATTGAGTGCATGTGTACCTGATTATCTTAGTGTTGTGCTTGATCCTAAGTGTGACCATGTATTGAGTGCATGTGTACCTGATTATCTTAGTGTTGTGCTTGATCCTAAGTGTGACCATGTATTGAGTGCATGTGTACCTGATTATCTTAGTGTTCTGCTTGATCCTAAGTGTGACCATGTATTGAGTGCACGTGTACCTGATTATCTTAGTGTTGTGCTTGATCCTAAGTGTGACCATGTATTGAGTGCACGTGTACCTGATTATCTTAGTGTTCTGCTTGATCCTAAGTGTGACCATGTATTGAGTGCACGTGTACCTGATTATCTTAGTGTTCTGCTTGATCCTAAGTGTGACCATGTATTGAGTGCACGTGTACCTGATTATCTTAGTGTTCTGCTTGATCCTAAGTGTGACCATGTATTGAGTGCATGTGTACCTGATTATCTTAGTGTTCTGCTTGATCCTAAGTGTGACCATGTATTGAGTGCATGTGTACCTGATTATCTTAGTGTTGTGCTTGATCCTAAGTGTGACCATGTATTGAGTGCATGTGTACCTGATTATCTTAGTGTTGTGCTTGATCCTAAGTGTGACCATGTATTGAGTGCATGTGTACCTGATTATCTTAGTGTTCTGCTTGATCCTAAGTGTGACCATGTATTGAGTGCACGTGTACCTGATTATCTTAGTGTTGTGCTTGATCCTAAGTGTGACCATGTATTGAGTGCACGTGTACCTGATTATCTTAGTGTTCTGCTTGATCCTAAGTGTGACCATGTATTGAGTGCACGTGTACCTGATTATCTTAGTGTTCTGCTTGATCCTAAGTGTGACCATGTATTGAGTGCACGTGTACCTGATTATCTTAGTGTTCTGCTTGATCCTAAGAGTGTGACCATGTATTGAGTGCATGTGTACCTGATTATCTTAGTGTTGTGCTTGATCCTAAGTGTGACCATGTATTGAGTGCATGTGTACCTGATTATCTTAGTGTTGTGCTTGATCCTAAGTGTGACCATGTATTGAGTGCATGTGTACCTGATTATCTTAGTGTTCTGCTTGATCCTAAGTGTGACCATGTATTGAGTGCACGTGTACCTGATTATCTTAGTGTTGTGCTTGATCCTAAGTGTGACCATGTATTGAGTGCACGTGTACCTGATTATCTTAGTGTTCTGCTTGATCCTAAGTGTGACCATGTATTGAGTGCACGTGTACCTGATTATCTTAGTGTTGTGCTTGATCCTAAGTGTGACCATGTATTGAGTGCACGTGTACCTGATTATCTTAGTGTTCTGCTTGATCCTAAGTGTGACCATGTATTGAGTGCACGTGTACCTGATTATCTTAGTGTTCTGCTTGATCCTAAGTGTGACCATGTATTGAGTGCACGTGTACCTGATTATCTTAGTGTTCTGCTTGATCCTAAGAGTGTGACCATGTATTGAGTGCATGTGTACCTGATTATCTTAGTGTTGTGCTTGATCCTAAGTGTGACCATGTATTGAGTGCATGTGTACCTGATTATCTTAGTGTTGTGCTTGATCCTAAGTGTGACCATGTATTGAGTGCATGTGTACCTGATTATCTTAGTGTTCTGCTTGATCCTAAGTGTGACCATGTATTGAGTGCACGTGTACCTGATTATCTTAGTGTTGTGCTTGATCCTAAGTGTGACCATGTATTGAGTGCACGTGTACCTGATTATCTTAGTGTTCTGCTTGATCCTAAGTGTGACCATGTATTGAGTGCACGTGTACCTGATTATCTTAGTGTTCTGCTTGATCCTAAGTGTGACCATGTATTGAGTGCACGTGTACCTGATTATCTTAGTGTTCTGCTTGATCCTAAGTGTGACCATGTATTGAGTGCATGTGTACCTGATTATCTTAGTGTTCTGCTTGATCCTAAGTGTGACCATGTATTGAGTGCACGTGTACCTGATTATCTTAGTGTTCTGCTTGATCCTAAGTGTGACCATGTATTGAGTGCACGTGTACCTGATTATCTTAGTGTTCTGCTTGATCCTAAGTGTGACCATGCATTGAGTGCACGTGTACCTGATTATCTTAGTGTTCTGCTTGATCCTAAGTGTGACCATGTATTAAGTGCATGTGTACCTGATTATCTTAGTGTTCTGCTTGATCCTAAGAGTCTCTGGGTCGTCGGCGACCTGGGTAAACTTCCCCTTGGCGCGTTCAAACTCTGCGTGGTAGACTGCGTTGCTCTGGATCTTCGTGTTCTCTGCGATGCGTTTCAGCTCCGGGGTCTCTGCCATCGTCGTCGCCTTCGCCTTGGGAATGTGTCTGCAACACACAAACAAACAAGTTCAAGTACCTGTTGCACTTACAAATATCCTTGAATGAAACAAAATACACTTTAGAACTTGCTGGTTACCAAAATAATCACCCGACAAAACATGGCCAATACTTCGGAGGAGAAATGGCTGCCTTTCTCTTCAGGGTGCACCAAATGGTTAGTGAGCGAGTACCATCCTCCCTGATGAAGCAAGGTGGCTTTAATATTCCCTTCCAAAATATTGGTAGAGTGAAAAGGGATGATATGATATCGGATTGTAAAATTGCATGCCAATTTTATTTCCAGCCCAAAGGTTTCTTGTAGTCTATCATAATGAGTTTCTATTGTTTAAACATGGCAACGTACTCAAACTGCAAAAGCTTGGTCGCAAGTGCATATTTATTACAGTAAGGGTCAGTCTTACAATCTTCTAATAAGAAAGTTATTTGTAACAATAAAGCTATTTGGAGGATTTCAACGGTTCTGATTGGTGGTTGTCATGGAGAAAACAAGCTATTCGATGAATAAGTAGTTATTGGGACATTATAAGACTGGACCTAAGTAGTACGTACTACTTTGTTTTTACAATTAAATTTATAAACTTGCACTGAAGCCAACCTACTAGAGTGAATCTGAAGGCTTGGTTGTTGTGAAACTAAAACATGATAATGACCAACCAAGCATCCATGGTTCAAGGTCAAAGTCAAAGGATGAGAGTTATAATCCACAGTGGTACACAGAAGATAATTACATTTGACTGGACTAGTATTGTCAAGTACAGCCAGCGATAAGGGGCTCAAGAAGGAGACAGTTTATCATTGTTATCTTAACATCAACACAATGGCTGTCACTAACCAATTGAAGATGGAGAGACAGAAGCACATAAATTTAAATTCATGCCTTACACATTGTTGGCTGTGGCCCGAGATCTAAGCCTCGTTGCAGTAAGTTGACATCGAAGTTAGAATAAAGAAAAACAAAGAAATTGGGTGGTGGAAGTCAACAGCAAGGATAAATTATTTTCATTTAGCCCAAACGTGGGGAAGGAAGACGGAAGTTGACGAAATAGATTCTATCTGATCCCTAATAATTGCTAAGCAGGAGTAAGAAAGCATCTCTCTTCCGAGTTGAGATGAGTTGAGACATACCCAATGGTTGAGAGTTGGGAAGAGCATTGTTTCGACTTCCGACCATTTATCATAATTCATACCATCATCATCACCAAAAGTGGCCAAACAATCTGTACTGGCAGTTCACTTTGTACAGTCTCGATATTCATGCACATGTTTACTGAAGTAAGGGCTCCCCCCGTTCCGCGCCCCCCCCCCCCCCCCCCCCCCCCCCCCCCCCCCCCCGCCTCATCACCGCGTTTACTCTTTTGCTATGTTTAGGTCTTTAATTAATGAGACTATTTGTTGGTGGAACTGGAAGGCCATACTACATAAAGGCATTCTCCCTAAGTTCACCGGTTCCCGGAGTCAAACCCAGGTCTTCCATAAAACAATCTCTCTGTGTTGGGTCCGCATAATTGACATAATATGGTCGTTTATCGTCAATATGTCGAAAACAGATTGTGGGCTGCATTTTTGTAACCACTCATTTAACAAAAAGAGGCAAGTTATGAGGTTGGTGTTGAAAAGGATATAGACCTAGTTTTTTTTTTCACGCTGGGTTCCTTTCCAAAGTGAGGAAGATATGTTATAGCCTGGAGGCTAAAAAGACGAACTAATAAAAAAACACTAACCATATGAAAGATAACTCTCTATCCCCTATGCCGATCTCAGAGCATCAGATAAAAAAACACGAAACAATTACGTGGGGTAATTGTTGGTGCAACAACGATCTAAAGATAGTGGCATGAGAGCATTGTCAACGAACTAGCGTGTTGACGTCACACCTGTGACGTCACACCTGTGACGTCACGTCACAGGGTGTCCCTGCACTTCACAGGGTGTCCAGTCAAGGTGTCCAAAAGACCCTGTATAGTCTATCTATGAAACCGATTAATTTGTTTCTTCGATGGCGTCGAACCACGCACGTATGTATTCGCGGAATCGGACGCTACCCGCGGCCAAAGCCACTTAAACTCTTCTCAGGGGTCGCTGAACCGTTCTTGACCCCAACACCTTGTCTGCACTTCACTTGTTGCTATTTGTCTGCACTTCACTTGTTGCTCATTTGTCTGCACTTCACTTGTTGCTCATTTGTCTGCACTTCACTTGTTGCTCATTTGTCTGCACTTCACTTGTTGCTATTTGTCTGCACTTCACTTGTTGCTCATTTGTCTGCACTTCACTTGTTGCTCATTTGTCTGCACTTCACTTGTTGCTCATTTGTCTGCACTTCACTTGTTGCTATTTGTCTGCACTTCACTTGTTGCTATTTGTCTGCACTTCACTTGTTGCTCATTTGTCTGCACTTCACTTGTTGCTCATTTGTCTGCACTTCACTTGTTGCTCATTTGTCTGCACTTCACTTGTTGCTATTTGTCTGCACTTCACTTGTTGCTCATTTGTCTGCACTTCACTTGTTGCTCATTTGTCTGCACTTCACTTGTTGCTCATTTGTCTGCACTTCACTTGTTGCTATTTGTCTGCACTTCACTTGTTGCTCATTTGTCTGCACTTCACTTGTTGCTCATTTGTCTGCACTTCACTTGTTGCTCATTTGTCTGCACTTCACTTGTTGCTATTTGTCTGCACTTCACTTGTTGCTCATTTGTCTGCACTTCACTTGTTGCTATTTGTCTGCACTTCACTTGTTGCTCATTTGTCTGCACTTCACTTGTTGCTCATTTGTCTGCACTTCACTTGTTGCTCATTTGTCTGCACTTCACTTGTTGCTCATTTGTCTGCACTTCACTTGTTGCTCATTTGTCTGCACTTCACTTGTTGCTCATTTGTCTGCACTTCACTTGTTGCTCATTTGTCTGCACTTCACTTGTGCACTTGTGCTTGATTTGCAAATAGTTCACAATCAATACGTTACTTTACAATCAGTATATTTTTATTTAAATGGTTCAAAAATCGAATTGAATGCACGTATAATGGGGATCAAGCCACTGACATCACAGCATTTAACTGTAGGGCAGTTACCTTGGTGACAATTGTTCTCCACTCTTTGTGATATGCTATGGATGGCTTGTCTTTCACTTCAATTCGTCTGTGTTTTTGTGTTCATAGTTGCAGTCTAGTTACTATCATTTCTCTTTCCCTAAATTAATGTCTTCATTACCATAATAACAACAAAAAAACACATTGAGAACCAAATCAGTGAGTCATATTATCTAATCATTTTAAACTGTTTAGTTACTACATTATTTATTATGCGGCAATTAGAATAGCTAACCAACTACCAGTTAATTTCGGTGTACACCCGAAGTTGCAGAGTTGTTTTTTACGCTATTGTTTTGCGTGACGAGGCATTTTAATAATAGGTAGGTTACATAATAATTCGGAGCTGAAATCCGTTCGTTTACGTCGGAGTCAACCATGGGCCCACGTGATCGCATCATCTTGTGCCTCGTGACGAGACGTTACGTCGTTGTTGCACGCAGCTGCGCGTCACGCGATCAAGACGAGGTACAGTCACGTTCAAGACCTTGCGAGAGCATCTTCGGGACCCCCTCATACGGATTAGCATTATGTAGATTGAATCAGGCAAAGAGATGAGATAATGTGGCGGTCATTGATATCAATTACTGTTATTGGACAGGACGTGATGAGCCATTCTTATCGTGGTCAAGTGTGCACAATCGCGGTCCCCGGTTCGGACCCTGGTTAAGGTATTTCATCTTCCTACATCACCCTCTCTCTCATCGTTTAACATTTATTGCATTAACAGAAGAGACTGAGGAAACTGTGCACATTGACCATGTAATTACCATGTTACAGTATGTCCACGTGTCTTAAGTCGTACGACCAAACAATTATTTTAAAATTTAAAATACAAAATGCTAAATCTCGTTATCAAGAACTACAAAGTGAACGAATAAAAAAGATTATTTTGGGGAGGGATAGAGGAACATTTATTCGTATTGACGGGAGGGACCACAAATCCGGTCCCACAAGTAATTACTGCATGCATGCACGGAATGAACGAGGTCCAGCCCTGGTCCAACGATCTAGTCCACACAAGAACGAGGTCCAGCCTATTTGCCATCACATGTAACGCACCATTAAGCCGGCATTCGTTGATCGCTCCAATGGTGACCTTGCCTGAGATGATCCCAGCCAGTTCTCACCACATGGGTGTGAGTGAGTGAGTGAGCATGTGTGACGACCAGGGGGGGGGGGGGGGAGCCCCGGGGCGGGACGAAAACCGGCGAAAAGTGCCCAAGATCACGACGGACGTACCGGGCCCGATTTTGAATATAATTTTCAAGTTTAAGATTTCTAGATAAGAGCTTGTGCGGTGGAGATAAATAAAGGCTCTGATGAGATTCCGATCAAAGATATCAGATCGCCGATCGGCAATGTTGCCGCGACTTTATCCGGGGGGGGAAGTCCCCTCAATCGCTGTCGTATCTCCTCTGTAATCACTTTGCCACGTAAACTAGAAGTTGCCATAAAACATGACAACAATGTTAAATGGTCCGTTACGACGATTAGTGTACGGCGGCGCTTTACGACGGGATTCGAACCCAACACGGTTGGCACTCAGTGCTTACTGCGACGATGTGTCTATTGTTGTGTTGCGCATTGTTGCTCCAATTGTTAAGGGCGCGGTGCAGCCATTGGAAATCAATCAATTAAAAGAACAAACATTATATAAGAAACTTAGCAACATCCACAAAATACAAGATTACATTCGATTTGTATTTCCTTGTGATAATATTATTTTAAGCGTTAGAAACGTCGCTTGGCGCGGGGTTGGACACACACAGTGTTAATTACTAAGCCCCCCTTCATCTCCCCGACATGAATGAGTGTCTCGAGTTAACAAAGTGCACGTGCACTAACGTAAACCGGGTGTATAAAAATACCAGCGCGGTAGTTGCGCGCGCCGACGCAGACCCCTAACGATATTCATTACGGCAATGCAGCCGACTAAACTGTTCTTGTAGTCTGCACACACCTCGAAGGTGACCGGAAGTAAGGAAGTACATCACGAGACTTCCGGTCCGCGTAAACAGCCTTGTTTACATGTATAAATTAGACGTGTTAAGTGGGTCAAGAGTCTTGAGAGAGGTCGGGCGGTGTGGGTGATCGTAAGAATGTGACCCCCCCCCCCCCGTCTATATCACTCACAGGGGCGTGGCACCACGGCAACAACAACACGCGCACTCACATGCACAGTGGCGAACTCTTTTTGTTCTTACCTCTTAAATTGCATTCAATATACAAATTTTGGACCGTTGATGGTCTACATAATAATAGGCTACTTGCATAAGTTCCATATATGGTTTTAAACTATGTAGGTTCATAGTTTTTTGTGTACAGAATCCGAAAAAAATACGTTTTACAAAAAAAAATAATTACCTAGTGAGTAAAAACAGAGTTAAAAAGCAGTAAATATTTGAATTTCCTCACTATTGAGAAACGCGCACGGATTGGCTGACGCGTTTTTGACGTCATCGGCCTGCACGCTAGCCCGCGCCTTCAAAGCTACAGCGGTGAGGTGAGCGTGACAATGACGGAACAAGGATTTAAAAAGGGTCAATCGGATAATTTATGTCGAATAGATAGTTTCATGGTAGCCGAATATCTAGGCAACAGTGACAACCATGTTAGAGCTGAAATGAAGAATGTAAAAGCAGAGAGGTAAGTAACATAATATTATGAACTTTGTTACCTATATTTTCATAGCCTAGGCCTAAAAGATGGTAGGCCTAATCAGTTATATCTTCGGCGTTACTTTAACTAGTCTTGTATTATTATTAGTGTGTGATAAAGTCTTGCCCGTTCTTTATTACTATTTTCTGTCACTAATAATCAACCTCCACCCGTCAGGTGACCTTGGTAGGCGCCGTAGAACATCACAAATGTGGGCCTTGTACTAGGCCTAGGCCTAGGCCTATCCCTTGTCCGAAATTGTGTTTGACAATTTGTTATTGTTTAAAGTGAACCCAATGCCTATGCCACGTATACGTATATAAGCCTAGGCCTTCATACGGCTTCTACTAGTAAACTAAATGTCCAATTCCCGTGCCTGTCACACTAGACCCTACCTTAATATTTAAATAGAATAAGGATAACCCTAAACAACTAGGTCTAGTCTTCTAGTTAAAGGTATATGTAAATTGATTTAGGAATTAGGATATAGCACTATCCATAAATGTTGTGACACAATCACGTACCTATTCCCCCCACCCCCAATTATACAGCCCTATAGCCATAAATGTAAATTCAATTTTAAGACCTACCTACAGAGTTTCTCTCACTACCATTCAAACTTATTTTTTCCATTTCTGCAGATCAGGTAGAGAAAGTTACGGAGATGCAGCAGTGGGATATGTGCAGGTTCGAAGAGTGCAGTCGCTCTGTACAGTGAAAGGGAGAGTGTGTCCCGAACACCGAGTTCGAGCCAAAGGATATTCTGTGACACTGACACTCGACGAAGAAAACGAAAAAGTTATCAGCGTAGAATGTCACGATTGTGCGGCGTCTGTAGGTATGTGTGGCTACTGGCTAGATCTAGTACCTACTGGTCTGTTACCAATATGGAATATTACGGTTCACTGACACAAATATTGTGTGTTTTATTGCAGGAGGATGTAAACATTCTATTGCATTCTTGATGTGGTTGCATCGAAGGAGTGAAGAACCTGCATGCACCTCAGTCCAGTGCTACTGGAAAAAATGTAAACTTGCAACAGTAGGTACTGGATTGAAGTTTATTGAAGTTAAGGAATTTAATAAAGAACCTCTAACACAGGAGGAAAATGATGTTGAAAATGACTTTTTAAGAGAAGTTATTGAGGAGGGTACCAAAAGGTCTGTGAACAGTCAATTAATCAAACATTTTAGTGGCAACCCACAAAATCCTGCACAAGGACTCTCAATGCATTCATTAATTTCACACTACAAACAAAGTGAAAATTTAACATATCAAAATTTCTTAAATACATCTCGTGTTTTAATGTCTGAATCTTTATGTCATGAAGCGGCTTCATTGACACAAGGTCAGGCAGACAATAAGTTGTGGTATGAGTTGCGTTATGGAAGAATAACGGCATCGAAAATTTACGAAGCTGCCAGGTGCAAAACACTAAAAGGTTCCTTGGTGGAGGCCATACTTGGTGCTAAAAAGATAAAGGACACAGAGGCAATGCAACGTGGGAGAACTCTAGAGAAAGAGGTAATTGAAGTTGTTGCAAACAAAATTAAAAAAAAGTTAAGAAGAGAAGGCCTTCTTTTAAATCCTAAGTGGCCAATGCTAGGAGCTTCTCCGGATGCTGTAGGAGATGATGTGGTAGTTGAAGTAAAGTGCCCTACTTCTGAGAAATCAGTACAACGATATGTCAATAATGGTAAAATTAATCCAAAGTTTTTAGCACAGATTAACCTCCAAATGCTCATGGCTGGAAAACAAAAGGGATATTTTTGTATCGCAGATCACACTTTTGAATCAACAAGACAAGTAACAACATACATGGTAAATTATGATCAAGAATTTATTGAACAAATTATTGAAGATGGTATACACTTCTGGAAAAAAGCTGTATTTCCAATACTTCTTAAGGGTACACAGTAGTATACTGTATATATACATATGTGTACATACGAGTGGAAATGTAGAAGGCGTATTGAAATAAACTAGGAAAACGGTATGTTTGACGCGTTGATAAGCGAGTGCGTCCATCTACGAACTTTGTGGCGAAAAGTTCTCAAAACTAATAAAAACCACAACAACAATTCAAGAATCGCATTGCAAAATTGTTTCTAATTTCCATAGCTATTATACTTTCCGACATTGTTGAAAGCAGTGCAATGTGCGTTGAAAGAATTTTCATTGTCATGTTTTCAACATGGTCCGCCACCGTTACCAACACTTATTGACAGCAATAGAAATGTAATTTCTGCCTCTAATACGTATCCGATTGGATTTAAATTAGTATATTCGTGACCAGACCAAAATTTACTATAAGATAGCCCTATAAGATAGCCACCTCAAATTTTGCTGTTACTGTGTTTCAGAAAAATATTTTTGAGTAACTTTTGTGTAACTTTGCCAATATTTATTAAATCGCAATAAAATGAACATATTCGTGACCGGAAAAAGCTTTAGAAAAATATGGCTATCTCACATTTTGCCGCCATTTTGTTCAGAAAAATATTTTGCAGTAACTATGGTGTAACTTTGTAACTTTTCGAACGATTTTGCCACAAAACTAAACACCTTCAATCCACATCGAGGCTTGAGGATGGTCCAAATTTCAAGTTGACCGGACTTTCCGTTCAAACGCTATTGACAGACATAAAAAAAAACAACGAAGTGCCATAAAGGTCTAATGGAGACGCTCGCTTAATTATGTAGTACCAGTTCCGGTACTCAATACTAAACCACTCCAACCGATTGATATTGTGGCGTAAAAATGGGGTCTTAAACATTATTTCATTTTTTCTTAGTTCTATTCATTTTCGTGATTTATAGATGCCTTTCTGGTTGTGTAAGTTTCCGGCTTTCAACATTGAAAGGTATGCGCTGTGCTCGACTGTTTCGACATCTCAGTCTAGTTCATTTAATGCTGACTGTAGTGACTTGCAGTAATTACCAATCGAGTTGGGTTCATTGTTCGAGGCAGCTGTGCTGACTGGCCAGTCCTGGAGGGCGCTAGTTCGACGTTGTCGACAGCAGGCCATTACCCTCTCCCACGTGATTTCTACGGGAAGGGGGGGGGGGACAGTCGATTGGATTATTTGGTAATTACCGCGGTTTTCGGCCAGCGTGGGGCTGAGGAGGGGGGTGAGGGGGTATGACGTAGGAAAGCCTAGGTGCGAGGAAGCACGTGTGTTATTCGGGGCAATCAACGACCGGAGCTGGAAAGGGAAGGACCGACACCTTGGGAGTACGGGAGAGAGATCAAGCCCGAGCAAGACACCTGTACCGGAACACCGTACACGGAGGCCCGCGGAAACAACTCCACGGACGGGACCAAGGCGGAAAGGGAGACTGTACACCTGGAAACCAAGGTAGAGGGACTTCGACCTAACTTTAAAACCCCTGGGGAACCCGTAGTCAAGCTAGTCACGTCTCAGCCAAGCTAGGATTGTCAAATTAAGTTAATAAACGGTTCCTTCATTGTTTCTGAACTCAAGTCTTATCTTTAACCTGTTTCACTCAATTCCTGAATCACTGGGTATACCATAGATCCCAATAGGTAGCAGGATTTCCCCCAGAAGCTACGCCCCAGTACTTCTGCGGGTCCGCCGACTTCGGAGTCCGAGGTTCGAGTCCGGGACGGCGGAATTGGGTACGACACACGGTGGGAATCTGCTATCTGACAAGTGGTAGAGGCGCCGTTTCAAAACTGATAGTTTTGTGATTTATTGGTATACCCTGTTCAGGCTTGTTTTTATTATTTTCTTTAAATTCATTACTTTATTTCTATTTTAGTTCTGAGACTTGGCTAGGCTGCCTATGTAGGTCAAGGTGTTTGTTCTTCTCTCTTGCATTGTTTGCCGGGTGTGCGTTCTGCATCAAGTTCCCGCTGATAAGCTTATCTCCTCGGCTGGCGGCCATCATACATTCCATTCGTGTGTATCTGTGACACTGAAGCTACGGTGACGTTCATGGGTGACGTCCCCTCCGCCAGAGCTTTGCGCTTACGGTTGCGTACTTTAGGGGTTCCTAATACGGGGGACAATCTGTCGGAGGAGGAAAGGTTGTTGGAGTGGTGTCACAGACGTCAGTTAGAGGAGGAGCGGGGTGTTAACGGGGCCGACTTGGCAGAGGGAGAGGGTGAGCTTTTAAGTTCTCTCGAGTCGTTGCGGGGTGAGGAAGGGCGCACCTGGGATTTTCGCGTCGTTGATTCTAATTCGGTCCAGGAGACCATGTCAGGTATGACAGTGGCACCTGGGATATTCCGTCCTGGGGTGGACGATGCAGAGGAGTGGATTGAGCGCTTTGAGACGGCGGCAGGGGCCAGTGGTTGGTCAGAGGAACATGCGTTCCTCTGTTTTTCCCTGTTTTTTTGGAGGGGTTCCGTACTTTTGATCGGCGGCGGCGCGCAGACTTAACAGGGACTCCGCCCGCACCGGTGCCTCTTGTCTGGGCTTCCCTCAAGAATCTTTTTGTTACGACGTTTGGGGTTGGTATAGGGGATTCGTGTTACTGGGCTGAGAGGCTTGCTACCCGCAGACAACAGGAAGGGGAGAGTGTACGGTCATACATTTTCGCTAAGGCGGACTTGTGCGATAAGGTGGATGTTGGGATGAGCAAGGAGAGTCGTGTTAAGTGGGTTAGGGGTGGTTTGCGTCACGATATGAGGGAGTGTGTGATTGGGCGCGATTTTCCTGATTTGGCCAGCTTGCTCACTCATTTAGTGGAGATTGAGATCTGTCGGAGCGGTAGGGGTTCTTCTAGTCAGCAAGCGGCGTCGGGGGTGGACGGGGGTTGCCAGCTCGTGGCTCCGGTTCATAACCCGGGTCTTCGGCCATTTGTGGATAGGATGCGGGTGATGGACAAGCGGGTGCAGGCTTTGCAGGATCGTGTGGACATGAGTGATTCCTCGGGTCCCCCTGAGGGGTCGGGGGTGCGTGGTGGGGGTCAGCCCATGGCTCCTGTTACGTTGCCTCCGACAGCAGGCCTACACACCGTCATGGATATGATTCGCGATATGGGCCAACAGGTCCAGGCGTTACAGGACCGAGTGGACAGGGGGGGGTCGTCATCATCCCCCGACAGTGGTCAGATTGAGGGTATTGCCAACATGCTGCGGGCCCTGACGATGAAAGTGGACTCTTCGTCGGCGGGGGTGGCTCCTGGGCCTTCGGCGGCAACACAGCAGCCGCAGGTACCAGAGGGTAGTTTTCCGCGTTTTAATTCGCGAGGGGTAGGTGGGGGTCTGGTTTGCTTCTTTTGCCATCGGTCTGGTCATTTTATGCGGGATTGTCGTCGCCGTAAGAAGGCTCAGGCTCTCTTGGACCAGGCAGACAAAGCTGATGAGAGTTCGGCGCAAGGGGCGGGAAACGTTTAACCCCACCGGAGGGGGTGCATTCTTCGGTGGGGTCTGGATGGAGTACTTCTGTTCCTGGGCGGAAGCGGTGGCGATATAGGAGTCGTAGACGGTGCTGGGTGTGTGGCAGTGTCACGCATTTGAAGATTCGTTGTCCTGTTAGGGGTGCGCGGTTGCGGCTGGCTCATAGGCGTCAGTATTTGGAGCTCTTTCCTCAGCTGTACGCGTCTATTCTCCAGGGGTCTGGGGAGGAGGCGCGCCTCTCTTCATCCGTTAGTGATGTTGATGCTTCAGGGGAGGCGTTCAGGGGGGCGGAGGGGGATGCAGAGATGGGACTAGATGAGGTTCAGCACCCTAGCAATGGTGAGGTGGTCGTTATTCCCACCTTCGGTGCGTTGCGTATACCCGTGGAGGTGGATGGGGTTGGTTTGAGTTCCCTCGTTGATTCGGAAGGAGGGGTGGATAATCCTGGGTGCGTCATGTCTACTCTGGGTTCGGGGGAGGGAGTGAGTCTACGTTCTGAGTCTGCACTTTATGCTCCGGTCGGGCTGGTCGTCAGGGATGTCGCTGTCCAATGTGGTTTGGTTGCGGTGACGGGGCTGTCGCCCTCGGGGGTGTCAGGGGACGGACCGCCCCTGGCGGCAGTGGTTGCACATACGGTTTCGTCCCAGGCATCCCCGGGTGGTTGTCAGCCGCCTTTGGTGCCAGCTTGGGATCCGTCGTTGGCGGGGCCGGGGGCATACTTGACTCCCTCTCTCCCCATTCCGGTGTATCTTTTTGCTTGAGGATTGATTCCGTTGACACCTGGTAAAGGGAGCTAACGTGGTGATGGTGCTAAATTGGTTGTTACTTTTGACTTTTGACTGGGCTTTTCATGAGGGGGGGGGGGAGTGTATTGTGGTTTTAAGGATGGCATACTGCTGGTGTTTGTTTGTGTGTTACAGTGGATGGCAACTCGGGACTGGGGTGGAACCGTCGGTCCGCTGTCTTGAGTGGGTTGACTGCTGTCAGCGGGTCGGCGGCGAAAGAAGACTCCGGGGCGAGGAATTGTTCGACTCCGGGGTCCGATGTATTCCGAAGGAACCGTAATGTTATGGAACAGACACACTTTGATATTGTTTTATTGTTACTTTTGGTTATGTCTTTTGTGATGTTTTAAGTTTTCTTATGTTTATTGTCTGTTGTTTTATTGGTATTATCTTATTTTTGCTGAGCATGATCTCTAGGTTATAAATACGGTTATTTGAAGGTTGGCACAAGGGTGCTGGAGAGATCATGACTCGTAGTCGTTTCATTTAGAATGTATATGGCTGAGGGGTGAGGAGTTTGTCTACGAGTTTTCTAGATTTATTTTGTTCATTTTTAAGGGGGGTGGGGTTGTTTTTTTTATTATTTACTGTGGGTAATTGGGCTTACGTCATACATCTGGTGCCAAATTTGGTTATCACTGTGCTCTCTGGCTTTCTATAAATCACGAGTCGAGGCAGAGTCGCCTCTTATCTAAGGGGGGGCATGTGGCGTAAAAATGGGGTCTTAAACATTATTTCATTTTTTCTTAGTTCTATTCATTTGCGTGATTTATAGATGCCTTTCTGGTTGTGTAAGTTTCCGGCTTTCAACATTGAAAGGTATGCGCTGTGCTCGACTGTTTCGACATCTCAGTCTAGTTCATTTAATGCTGACTGTAGTGACTTGCAGTAATTACCAATCGAGTTGGGTTCATTGTTCGAGGCAGCTGTGCTGACTGGCCAGTCCTGGAGGGCGCTAGTTCGACGTTGTCGACAGCAGGCCATTACCCTCTCCCACGTGATTTCTACGGGAAGGGGGGGGGGGGACAGTCGATTGGATTATTTGGTAATTACCGCGGTTTTCGGCCAGCGTGGGGCTGAGGAGGGGGGTGAGGGGGTATGACGTAGGAAAGCCTAGGTGCGAGGAAGCACGTGTGTTATTCGGGGCAATCAACGACCGGAGCTGGAAAGGGAAGGACCGACACCTTGGGAGTACGGGAGAGAGATCAAGCCCGAGCAAGACACCTGTACCGGAACACCGTACACGGAGGCCCGCGGAAACAACTCCACGGACGGGACCAAGGCGGAAAGGGAGACTGTACACCTGGAAACCAAGGTAGAGGGACTTCGACCTAACTTTAAAACCCCTGGGGAACCCGTAGTCAAGCTAGTCACGTCTCAGCCAAGCTAGGATTGTCAAATTAAGTTAATAAACGGTTCCTTCATTGTTTCTGAACTCAAGTCTTATCTTTAACCTGTTTCACTCAATTCCTGAATCACTGGGTATACCATAGATCCCAATAGGTAGCAGGATTTCCCCCAGAAGCTACGCCCCAGTACTTCTGCGGGTCCGCCGACTTCGGAGTCCGAGGTTCGAGTCCGGGACGGCGGAATTGGGTACGACACACGGTGGGAATCTGCTATCTGACAATATCAACATAACCTATAGGTTAGCACAACTGACGTAACAGCTGAACTACAACAATGGAATAAATGAATTGAACTGGTAGACAAACAACCAGCTGTCAAAGTAATATCTTTGCAAATAATGAGGAGAAACAATTAGTTGTAACGATAGTAACTGCTCGCCAGTTTAAATTTATTTTCATTAATGGACAGCAACTATCTGACGTAAACGTTTGTAAACGTTCTGAACGTTTGTTTTTCCAACTTCAGAACTTCATATTTTTTTTAACAGCTTGTTTGTCCATCGGTTCAATTCATTTGTTTCATTGTTGTGTTTTGGTGTTGTGCGTACCCTATACACATATTACATTTATACATAGCACACAATGTAAAAATGTAGCATACACATTTTTAAATTAAATCCATATTATGATTGTCAGTTACTTCTTCATTTTATAATTTACTTTGTTACGAGTTTGTACATACAATATGGGCCTAAGTTTGTCTTTTGGCATGTAATAAAAGAAAAAGACATGAAATAAACATGAAGACTCTGTGTCATGTAACATACTTAATGTTGTAGCCCAAGTTCAAATTAACAAGAAAGTGATTCCTGACGAGCAGTTATATCTACCTATTTAATCAATGGTCCTTGCAAATTAACAATCCCAGCAGCAACTATCACTGCATGATCAGCAAGATAAACAGATTCAGTATCAATGCATGCATGAGGTGCTAAGAATGCAAACTCTCTAAATCTTCTAATTACTCTTTCAATGTGTATACGTAGGCTAGCAATAACTTTCGTTTGAATGACATCCTCACGAGTACATTTTGTATCTGCCGACACACTTGGAGGTCGAATAAGGGTACAACCTTTTCTAAGTAAATGTGCATCCAAATGTTTAAAGCCCCTGTCAGCCATTACAGCCATTCCAGGAGTCAGTTTATCAAGAAATCCACAATGCTCTGTTATTGTAATATCACTTGTTCGACCGCCGTAACCACTTGAGATAAAATTAACTAACCCATCAGGAGTTGACGACACAAAATACTTAACAGTATTAGCCTTTTTGTATTCAGACCAAGTAAGTGCTTGTGTTACTGGATTTGATGGTTTTTGGATTTCTATTTCAAAACAGTCTATGATTGACTGAACATTACTGAACCTTGCTCTAAAGGATATTGGCAACAACTGTTGAATACTTTCTTTAGTTGGCCAAACCACAAGTTGTTTCATATATTTGGAAATTTCTGGTAATGTGGTTTTAAAAATTCGGCTTGCCTGAGAGAGAGAAATACCAAAGTCATGCCCCAATGTAACAAGTGAAGCATTAAGCCGAAGCTTTTTTAATGTCAGCAAGACGTTTTCCCTAGCTTTTCTGGAATGTAGCCTTTTTGACAGCAAATCAACTAAAAACCAACAATCATCAGGTAAACCCAAGTATTGCCTAGGATGTTTTTCAATCAATAACAATGTTCTCTTTAAACTTAGCATTTGCAGTTCATCGTTGGCAAACTTTTCAAAATCCGAGTCCATGTAACTTGTGTCAGTGCATGTGGCTGACGTATATGTTGCATTGACACTACTTTCACACGAATCAGTATCACTTGGCAGCTCCAGTACCTTCTTAACTAGAACTTGTTTCTGGAACTTGATTGGAGAAGTCTGGACATTGATTCCCGGTTTAATAGGCAAACATGCTGTGCTGGCAGTAGAGGTGTCTCTTTCTAGATAAGATACATCAATGCTAGTACCTTTACTACGGTAGGTTGGCCTTGCTTGGACACCCTTGTCTACAAATGTTGCTGAAAATAAATAAAATAACATTAGGCCCTAGTTGTTTAATTAATAATTAGAAAGCGGTAGGCCTAACCAAGCAAAATACAAACTTTTTTTTTTTTTTTATCATATGCCCACATTTGGCTTAATCAGGCCATTAATTAATGTTATATTAATGTTTGCTTAGCAATTGATTTTGTTATCATGAAACCATTATTATGCATCTAGAAATGTATGCATGTAGGCCTAGGATGTATGATTTATTTATTTAAAATCCAATTAATTTTTTATTTTCATTTTTATAATGATTAGGGCCTACTTGAGATATTTGTAGGTTTAATTTGTTTTTATTAAGAATTAAATTGGTATTTTTTGTTAGTAGCCGTCATTTCTGTGGAGCGCTTTCTCGAGCTCTATTCACGAAGGGTTACATGCCCGTTTAACTTAGCACAATGAGCTTCTCCGCGGGCGGGCGCACTGTCAAAGATGCTACTACTGTCACCAAAAGGGGCAAAAACACAAATTTACAAAACAAATTCTTGACCGGTGTCAAAGCAATCGTCTGCCTTATTGTAGCTGTGACGAGTACATGACAGCGAGCTCTATTCAAGAAGAACTGAAAGGAACCGCTAGCGCTCTACGAAAATGACGGCTACTCTAACAACATGTGGGTCACAAATTATCAAATAAACTTGAGAAATGAAATTTTATATTATTATTTACATGTTTTAAGGAAACCTTAGCATAATACACCCTAATTCTTTGGTTTTTAGCTCAAGAAAAAGTGAATCTTAAGGCCAAGGGACAATACTGCTTAAGGCTCATTCACAATCAGTTTTTAGGCGTTAGGTCTAAGGCGTAAGGCGTATGGTTTAATATTGCCAAGCGTATGTTTCAATGTAACTGTTCACAACGCGTCGTATGTTATAAGGCGTAAGGCGCAAGTTGTAGTGAATTGCCCAAAATCCAATTCTTACGACGAGACTCTTACGACGAACCAATCCCAACAAGGTATCTCCCTCTCCTACCATACACAGCTGATACACTGCCATGCAGTCATGTGTCCAACACCGTGGTCGAACATACAAAAGGCTGTGCATCGTCATTGCCGCGTCCGTTGCGCATGCGTAGAACAACGGGGCGTTTCCAAAATCATTCTATTGTGAACGGTTGGCTTTTCCTACGCCTTACGACTTAAGACCTTACGCCTTAGACCTTACGCCTTAAAACTGATTATGAATGATGCTTAATGTAAACATAAACCTAACCTCCATTCTTAAATTTAAATCAAATGATCCCATTGAACTATTCCTGTACAAGCCAAATGGCTCATAGCAAATATAAATGTAGGCCTATATACATTATCCTTACGGTAGGCCTACTAACAATATGTTTTTAGGTGCAAATTTGTTTAGCACTTGAATATGGATATAATTAGTAGGCCTATATAACTCTGGTAGGCCTTGGGGTCGAGCCATGGTTCACAGTAGGCCTACTAGGGAATTTTCAAAATTTTGTTTTCCTTCTCATGCAATGATGATTTTTCACTTTTCAGCCATTCATTTTTCTTGCTATCCAATACAAATAAATACAAATATGTACATGTATTATAACATGCAAATGAATCTATTGGGGTCAGTGGTTAAAGTGGGGCGGTATGAGCCGGTATGTATGTATACCGTTACTAAGACCCTCCGACATACCCGCTTTGTCTGCTTTACACAGCATTAGTGCATACCGTCACTTCTCCGAGTCCACTTTAACCACTGATTGGGGTGCTTACTTATAATTGGTGGGAGGCCTAGACCTACGGGTATATATTATTTTATTTATTTATTGTGGTTAATTAATTAGGCTTAATGAAACATACCAGTTGGTGTAGCGATAGAGCATATATTATTTCCATCAACTTCTAAATCCAAAGATTCACTATGTGTTTCTTGCATGATTGTATCCTGGCTTGTGGAAAGTAGTTCAAGCTCTCTTGCACCCTGTATTTCCGACATGCTCAAAATTTGTGTTATGTACCGTTTATGTACAACAGCTGATCTGGGTGTTGACGAATGTGCTGCTTTTCTATTGGGTTGGCAATCAAAAATATGAGGTACTTTTTCGGGTTTCATTCTGATGGCACCACCCACTAAATTGTAATGCACCCAGTTGTCAGCATCAACTTCCATCTAAAAATAATAAAGCAATTTTGTTATTACAAAGGCACATAGATCTAGGCCTAGTACTAATTATGTGACAATATGGCTATTGTGTAATTAAATGTAGGCCTAGTAGCTAAATCTATTATACTATTCTTTTTGTGTGTCACATGTGTATGTGAAACTAGAAAATGCACTAAGTAATTTTCAAATAAAATAATAATATGATGACTCTAATGACAGTATCCGTATTTTATAAACATACGTAGGGCGTAAAAGGTTTCCACTGTAGTCCACATTCTAGAGCTATGGATTTACTTCTTTATTTGAGCAAGTGTCAGCAAAGAACTGGCAGTATAAAGAGATAAGGCCCTAAACAAAGTCTGGTAAAACAGTAGGCCTCTATAAATTGATAAAATTTATTGAATAAATATAGGTATTGATAAATATAATTTCTATGACAGTCTAGAAAATACCTACGAATAGTCTAGCCTAGGTCCTAGGCCTACCCCTACACTTAACTAGGCCTAGCCTATTGAATAGGCTACCAAAACATCCTTACTGAACCAACGAACTGTCATTGTGACAGAACTACTAGGGGCCTAGGCCTAGGCTAGGCCTAGGGTAGGCCTACGCCTTGTACAATGTACATTTTACGCCTAGGCCTATTACAGGCCTAGCTGTGTACAAAACGTCCTTGAAGCTTCCGTTATTGAAGCTCAAGACATTTCATCCTTCAAAATAAGTAGGCCTAATATAGCATAATGATTTGTTCTAGCCTACTATCTGTATACGTACGTTAAAGTGATCTTGACAACAATACATTGTTGACTTGGATTTTGGGACATCTCGTTTGGCTGCTTTCATCCAGTTCTTTCTTCTCTTAGCATCTTTCGGAACACTAACAAATATTTTAGTTGGTGTCTTTACAGTCGTATTCGTACATAGTGGAACAAAACACCACTTGTATGGAATTTTGTACCTGCGTTTTCGTTTGCAATCCAACTCGGGCGATGCAGCCATCGCAACAGCTATGCAACAGCTGTGTTGGGAGTGGGACTCGTGGGACTGTTGGCCTGCGCCAATGCCTGCGCTCGCAGGCAGCGTAGAGGCCGAGTACGTCATAAAGATGGCGCTTCGTTCAAACATCGTTTTCGAGCGCGGTAAAGGGAGGGAAAACTACTTATTTATTTTCTCCGTCAAAAAAGGAAAAAATAAATTGTTTTAAATTGCATTGCTCTTAGGCGTGTAATATCTTCAAAGTAGAGTAATAAAATTGTGTTATGCAAGTAGCCTATTATCAAGAACTAAAAATAATCTCAAAATAAAAAAGATTGCAAATGTATAGCGTTTGGATCAAATTCGATAATTTGAGATAATATTGAAATTGTCTATAATTTTAATTTTATCCATACACAATCAATCATGATAATATCTAACCCTGCATCAATCCACAATTGTTTGATAAATACTCCCGAATAGAGTTTAATTTTTTCAGAGAAGTGTTTTTGAATTCTGTATTCATCATGCGCTATCTAGAGCTACTATCTATTCCAATAGAATTGAATCCAGTAATATCCTAACTCAAGCATATAAGCATATTCATAAAAACGCGTGAAGATAAGTTGAAGATAAGGTTTTTTACAATCTGCGTTCGCACACAAAAACATGTCCTTGTGTAGCGACTCAAGGCAAGATGGAACACAACGGCAAAACTCTCCGTAAACCATCAAGACATCATCTTGTAGTGAAGGTGAGATGCTAAATGGAAGGAAAATGCACAGGGAGACAAAATACGAATGGAAATGGATGTAAAATCTCAATTTCGACGTCTCACCGTCTCGAATAGCCTAACAGCAGCAGTAATAATCATCATTATTCTCATTTATTGTTGTAGTCGACGCAAATTTAGCGTTACTTTATATAAAAAAGACGCGTTTTTTAATAAATACTCGATATAAAAAATTATCACCGACTTCGATTAATCGCTCGAAAGAACGTCTTGTCTTCCGCCTCTTCTCTTCTGCTGACCACAGCAGCCCGATAAACCACGACTCCAACATCTGTCCATTCCATTCTGCAGTTAACGTTGCCGTTAGTTACGACGTTTATCTCCAATTGAGTTTCGAGATAACAACAAAAAATAACCCGTCTACAACAGCGGAGACAACAACCAACAGACAGTTATGTTGACTGAATGAAAAGATGCGGGCTTACATACGGTATAGGTCGGTGCATTTCATACAGGCTACGGTAGCAGACATTTTATCATTAGTTGGGAAAATAAATACAGTATTTCACGCAAATAACTGATGTTGAGAGCAATACCTTCAGCTGTATGTTTTGCATTTCTGTTATTGTACTGGGTCCACCATACAACAAATTCTTTCTCTCATACAACACATTCGATTTATTTGCTCTGTACAATTTTGTGTGTAGAAAAAGAAAATGATAAATATCCGAAATGTATTCTAGAAGAAATCATTAAAGAGATAGCTAAGTGGCGTAGGCAGGAGATGGGAGGGGGGGGGGGGCTGTTGGAATGATCACGAGATAAATATAGTGAAGGAACCGGCTTCACGACGCCAGGGGCAAATATTATTATGATGTTGTTTTTATGTGTTTTTAGAGCATGCAGTTTGTCTGCTGAATGGGATAATATCACCACATTCTTGGAGGATATATTATGTAATCCGTATTCGGTTTTATTGCACTATAAGAAAGCGCTAACTACGATATTACTGGCTTCAAAAAATATACATTATATTTATCTAAACATGATTAGCTTTATTAATATTATCTTTATTAGAAACGGGCCAACCCTCTTCACCCCTGTACCCGCTACTGAAACCAATGTGAAATCCCCTCTTTATGAATATTTTGGTACACAACCCCCTCCCCCCCCCCCCCCCCCCCCCCCCCCCACCCGTGAGAATACCACCTATGTCCTCTTGTGAATTAACGTTCCAAACCACCAGAATGATATGTGTATCCGGTATGTTTACCGTAAAAGTACTCACACCGATTGACAACAATAGCCCCGATACACCCACCCAACAACTCAACAATAATTCATGCACAAACCAAGTATTATGTGGCAAGAATGGGCGCGGCACACGAGAAACAGCTGTCAAAAACTGACACATGTGTTGCCTCACATCAAAATCAAACATAAACGTCAAGTATATAGGTAGTTATTTGTTGCTTCATCCATTACTTTGGTGGACGTTTTGAAATTGTTGAAAGTAATAATTTTGTCTGTAAACCGGAACTTTGGCCACGCCCACTCGTTCTTTGAATTGTTTGGCACAACCTCGCTGAACAAACAGAATATCACATTGTTGTGTAAACAAAACATTGCAGTCCGACAAATATTGTTTATAATGTTAATTAATGCTTATATCTTCAATTGATGACCGTTTTGTTTCCATACTACTTTCTATTACCCAGATAAAAAATTCAAAATTCAAATTGTTCTTAGAATAAATCGTCCATGGAGCCGTCTTTCGTTTTACGTACCACAACCAACCCATTTCAGGTCGCCAACAACCCACATCCGTCGATGAGTTTTCCTAGAGACAAAACCAGATATAATCTCTTGTCTTTCCACAGCAACAACAACAACACCATACATGCTCGTGAGTTGTTGTAAAAGCCTTGGAAAGTGGAAACCCATGTACGGCGAATCACGACATGACGCATTCCCCGACGCCAGTACTGTACTTTATACGACCACGACAGTTTCGGTTACCTTTTATGCTTGAATTCGAGTTTTGTTATGTTGATGCAAATTTTCAAAAATGTAGGTTGAATTAATTTCATGATATCAAAGTTACAGAATAGGGCTGCTGCACTGAATCCCGGGTCGACAAGGGTTGCGTGACACAGACCACGACAGCCATGCGAGCACCAATCACAGACGAGAAGCGAGTATTTTTAAAATAAATGTGACTGCACACTGTCGCAGCAGCGCTTCAAGGACGAACCATGGCCTGAGGCAACATGAAATTCAAATCATTTGATTCCAATTAGTGGGTATACAGGTACCTCAATTACCCGTTCCGAGGTCCCAGCTGATGTACAGACAGAACCGGAGGCCGTGGCTTCGACTCCTGGCCCTGCACTACCGTTGAACACGTCATTCCATGATTTGGTGTTTAGCGACGTACTGGACAGCTAGGGCACATGACGTCACACATAGCCGGGGTCGTCGTAAAGGGAGGCCACTTAGGTGGGAGTCAGGTCGCAAAGAGGGCCGGAAAATATGAAGAAGAATGAACTAAGAAAGTATAAGAAAGTGAGGTACCCACCTCGACCCGTGTACTTTAAGCAGAGATCAACCATTAACACGCGAACCCGCGTCACATGTAGCGAGGGTAATCGTGACGACGTGTGGCTGCGAACTGGGCGCCCGAGGCGACGAATGTTGCGCAATCATCGCCGAAACCTTCTCGTCTCGTCCGCTCTACTCGGCGAATAGTGTTTATTATCGCGCACATTATTTATAAACAAGGAAATTGAGGCGACGGCAAAAACGATCCGACGCTGAAAGGCCGATGTCATTGACTGGGTTCGGATCTAGTACGAAATAACCACAACCGCGCTAAATCGTTCGTCGGGTCCCAAAGTAGACCCCTTGCTTGACATTGTGTAACTTGTGAGGAAGGCCCAACCAAGACTGCAGCGAGCCGAAGCGGGACGTGGGTTCGTACCCCGCACAAGACGGGTCATCAACATCACACCAACAGAGGCGCAAGAACAGGGGCGATGCCCCCCTCCCTCGCAAAACTCCGAAAGAACCTTGATACGCGCATTACCGATATATATATATTAATCAATCTAAGATTAATCACCTACTTTTTGGCACCTTTTCTTTTCGAGCAGAGAGATTCTCCCTCCCACATCGCCATCCTCCACAAGTTGCTGACGCCCCGCTAATACGAACCTTCCTAACTTTTCAATAAAATCAGTAAAGGTAACCCCGCCACTATATGTCTACCACATATTTTACGAAGGAGTAGACCCTCTTTTACAACATCCGTGTCCGCCAAATTGGAAGGTACGCCTCTCCCTAAAAAAAATGTCTACCACATCCTTGACAAGGTAGACAGACCCTCTCATTGCATGATCCGTGTCAGCCAACTGTTGCACATGGTTGTTCACCCTAAGGAACCCAATAAGTACATCCTAGTAGGCAGCGCCGCCTCTTCCGTCCGTCTCCCCATACATACATACATACATACAGACCCAACCCGGACGAAGCGTTTTATCTTGGTGTTTTTTTGTTTTTTTTTGTCAAGAAAGTGAATTTGCGTGAATTGAAGATGTGGCAACGAACTCTGTGTGGGCTGACCTTCGTTCTGTGCCGTGCTAGAGCTTGTCTGTCGCTCGCTCGCTACTCTATCTATCTAGCAGGCTGTGAGCTGCAAGGCCGTGCTAGAGAACCTTCGAGACGAACTGGGCCACGGGGGTACTACAATGTGGGCCCCCATTCCAGTACGTGAGTTGCAACTTGCGCCAGGGTTACAGAATTAGGGGGCGCAACGTTACAACCGGCTTCAACCGCTTAAAATTGTTATGGAATGAGGGCCCTGGAGACTTGTGGTCAATCGTCATCGGTATTTGAAATGGGGGTCGCTGGTTGGTCACGGATGACTCATCTATGACGAAAGCATCTGGAAGCTGCTGCTTCGGGACGACGTTGCACTTTTTTAGAGATGATATTCACGCAACGATAAGATGAAAGACGTCACACGAGAATGAGATCCAATTTGGGATTCGAACCTGGAACGCAGGAAACGCGGTTTACTAAAACAAACGCCTGATCGGCCACGTCGACTCGGACCGAAACAAGAGGGGTGAAGTGTCAAGACACCCTCTCCATCTGAGACGTTTTACGGCCGGTGAATCCCTCACATCCCCACGCGAGTGACCTTGGAATATCACCACGCGGCCACTTCCTGGACCATCGCGTCGAGCGAGTAGATGACTTCACAGAGGGGCTAAAAGAAAAAACCACCTCGCAATCGTTCTTCGTTTCCTGTTTTAAATATATCGAACGTGTTTTTGCCAGTTCCGCGAAACGCTCGATTTAGTCACACGAAGCTGCGTTTTAACGACGGGCAGACGGACGGACGGACGGACGGAGGGAATAGCGCGATCGTGTAAGCAAACATGGCCGTCGGCGCAATACAAGGAAGGAAGGGAATGACCAACACACACGGATGGACGTGGAAGCGCGCGAGATCGGTGCGCGACCGCAAACCGCGACGGACGTTCGTAAACACGACGTGCGGTGGGCAGCGGGCTCAACTTGTGTGCACGTCGAGTATAGGTACAGATGTTTAGCGATCTGCGCAATGATGCTAGACCAACGAATATCGGTTCATAACAGGAATATATGCTATATAAACGGTAATTTCAACATAAAACTATATTTTGAACTATTTTAACACAATATTGACAAGGGAAATTTGAATTACATTCAATTTTGTCTGAATGATGATGAAAACATAGACTTTAAGCTTTATTTTCGGTTCAAAACCTTCATCAAACTATGCGTATTGTAAATTATGTATATTACACAATTTTAAAATGTTTGGAAAATTTACAAAACAACCTGGTTTTTAATAGAGAAATACGTGATAAATAATAGGTTATTAAAAGAAAAATGAAAGTGCTAAGCATAATGCTATGCTTACACACCTTCAATTAAGTGTATCTACTAAGTACACTAGGGATAGAAATACTTGCAGGGAACCAAACATCGGACAGAAAGTTTTCTCTATCATCTGAATCGCATTATTGCTTCAGGAATCCGTTTGTCGCGACATCGGTGCCATACGTAGCTCGAGTCGTCTCCAAGAGAGAAAATGCAGTTGCACGTCATGTCTTGTCTTACACTAGGAAGTGAAATGTCACTGTTACTGATGGCGGTTACATCGGTATGTAGTAGGTACTCTCTAAGAACACCGTGGGACTGTGCACAGAGAATGACTGGCCAATGCATCGCTCAGACTAATTGTTGCCGATGAATTGCGTTTCGATACGCGACAAACTGTGACTTTTAAAACTTTTGAGATTATCGTATTTGTTGTCTCGCACAGGAAAACAGGTCGAGACCCAATTTAATATGAAATACAGACGTATCTAGTACAATATTATAGTCTAGTAGAGTAGTACAATGATAGAGACATAAAGCAACAAGAATCTGAACGTAATTTCCCACGAGTTCTCTCACAGAATCTTCGATTTAATTTAAAACAATTCGGAAAAGTTCGTCACAGGGTGAAACCCTAGGTCAGAGACGACGCTAAGGGAGGAAGACGAATGGCAAAACATCCCTCCACGCCGGGACTCGAACCCAAACCCGGACACCCGCCTCGACCGATCAGCCACAGGGCTGGGTAATCGACTGTTAGTAGATCTATTTCTGATTGAAGGGTGGATTGAGTACAACGAACTGCTTATCACAAGAGCACTTGTATGGTATATATGCAGGATTCCCACAAGTCCTTGACATACATATCCTTCGGTTTTCCTGGCCACAATTACACGAGACTAAAATGCTATACCAATTGTATATCGAAAAAGATTTTTTCTCTTCCAGTCTCTTTCAGCCACCACCCAAACACCCAAAGCACCACTCATACACACTGACGGATTCGAATACATCAACAAGATGTATAAACAGATTGATTACTGTACTTTACATAGGTATGCAATTTTTTTCAGTTAATTTTGCCTCACTAAATTATTAATTGAACAATGTTAAGATTCCCTGAGATTTGGATTAAAATTACCCATTTCCGTGACTGTTCATGTTTGTGGGACCCCACAAGCATGGTAAAGTACGTGTTTAATGTCATTATACGTATAAATGTTATACCCCGCCAGACATCAAGAGTGGTCACAGAGTGCATCGTTCAACAGCAATAGCAGAGGATGAGGTACAGACGAGTTGACACAGCAACCGCACCCACAATCCATTATTCACTGTCTGTGGATGTGGGGACACGGACAAACACTTGTTGCCCAGAAGCTTCGAGACACTGATAAGGATTCAGGATAAAATGTGACATCTTGACCTCATCACTCCTTCCGTTCGTTCCGGGAAACGCGGAACAGACTACGTGTTCGGGATGAGCGGAATAGGTTGGGTCAGGGGTGGAAGTTTCCGGTCGCAATTGCTTGTCCGGCCGAGTAATCGAATTTTAATACGCAGGGAAAAAACTATTGTTAAGGGGGGTAAATTCGTAACACCAGTATAAGTTACTACCCCTAAACATCTGGTCTGAACCCTCGAAGCATTGTTTTGAATGTTTCCGAACGACGACGACACAGCACCGCGCGGGATTCGAACCCGCTCCCCCGACGACCGCGAGCTCATTGAAGGCAACGTCAACCTTCAAAACAAGTATTTCGATAAAAAGTATAAAAACGCACACTTTTAGGTTCTTTTGCCGTAATGATCAGACACTTAACGAAACATGTTATCGATTACACGCGTCCTGGTAAATTAGTCTAGTTTTTTACACGGTGGCATTTCCGATTTTGAAACCTGGTTGTTTTTTTGCGATACCTTCCATGCACTCTGTCGGAGAGGTTCACGGAAGGGTTAACATGACTGCCCGGATGTCTACACGGTGGGTTAACGAGGCCAAATAAAACACAGTCAATTGTTTCGGTCAACAATGCAACAATGATATCAGTCATCTCGCTTTCCATCTAACATTATCACGCATTTCAACAAACACGAGCTATTGATTTTCAGTTTGGTTCGTTATTAAATATTTATAGATGGGCACCGTGGGTCTTATCGCTGATCACATTGAAGGGGTGAGCGCCCTCGAGGGTAATCTAGACGATGTGTTTAGTCTTCAGGGGTGTCCTGCCAACTGGAGATTCAGCCCTTGCCTCAGTCTCCCTTGTGTATCCACCCACGGGTTATGGGGTTAAAACCCTTATCCCATGCCCTGTAAAAGGAAAAGAAACGAGTGTCAGGGAGAGGAAGGAGGAGGAATGAAGGAAACTGCAATATTTATGTTGCTTCCCAGTAATTTTGATCCTACTACTGGGTGTTATTGTCCGATTCTGAAACGTGTTTCCCTGCGTTGTAACATCCAATATGAAACAAATCATCAGGTGCTTTCGCCCCATACCCCACACCTCTATACACCCTTACCCCTAAAGGTCCTACTTGCCCTGTGAACCCTCAATTACCCTCAGTGTGTATGTGTGCGTGGGGGGGTAACGCAACTCTACGATCGTTTACCCACATGTTAGCGCATGAACAAGTTTGTGTATCTCGTCTCTCCCACATACATTCCAACAGTCTTCCCATGAGTCAGAATATTGGCAGCTTGTGACGCTGAACACTCGTGGCCAATCAACGATCGGTATTTGAAAATTAGGGCTCGCTGGTCGGCCAGCACCACTCATTCATTGTACAGCGTATGTAAGGTAGTCTCAGGACACGACACACGTTGCAGGACGAAATGGCCTGTGGCGTGACGTGTGACGGACCCACGAGTCACAGGACTCTCCCATTGGTTGCGCAACCAAACCTCAAGGTCGCGTGACATGTTACCCGAAATGTGACGTCACTCGTGTATGTGTCACTCATGTCGTTTGTCATCGTAATTGACTGATTCAACAGTGTTGCGTGCGCATCCTTTTGGCTCAGCCGGTGCGGGGGTGGGCGGTGGGGGGAACGGCCTCATTAAAGAAGTTTCACAGTAACTTTGCAGATGGTTACGTCAGGGATGAGTGAGTATTCGCCAATCACATGCCAGTATTTCAAATAGACACCTGCTGATTGGCCACGACACGCCCATCTATGACGAAAGCATCCATAAGGTTGCTGTGGCACCACAAGTCGTCTACCCGAGGATAAATAATGTACATCCAAGCTAGAGAGACACTTTTTCAAACCAAGAACCAGAATACGGATTTTGTCATAGAGTACCCACAACGTTTGAAATACATATTCTAGGAGGACCTAGGGTCAAATGTATAGTCGCTCCTCACGTGCTCCTCAACTCAGCCTTTCCTCAAACTCGCCCAACCACCAATCACAGAGCAGCATTTGCATGCGGACTGCTTTGTGATTGGTGGTTGGGCAAGTCTAAGTAAAGGCTGAGTTGAGGAGCAACTGAGGAACGACTATACATTTTACCCCTAGAATGAAATGTTGTGGCTTCTGATGTATACTGTCTTCTGACACGGTATACAATGAGGGTATTGGGTAGCCCAATGCGGGTACTATCTACTACCCACTCGCGACTCGAGTCAAGGCGACACTAACCACCTCGATGACCCGGTAATCGAACCCGGGACCCCCCACAATGCACCGCGTTACGACCACTTGAGCCCGAGAGCGTGCGGCGATGTCTGCATCAAACAAACGCACGAAAAAAAGTGTTCTTAATTTCCACGGACAGACCATTTATTAAGTTGTTCCCGACCCGCCGGAAACTGGAGCCGTTCCAAAAACATCTCCCCGCGTGTCTTTGTTTACACGCGCATTAACATACAATTACAGACCACTTTAAACACGGTGATTACCGCATGGATGTTTTCACATTTCTTTAGTCTCTCTCTCAAATTAGATACTACTACTATAGCCGAATTTCCACGAATTTATACGATTCACCGACGTGAAGATGTTTTAATACCAGACCTGGACCGCATTTTCGAGAAAGTGCTTCTTCAAACATAAACATTAGAATCAAAACACGGAGTTTCGCAAGAGGCTAGACGTTTCGAAATGTCTACTTCGAGGTTTGCGACAAAATCTCCAAATGACCAGACAGTGGCGAGATACTCTTAGGTCCGCATGCATAGTCTACACTCAAGCCTTCCTCAACTCAGCCTCTTCTCAGCCTCGCCCAGATTTCAGATTCAGATTTTAGACAATTTTATTCTCAACACAGAATACATACATGTTACTAAAAAGTGGCTATTTATACAAAGTTGGAGAAGCCTGCAACCACCAATCACGGAACGGCATTGCCATGCCATGTGGACGGCTTTGTGATTGGTGGCTAGATGAGGCTGAGTTGAGGAGAGCTTGAGTGTGAACTATGCATTCAGGAGCTAAAGGCCATCACGGACATTGGGTCACCGAATACAACAACTTTCCTTCGTATGTGCCGGGCCTCTTTGCGACCAGAACGTCCACCAAACCCAAATCCACGTCGGCCCTAACTTGACTTCCCTTATGAGGACCCCGCGGCGACGTGCGACGAATCTGATCGTATGACGTAGTTGTCGTAAAACAACAAGATGGTGCCGTAGCAAGCGAAGCAGCAAAGTATCTCACAGAAAGCGAAACCGAAAGGCGACGCGTCAGATTGATAGCGCCGTATATACACGGAGGTATGCAAGAAGTGGGCCATGAGGTTGTGTGTGTTGCAGCGAGTGAAAGCGGCGCTGACTGACTTTACTTGACGCCCCCCCCCCCCCCCCCCCTTCCCTGCCATGACGGGGACCGGGTCCGATGCAGCGGCGGTCTACACCCGGTCATGTCCAAAACAGCACTCGCACCCTCCCTACGCCACTGGTCGAATTGCAGTTTCTGCATCATATACGGATAAAGTACACTACTAGGAACATAAATTAAATTTGAGGGTCGGTAAAACGGAGGAAGGGTAATTCCTACAACTGACGGAAGAAAGAATGATAATGTTTCTTTTACGTCACTATTAAATTGTAATTAATGTATTCGAGGCGTTGAGGGGTGGGTGATGAAGACGAATGACAATTACAAACCCATGCCTTACGTCCGACGACGACAACAAACAACATCGCATACCCCGAAGAGAAACTCAATTTCGAGACCCGTAGTGCATGAATTCCTCCTCGGGTGCAACCAGAAGTATGTCAAGCACGACATGCAAGAGTTACAACTACGCCCACTACGCTAAACTAACTAAACCCATCTCGCACATATGGCGCATTCATTGCTTCACTGCTTCGTTTAGACATTCCATCGCACGTATAATTCTTATGGGAAGGTTTTTTCGAATGCAGCGAATTAATTTCCATTGTCATCGTGAGCGATTACGATCGGGCGTGTTACGCGTTCGTTCGTGCAACGGGACTATCGCAACGATGGGTGGGCGCGATATCAGAATCAAGCCAGGGTTCAAATATAACATGGCCACGCATTGTTATTATGAACCACCTTCCTTGACGGAGATCATGGGTTCGAGTCCCAGCACGGGCTGGATCTAGTGATGACGATGGATGGGCGATATCAGTATCAAGCCAGGGTTCAAACATAACATGGCCACGCGTTGTTATTATTATGCACCGCCTTGACGGAGACCATGGGTTCGAGTACCAGCACGGGCTGGATCTCGTTCTCTCTTCTCCAGAGTCCCAGACGTAGATGTTGTTGTCGATTGATCGATTCGTGGTGTTGTCTTCAAGTCTCACGTTTTGTCTATGATCTTTATCGTAACAATTCAGAGGGGATGAGACGTGGATCTCATTAGATAATGCCAAGTCAGGCTTCGAACCTGGAACAGAGAACTTCTCGTTCATGATGATGATATTTGGGGTTTTACGTCTCATATTTTTGCAACGAGGCTAATCGGGACGGTGAGTGGGTGATTATGAAGATGAAAAAACGCCACATAACACTCCATCGTCTCGATAGTTCGTCGTGTGTTACAAGAACACGCTGCTCGTCACGATTACCCCTCGTCGGTAACGTAAATGTATCTCTCTCTCAACGCAGACAGGACGACTGTCGCAAGATTTCCGCCCAAATGAATTCCCACCCGTTTTGGCGGGTGAACTCATTCCGTGACGTAATTCCGGTGAGGCTCGTAACTACATCCTGTTCGATATATCCAGTGAGTGAGCCAGTGGGCCGCTGCGACGCGACGACATTGGTGTGGGCGTGGAGCTGGTTCCCATCACGTTGCTTTGTCTGTCTGTCTGTCTGTCTGTCTGTCTGTCCACCTCTAGGCTTCCTACGTACCCGACGTACCCGCGTGTTCTCGGTCAAACGTTGAATTGCCAAGTAATGTAAGTAATAACTACCCGCTAAAAAATGTTCTAAAACATTCTAATCGCTCCTGCTGGAGCAATTAAAAACTCGTAAAACTGTTTTTATAAAACTTTCAATCAATCCTCCCACTTGGCCCTTTCCTCCAATCACCCACCCCTCTCCCCACGCCATATGACGTAGTTGTCGAGTACGTCATCAACATAAAACATAATAAAAAATACCGAGCTTTAATTTTTCGTTCTTTTTTGCATTTCTGAACTATAATGAACATAGTTGCTTTTAATACTCGGTTTGATTACATACCTAGAATGACGATGGTGATTGCAGCACTACTCGATATAAATACAGGTATACATTACAAATGGGCATTATGTTACATTATTCTTCTCACATAACAGTGACGTGAAGGGCAAGAGAAGTATGGATGTTAAGTACTTATACAAAGCATAACTTAACTAAACTCAGTATTATTCTTGTTGCTTCACATCTGTATTATTGCAATCATGATATAGATAACCGATAGAGGTGGCTCAGCGGTAAGACGGGAGACTCTAATTCGGGAGGTCGCCGGTTCGATTCCAGCCACCGGCAGTCCTGACTGGTTTTTCCGAGGTTTTCCTCAGTCGTACGTAAAGGCGAATGCTGGGATTGAGTCCTACCATCAGCTCTTGGACGTTCCTTCCCAGCTATCCGAAAACCCTAATAACCTAGTTGTCAGCTGAAGAGGGGCACATCAGGTAAAGCTGGCGTTCACCCTATAACGGGTATTCCTACTAAAAATTATTAATTAATCATGACATTCGAGACGATGGCGGGTGATATATGAAGGATGAACAAAAAACATACCGACATCTATACCCACGAGCCACCGCAGACGGCTAACTTACCTAATTAATAAGGCACTGTATAGTACAATGAAAGCGGTAAGGCACCAGGTTTTAGTTTTTAAACGTTGGTCACCCCCTAGTTTATCAGCCGCCGTAAACCTTCTACGTCGGCATGCGATGCAATGACTGCAGATCGTGACGTAGCTATTGTATCCGCATTACATCGACATCGACCGCAGTATAGTAGTGTAGGGCGGGTACTTAGCCTGTCTGCATGCCATGCAAACATTTAGCACTATAACGCTAACGAACACACCGCTACGCTTATCTCTATCTTGTTACTGCGTTTACACAACCGCTACCATCAGATTCAAGATGGTGGGGGGGCCGGGCCTCTCTAAGGTTATAATTCGCAATAAAATCATGGAAAATGTTACCATTGAGTTGATTGGCCATCGTCCAACACATAATTTGAAACGCTAAACGTTGCTCTCCAAAAGTACAAGCTCGAGATTTTAGTGATTTCTATTATGAATGTCGTGGCTTTAATAATACATTTTCTATGCACATTGATAACTTTTACGTTTCGAAAAATGAAAAAGCATAGGTTTTATACTAAACGACAGCAACGTAGTGACATTGTTTATAAACAAAATGTGTATATACATGAAAAAATCCTTATCACGATTGATTTTGAGCTTTCAAATTTAACGGACACATTTTTAATCCGCGAGTATAGTAAATGTATTGATGACATTCTGTATTCAAATTCGCATCAAGACGCACCTCTGCCACTGTACATACGTAATTATTGTTTACGTACTCAACAACGAGGTCATACATGAGTAAGACGTCGGTCCTAGTCACCTCACCTCACCTCGTACAACGCTGAGACACGGGCAAGCATGATAAAAAGATAAATAATTAATAAGTAGCAGAACGGTAGAACGAAGCAATAGTCTTGGGGGGGAGGGGGGGGGGGAGGGGGGCGCGTTGACCGAGATTATGTGTGAGTCATGTCCAGGCACACTTCTACCTTACGCAATTAATCGTAATGCAACAATAAACAAACGCATCGCAATAGTGAATGCTCTTTTAATTCAATTTAAAAAACTGTTGCGCAAAAGGTTTTCACTATAAAATACCTACAGGCTACATTAACTGGGTTTTCCGCAAGAGATTTGAATGATCGCATCTCCATCTGTGAAACAATTTTGGGATGAAACTCGTGCTTCAATAGTTATTAATTGATGCGTTAATCTGCTACGCTAGCAGACTAGTGAATCCAATACGATTTGAGACGCACTCTAAATACCAATTTATCAAACAACAATAAATGAGTTTTGCTCTCTCACACGAGTATTGCGACCACCCATCCAACTAGTGGTCGACCCCCTATGTGCGATAGTACCACGGGGGGCCCACACCTCAATAACACCACGAAATCACAGTTTCTCCGACATATCAACCAATGTACGAACGGTATAAAAGAAACCAAACCAGTCCGACACGAAAGGTGGAAGCAAAGCGAGTAGCGACCCACGAGTCATTGTTCGCGACCGGGCCCGCTCATTAATATTCACCAGTTCACGCTTACTTATCGGAAGTGATCCGAACCGTCTCGTGTCACGATCTTCCCGAACTAGACCGAGGTGTGACGAGTGTTCGCGATGTTTATACCTCACTTGATTTCAATAAAAACAAGAAACAATTTTCACACGCGCTAAAATGATTTTCAATTTTTTCCTTTTCAATTTTTCGAACGATTTTTCATTCACCAAAATGAGCTCAACACAACTACTCCTTCTACTACTACCCTGACATAACTCTTGGCCCCTGTCCCGGCACCGATTTCACAGTTGCTCCCGGATGTGCAATGGCCCTCATCGCCACTGATCGGAAGGTTCGATCCCAGTCACCAGCAATATTGTTGAAACGTTCAGAAAACAATTGCCATGATTGCTATAACGCTGCATGATAGGTTAATACAAATCGTGAGCTATATACTACAATCAAGGTTTGCGGGATGGTTGGCGTAACGACTGTGAAAGTCACGTTACAAGCAGTTAGGCTTGCATTGCACTCAGGAGTTGCATTACGATTATGATATTTGGGTTTAACCTCCCATATTTTGCAACTTTGTCTAATCGAGACGACGAGTGGCTGAAATATTAAGATGAAAAATTCCAAATGTCCGAAACAGATCCATTGCACATCGCGGGGGTCGTCATAAGGGGAGTCCAGCAAGGGATGGCAGAGCCTAGTGGGAGGATAATCTTCAGTGGGGCAGTGTGGGGGGAAGGGACAGGGTCTTCTTTCGTCGCCAATTACGACTAGCAGAGTCAATCTGGGCCTATTCAACCCGGGCGTTAGTACGTATTGGTTGCATTATTTTCTCATAATAATCTCATATGAGTATCATGCACCGAGCATCGTCGCCTTCGCTGTGACGATTATGGGCACACAACCACCACAACAGCCGCTACGTATACGTTCAAACCATCGCATCGTGTCGCACAGTTGTCGTTACGTAACTCTCACAGACATACGACACAAATAAGCGGCGTAAGCTCGTTTACGCCGTCGCGCGGGCGCCATATAAGGCTCTACTTTGCAAACACACAGACGACGACTAAAACTACTTGCTGACATGAACGAACCGTATCTGGGCCGGGTGACGTCATCACGTTACTAAACACACGCGGGTTCGAGTCCCGGCGACATCGATCAGCACAACAGACACCGACTCAGGATGGCGTAATGGTTTTAAGTTTTATCTGTTCTTGTTGCTTTATGTACGTCTATATTATTTGCAATCATATTATTTTTGAGATGATGAGGGGAAGGATAGTAGCCTCATGTGGGATTCGAAACCACGTCCCTAGGTGCCAGGACCTGCGGCTTAACCCCATGAGCGACCAGTGTTCGAGTTTTACATGTCCTGCTATAGGAAAGGTCCCAGGTTCGTTTCCCGTTTGACATTTTACAAAACGGGGAACCGGCAATCTTTGCGACATAATCTCTCAGTCATAGAGAATCCGTCCCTCAAATGATTCACACTCCCCGACCTGAGCGATGAAAACCGCCACCTTATTCGGCGTGTTGAGGTGTGGAAACAACAGCAACAACTCATATCTGTGTCATGTATGACTTGTTGATCAATCACAGAGACGATAATCATTCTCCCTCCCACTAGTTTCATGGCTTTTACGGGACACCACCCCGCAACCAGTAACACACACACACGACGAACGATCGCGCGCATCGTCTCGATACCCTCGCTGCACGACTGTCCCCCAAGTAGTGAAAGGATCTAACATGTCCATCAACGTAATAATGATAATAATAAAATTGAGCGCATTACACAAATTACAAAGGAAGAGAGCAATCTTTGCCCGGGCCGGCTCGTCTTTAGTTTCAGCGAGCGGACGAGGCCGTGTGTGGGGGTGTGTTGACAATGACACCCCCGCCCCATCTAGACGGTTCAATGTGCCCTTCAACTGTCCTTGAAGAATCAAGGCATTGCTGTATGTTTATTATCTGCATCAAAACGGGAGCAATCGAACGATCCTTCCGTTTCAATCAACTTTTCCACAACCTTTTTTCTTCCCCTGAGAAATGAGACATGCTCTGGTATTGCCACATCTTGCGCGCGTGTAACTTCAATTTGTCGCCTCAACGTAATCACAAGTGTGACGAGGGGATGAATGAATCAGAAGATTATTTGCCCGATCACATATACGATGAATCCATCCCCTATGAGTACATCCTTCTTAGCTGGGGTGTAAAGCGGGTTTCTTTCATTAGCGCCCAGGCATCCTAATAATGTGATAGTAGCAATTTCAGCTTCCTCTTGGCAGCAGGGAGCAAGATTGTATTAACTAATGTCGGGGGTGTCCAAAGTGACGTCAACTTTGTTAGAATCGGTCCAACACCCTACGTAAAGTGGAATATGGTTCCAATAGTTTCAGGCTCAACAAGTAATGGTTACAATCAATGTATGTTAAAATACTAACTTCTAACCATTACGAATTCATTCAGACATGTTACGATTATCAGAGTCGTGTTGCAAAATGTCGAAAGCCGTCATGTTTGATGTCACGCCCATATATTATAAACAACGAGGAGGAATCTCTCTTATTAATTAATAATTACGTTGGAATTTAAAAACAAAGTACGCCTACAACCTTATAAGACATGACTGTTTCTGCATGTCTGTACTGGCGTTGAAATAGTGAATGTATTAGGGCTATAAACAAGGAAACAAATCACATCTAATCACGCGCCAAGATAGGTCTAGATTAAACATATTAGTGATCGATGACCCGCCGAATCCCGATTAGATTGCGAGTCTGGATGTCGATGGACAGATAAGAGAGTTACACATAGATCCTATCCTACTAATAATTCGCTATCTTTATGGGCCTGCAAGATAACACTGCACTTGGCTTGGGTTATTGGCTTAGGTTATTGAATTGCATTCTACGAAGGCGATATCCCTTTCGTCTGTCACTCACTCACTCACTATACGAACAGTTTGTGGTACTTCAGCACACTTGCTGTGGTGAGGGAAGTCACCACACCAAGTGTGTACCCCCCACCCCCCCGTTCCTTATCACGCAGAAAACTGGAAGGCACCAGAATGCGTTGCTGTTTTATAAAACAGTAAGACCTACTTGTTGCCAACATTACGCGCAATTATCAGCGCATTGACAGTTTAATACTAGATTGCTGTAATCAATCAAACAATCACTCATGACAATGTCAACAGGTTGACAACAAGTAGGTATAGACATGTTACCATATGGCCGCTCTCTTACAAGTTGCAACGACAAATATATTCAGGCAGACAGGATTGAATGCTTGATCGGTTATTCTCATACTTTCAAATATTAAATTTAGCATTTCCATACAATAATATCCCGTAAATTTGCTTCGACACGCCATTATTCCCTGCCGCCAAAAGCAGTTTTGCGAATATTACAACTCGGGAATATAGCCTAATAAATCAACTCCGACTTTTCCCAACGCCCCTTTTTGTACTTTCTCTCGTTGCGAGCGAGTCTGCTGGACTTGACCCCATATGTTTCCAATACACGGCTCGCGCTCCGCTCGTGAGTGAGTCACTCAATCAGAAGTGGGATGACCTTCCCTAACTGGCACGGCATGATTCCTTCATTCATCGCATCGCAGTCGCAGAGGATATCCCGGCCTACTATACGTTGTGAATACGTAGTCCATATCGCTGACCAATGTCTCATTTCCCTGTTAGGCCTACGTAAGAAGGAAATAAGAACTGGACATCTATTAATTCACTCTTGTCTCATGAATGATGATTCCGAAAAGGTTTTTTTCAACTTTTTTTCCTCATGTTGTATAATATGTATTGTCTGTTCGAATTGCCAACCCTTATGCTTTAGTCTTAATTTTATGTTAAAATGTTAAAAGTTATCACACTTAGGAAATCTTATGAAGAATGTACGTAATCCTGCTTGTTTATAATTTAATAAATTGTGTTTCTACTAATGAATGATGATTCTTGTTGTTTACGGCTCTAATACTGCATTCGTGCTATCCGAGACGATGAGGGGTGATAGTTGAAGAAAGACAATTACAAAAAATCGTTCCTTGTGCGAGATTCGAACCCACGTCCCTAGGTGGCATCGGGAACAACGTACTGTAAACACTAGGATGAAACAAGCTCTAAACAAGTAGTTAGGAGATGTGTCAACCGTGCACCTTCATCCTACACCTTCTCTTTTGGTATCCCGGCAACTACATACATGTGTACAGTTTCTGTGTCCAATATCGAGCTGTACTAGTTACGCATACTTGGCATTTTATTTAAAACTAGTGGTTCGGTCCAAAGTTGAATACTGTGGTCCTGGAGAGTACGTTAAAAGCAACAACAGCACAGACGAAAAACATACATGTACAAAAACTAAAGTAAAACGACACGAGATTTTTAACGAAACGTAAACAAAATTTATCTTCCGAACTGAGCGCTCTACTACGTTTACCGACGTGTTAAATGGATTCAACCTTGAGAAATGTATTATTTTACAGTCGTCGAGTGTTTTGTCGACGTTTTTGTTTCTCGACTGCTGTGCGACTGCGAGCGAGTGCGCGCAACAAGGCGTATCGAAAGATGCCGACACGTTCACGTAGCCTACTCCCGTTCGGCGTGCCGATAGAGCTCGTTCGATGTGTTGTCATGTTGTCTCTACAATTGACACATTCACTTAAAAAGTAATTACAGTACTGCCATAATGGATTCGCTGATGATTGTGTAATATGTGTCATTGCTGGACAATCTAGTAGTTATTGGGTAAGCTGCAATGACTAATGATCACAGTGGGGTTAGTTGATGTTTTATCCTACAAGTGAAAAGAATACTTATAGACTAATAATATCAAATTTTCATTGATGTAAAACAAGTTGTTTAATATAATGTAACATGGTAAGAACTTACGCCTCGCAATATGGCTGCTTGTCAAATCCTTTGTAATTCCGCATGTTTAGTGTCATGTTGCAAATCTGACACTTAAAGCACAGCTTATGCCAAACCTGAAAGAAATGAAACCAAAGGTCAACATGGGTTAAATACATTGGACTATGACCTACCTTATTAATAATATGTATGACAGACTTACAAGTTTAATTCTTTGCAAATTGTTGTTTACAAACCACCTAATAAGTGGAATGGTCAGGCAAGGCAATTAAGACAGGTGGTTTAGATCAGGCCTCTATAGGGTTGCTTAGGTGGCTCGTTGGTCCAGTGATTAGCATCCCTGCTTCCAATGCAGAAGGCCCCGGGTTCAAATCCCGCTTCAGGCAGAAGTTTTTTAACTTCTAATCTGGATTCAATTCCATTACTTCTTGGCTTAGGAATAATTAAACGGTGAATTTGGAGCCGTCCTAGCAACGAAGCACTCAATAAATTCAAAGTTGTTCTGAATCGGCCTTGTTGACTCTAGCATTTGTCCGCAGGTGTTCGCACTGTCCAATCACTGATTCATATGTTTCGTATTTGAAATATCGATCTTTGATTGGTTATCGCTCACTCGTCGATGGTGTTCGAAGCCTACAGGGTTGGTTTAGTCACTTTAAATTAAAGTCCCCCACTGCAAATCAGTTTAATTACTGAGTGGGTAGACTCTAAATGTGAATTTATTTATTTTATTTTATTTATAAGTTGTGGTGGTAAAAAGAGGACATTTTAATAAAGAGTGGTATAATACTCGGGGATTGATGCATACAGTGGGTCAGGGAGGGGTGACACCCATAATAGGTGTACAGGCTGATGTAGATTAGCGAGAGAAATGTGTTGCTTGTAGTGGGCTAGTGAGAGAAATGTGTTTTCGTAGCCTGAGGTGATCGCAGCTTGCAGTGAAACCCATAATAGGTGTAAAGGCTGATGTAGATAAGCTTGTAGTGGGCTAGTGAGAGAAATTAGTTTTCGTAGCCTGAGGTGATCGCAGCTCGCAGTGAAACGCATGATAGGTGTAGATAAGCTTGTAGTGGGCTAGTGAGAGAAATGAGTTTTCGTAGCCTGAGGTGATCGCAGCTCGCAGTGAAACGCATGATAGGTGTAAAGCCTGGTGTAGATAAGCTTGTAGAACGTAGTGGGTTAGTGAAAGGAATGTATTTTCGTAGCCTGAGGTGATCGCAGCTCGCAGTGAAACCCATAATAGGTTTAGATAAGCTTGTAGTGGGCTAGTGAGAGAAATGTGTTTTCGTAGCCTGAGGTGATCGCAGGTCGCAGTGAAACCCATAATAGGTTTAGATAAGCTTGTAGTGGGCTAGTGAGAGAAATGAGTTTTCGTAGCCTGAGGTGATCGCAGCTCGCAGTGAAACCCATGATAGGTGTAAAGCCTGGTGTAGATAAGCTTGTAGAATGTAGTGGGCTAGTGAGAGAAATGTATTTTCGTAGCCTGAGGTGATCGCAGCTCGCAGTGAAACCCATAATAGGTTTAAAGGCTGATGTAGGCCTAGATAAGCTTGTAGTGGGCTAGTGAGAGAAATTAGTATTCGTAGCCTGAGGTGATCGCAGCTCGCAATGAAACCCATAATAGGTTTAAAGGCTGATGTAGGCCTAGATAAGCTTGTAGTGGGCTAGTGAGAGAAATGAGTATTCGTAGCCTGAGGTGATCGCAGCTCGCAGTGATAGGTGTAAAGGCTGATGTAGATATAAGCTTGTAGTGGGCGGCTAGTGAGAGAAGGTTCCGTTGGGGGGTCAGGTTAGGTTAGGTTTGGTTTGACTGGCGGGAGTAACTTGCTGGAGTTACTTGCGGGAGTAACTAGTGGGAGTAACCTGCGGGAGTAACTTGCTGGAGTGACTTGCGGGAGTAGCTTGCGATAGTGTCTTGCGGGAGTAGCTTGCGGGAGTAACTTGCTGGAGTAACTTGCGGGAGTAACTAGTGGGAGTAACCTGCGGGAGTAACGTGCTGGAGTAACTTGCTGGAGTGACTTGCGGGAGTAGCTTGCGGAAGTGTCTTGTGGGAGTAACTTAATGGAATAACCAGCGGGAGTAACTTGCTGGAGTAACTTGCTGGAGTGACTTGCGGGAGTAGCTTGCGATAGTGTCTTGCGGGAGTAACTTGCGGAAGTGTCTTGTGGGACTGTGGGAGTAACTTGATGGCATAACCAGCGGGAGTAATTTGCGGGAGTAACTTGCTGGAATAACTTGCGGGAGTAACTAGTGGGAGTAACTTGCTGGAGTGACTTGCGGGAGTAGCTTGCGGGAGTAAGATGCTGGGGTACTGCGGCTGTATGTGGTTATGTTATGTTTCGTTTGTTAGGTTAGGTTAGGTTAGGTTAGGTTAGGCTAGGTTAGGTTAGGTTTGGTTTGGTTAGGTTAGGTTGGGTTGCTAGGGTCATTAAGAAAGAGGGTCGAAGATGGGAAAGGGGTCGCTTAGCAAAAGGGTCGTTAAGCAAGAGGGTCGGGGAAGGGAAAATGGTCGCTAAGAGGGTCGGAGAAGAAAAAACAGTCGCCAAGAAAGAGGGCCGTGTATGAAGAGGGTCGTTACAAAGAGGGCCGTTAAGAAAGAGGGTCGTCAAGATATCGGGCCGTAAGGAAAGAGGGTCGTGTATAAAGAGGGTCGCTACAAAGAGGGTCGTCAAGACAGAGTGCGGATGGGAAAAGGGGCCCGGGGAAGAAAAAGAGGGTCGCTAAGAAAAAGGGTCGCTAAGAGGATCGGGGAAGGGGAAAGGGTTGGGAAGAAAATTGGTCTGGGAAGGGAAAATGGTGGGGAAGAAAGAGGGTCGGGAAGGAAAAAGGGTCTCTAAGAAAGAGGGTCGTCAAAAAAGAGGGCCATTAAGGAAGAGGGTCGCTAAGAAAGAGGGTCGGGTAGAAAAGTGGTCGGAGAAGAAAAAGAGACCCTCTCACTAGACCAGTCTAGAAGACACTACTACTACAAGACATAGACTAACACTACATAAATGGAATGGACGTTGGGTTGGGTTGGGTTGGGTTAGGTTAGGTTAGGTTAGGTTAGGTTAGGTTAGGTTAGGTTAGGTTAGGTTAGGTTAGGTTAGGTTAGGTTAGGTTAGGTTAGGTTAGGTTAGGTTAGGTTAGGTTAGGTTAGGTTAGGTTAGGTTAGGTTAGGTTAGGTTAGGTTAGGTTAGGTTAGGTTAGGTTAGGTTAGGTTAGGTTAGGTTAGGTTAGGTTAGGTTAGGTTAGGTTAGGTTAGGTTAGGTTAGGTTAGGTTAGGTTAGGTTAGGTTAGGTTAGGTTAGGTTAGGTTAGGTTAGGTTAGGTTAGGTTAGGCATTGTTCGGGTGGATTTTCGGCAAAAAAGATTTGGCATTATTCCGGCGGTTAAACGTCGAATAACATACGGCGTTATCCGAAGTTTAACGTCGAATCTTATTTGAAGTAAACCCCTTCAAAATAACGCCGGAACTTTTCGGCGTAAAACCACCGGAATAACGCCAAATCTTTTTAAACGTAAATCCACCTGAATAACGCCGAATCTTTTTTTTTTTGATAAGGTGGATTTACGTCAAAAAGATTCGGCGTTATTCCGTCGGGTTGTTATTAAAAAAAGAACCGGCGTTATTCCGGCGGTTGAACGTCTTATGACATTCGGCGTTATTCCGGAAGTTTAAAGTCGAACTTTCTTTAACGTAACCCACCAACATAGCGCCGAAACTTTTCGGCGTAAAACCACTGGAATAACGCCGAATCTTTTTCAACGTAAATCCACCGGAATAACGCCGAATCTTTTTGTTTGTTCGTGTAGATTTGCGGCAAAAAAGATTTGGCGTTATTCCGGTGGTTTTACGCCGAAAAAGTTTCGGCCTTATTCCGGTGGGTTTTCATTGGGAAAGATTCGGCGTTATTCCGGAAGTTTAACGTCGAATCTTGTTGACGTAAACCCACCAAATTCGGCGTTAAACCACCGGAATTCCACCGAATCTTTTTCAAAGTTAATCCACCGGAATAACGCCAAATCTGATTTGACGTAAATCCACCGGAACAACGCCGTATTTTTTTGGTCGTACTTCCGACTGACAAACTCCAAATATTGTTTGACGTTATTCTACTGGACCAACGCCGAATTATTTTTCGCGTAATACACGGGTTAGTTTAGGTTGCGTTAGGTTAGGTTAGAATCGGCGTTGTTCGGCTGGATTTACGGCAAAAAAGATTCGGCGTTATTCCGGTGATTTACGTTGAAAAAGAGTCGGCGTTATTCCGGTGGTTTAACGCCGAATAACATTCGGCGTTATTCCGGAAGTTTTACGTCGACGTTAAACTGTACGAAAATAACGCCGAAACTTTTCGGCGTAAAACCACCGGAATAACGCTGAATCTTTTTCAACGTAAATCCACCGGAATAACGCCGAATCTTTTTTGACGTAAATCCACCCGAACGCCGAATCTTTTCGACGTAAATCCACCGGAACAACGCCAAATCTTTCAGGGTAGATCTGACTGACAAACTCCAAATATTGTTTGACGTTATTCTACTGGACCAACGCCGAATTATTTTTCGCGTAATACACGGGTTAGTTAAGGTTGGGTTAGGTAAGGTTAGGTTAGGTTAGGGTTGCCATAAGTTGTGGTGGTAAAAAAAGGACATTTTAATAAATAGTGGTATACTCGGGGATTGATGCATGCAGTGGGTCAGGGAGGGGTGAAACTCGTAATAGGTGTACAGGCTGATGTAGATAAGCTTGTAGTGGGCTAGTGAGAGAAATGTTTTCGTAGCCTGAGGTGATCGCAGCTCGCAGTGAAACCCATAATAGGTGTGAAGCCTGGTGTAGATAAGCTTGATCACTACAATCGGTTATCTGTGCCTCTATATACATGTTTTAAATTTATAAGAATCGTTTTTGCAGGTAGGCCTAGTGGGGGGGGGGGAAGGGGGGGAAGGGGGTTTAGCCCCAAAATTCTCTTTGGTATGCCACTGAAAATAATGATACCATTTATACTTAAAACAGTGTTGTAAGGGACCTGAGGCCTAAATGCAACTAATCGAATGGTGAACATGGCACCTGCATTTTTGAAAAAGACGCGATCTGGCCAAAGTGATACCCAAAAGCCAGACATTTCATGCTTGTATTAAAAAGCCGCCCGGGCGCATGAAGAGCACACGAAAAAGAGGACATTTAACCGGACAAATGGCAACCCTACAGCTCTAGGTATAGATAGATGGTATCTACATGACCAATATTTCAAGGTAACTTTTAATTCTTGTGGTTGAGGTTGATGCCCATCACAAAGTCAGACACCTCTAACCTCAAAGCTCAGGACAAGCTAGCCGTATTATTTGACAGTCCGTTTTTTTTACTGGCGTGCTACTGTAACCGTAAATGATTGTTCCTAAATTAATAATAGACCTAAGGTACCTCAGATTTGTTTCTCTTTAACAAAACTCCAGTATAGGCCTAGTAATTATTAAGGGCTCATTATACCTCCCAAAAAATCAGGCTATAATTTCATTGAATGCAAATGTGTGCCTATGACGTGACCGACCCATATTTGTTTTTTGCAGGCTTTTGCAGCAAGACATGTAGGCCTACAGACGAAAACGGTAGATTTGATAAAAAAAGTGGGTAGTTTTGATCAAAAAAGTGGGTAGGTAATTGTGTAGCAAAGCAGTCCATGCCACTCACAAGTGCCAGTATACATTTAACCCAACCTGACCTACCCTGACTTAAATAAATGAATCTACGAGCTTGAACTGTCAAAAAGAAGTATTTCTAAAATTACCATGTCCAAGTCATCTAGGCCTCAGGAATCGCCAAGACCAGTGAGTAAGAAGGGTGGACCACTGTGCTACACTATTAGCCTACCCATTTAGGCCTATTTTAAGGTGGGACTTTCAACATTCTGTTGGCTACTCTGTTCATTTTCTAGCTTTCATAATTGCTATAAGGAAACCAGTAGACTTAGAAATACTTTTGGGGGACTAAAATTGCAGTTATAATTTTGCCTGAAACAACCTTACAGTTGCTTTTGTCACACAGGCTTAGGCCTAGGCCTAGGTTATGAGCGATTTGTGGCAGGCCTCATTTTTTTTAAAGTTATGGATATAAGTTGGTCATGAGTTGCTCTTGTTTTGGGACAAGTATATTTATCACTACATTAGCGCTCTAATTATGGTCGGTCTACACACATGTTTAAGAATTTTGTCTAAAGATTTTTTGTTTAAGGGTTAACAGAGGCGTTCACACACATGATTATGATAATACTCAATTCACTCCAGTATTCACAACGCCATTGGCTAGAATGCTTCTGACGTCAAAACTGTATTAAGAATTGATTGGTTGGTCTAAGGTTTGTCTTATGGAGTGTTTAAGAAATGAAATTTGGTCATTTCGTTAAACCTGTGCAAAGCCCCGTGTGTGAACGCTAGCGTTGCTTTCCTATTGTTCGGTCTTACGCCGTGCTTAAAGGCTGGTCCACACAGATTTTTAAGACATACGATTTAAGGTTTAACGCGTAGTCGTAAAGTTGGATCATAGGAAACTCGTACTGGCGTTCACACAAAGTTTTAGTTTTAAGACGTTGTTTTCATTGTTGTTTTTAAAACGTCTTAAAACCTTATGCATTATGTCTTCAAAATCTGTGTGGACCAGCCTTAAGCCATAAACATGTGTGTAGACCGACCATTAGGTCTGTGCCAAGGCCATAATCCACTAGGGCCCTAGCCTAGTAGTTGAGGAATGAGGGGGTGGGGGGTTAACAGTTTTTTAATGAAAGTTTAAACGTTTATAGGCCTAGGCCTAGGCTAGGACTCTTCTTCTCAAGTATCTAGAAATACAGATAATTGATTGTGTCAAGTCCATAATATTATACCTAGCCTACATGTGTATTATTGGGTAGGGCCTATTATACATGGACGCTAACAAGCAGACAATATAGAGTTATGCACTGACAGGAGAGCCCAAGGACTGAGCCCAGAAGGTTTTGGCCTAGGCCTAGGCCCTAGCTTGTCAAGCCCAAGGTCGCCTAGGCCTTAGGGCCGCTTCCCGGTTCCACTAAAGCATTGAAATCGGTTCTAAGGTTAGACTTTCGGATACAGCTATGCCTATATCTACCGTTGATTTGGGATGGCACGTAAAATAACTAGAAAAAACTAATGTAAAACTATGTACAGGCCGTAACCTAGACAAGCCCCACTAGGGCCTAGGCCCTAGTTGTATGTACGCACCTTGTCCAGGCATTTCAATTCCTCGATGGGATAAACGGTTTTTTCACACCGCGCACAACGTTTATTCATGTTTAATGTTATTTCACTTTCAATTGAAACACTAAAGATAATTCACAACTGGAATACTAAGAACTACAAAAAGGCACTGTTTATGAAACAACGATCAAAAAGAAGAGAACGTGAACTTAAAAAAACTATGAAGCAACAGTTTGTAGAATGCCAGTGGACGGAACAACAGTTCACTCATAGAGAAATATTCACTTTACACTGGAACGAAACTTGAAATAACATACCAACACGAAATACAAATTGACTACGACAGGTGCAACAACAAACTAAAACCAAAGTTTGCCGATAACTGCTGCTGCACACGACTACTTTTACCGACTCTATCAAAACATTCAAAATTCAGCGGGAACGAAATCAATCTCATACAGGTCAACCCAGAAACTTCTCAAGCTTCTCATTTGTACCGGTAGATGAGTAAAATTATAACACAAATAACAAATACCAAGACAGATAATTTACTGAAAATTCCTCACCTCCTTATTCCTTCTTTATTTACAATAAAAATACGAAAAAAAAAATCTACAATAAAAATTGGCTATCGCAAATGTGTATTTCTGGGTGAATAATTTAGTTTTGAATTAAGCGGCATACATCTACCAATGTCTAAGGTACCAGTGACACCACCATCCGACATGCTTGGTCAAGCAGAAGAAAAGGCCTTATGGCCTTAAGCTTCGCCAAGTTAAAAATAAAGACTATTTTATTATTATTATTATTATTATTATTATTATTATTACAATCAAAATTACGAAAAAAATAATTTTGTAGTTACCAGAAGTCATGGTTCCAATTTCAAAGCTTAAATTGGGTATGTTGTGTATATTTTAGAAAACTGAAAAACCATGCCCGCTGCCTTCATTTTGGAGTAAAAATATATTTTTTATGTTTTAATATGATGTAAAAGAAAAGAAAGAGGGGATGATCAAGACAGGTGGGAAGAAGTTATAGAAATGGACGTGGAAAGAAGAAACGCAACTTGGGAAGAGGCCCATCAGAAACGATGGTGGAAAGATAGAAAAGAATAGACAGAATTTGTAGAAAGAGCAGAGGAAGAAGTAAGTGAAGAGGTGGAGCCAGAAGAAGTTAACACGAAGGAAGCGTCAGGCATGGCCAGCCGGCTTCGATATACTTAGCGGCCAGAATATGATGGGATTAATTTTCTATCCCCTACCCGACTTCATTGTTGGACACAGGGAGCAGATATATATAAAAAAAAGTGATGTTATAAAGTTTGAGTTTAGGCAATATATTTAAACAAATCACCATTTAGTATTTCCCTATAGTTTTTTAACAGTAACTTTTAAAATCCGTGTGAGTTTGAATAGATCTAATATTAAAAGTCACAAAAATCGAGAACTTTGAAGCGAGTGATCTCAAAAACCAGTTCAGGAAGGCTACTTTTCCCATATTGTAGTGAAGCTTATAGATGAAGATGACTATAGAAAAATTTGGGAATTTTGGATTGTAATCGTTTTATCGCTTGAGCTACCTTAATATAAACGCATTTCACATGTATTCATTGCACGTAAGTTTTATTTACAAATTCAGACAATGATTTATATAAATACATAGCTTTGAGTTTCATCAGACAATCATGCACACATTATGAACACCCTTAATTATTTTTCATCACACTGCAGAACACAACGGGAAAAAATGAAAGTGATAGTCTTAATTGAAATGCACACAGACATCAGATCACTCAAACGAAAAATGCCCCTCGAACTTTCTCTGCTGGTTTCGATTTTACTTTATTACCACTTTGATTCTGATGGAAATCGGAGCCTCCCAAATGTCCGGTCTTATTCAAAGTTTGGAGCTTAAAATTTTTTCTTTTGACCTCTCCCTTCTCTTCAGACTGCCCACTAGAGTATTCCACGTTGATTCGTCGTTTAGCCATGAACGTATGGTGAAGACTTAACGCTTTCTGTAACAGACGAACACATCATTATTCATTTGTGAACTCATTTGTTAATAACTGACTAAATGGAAATGACAAAAAGTAACTTGAAGGCTCTGACAGTGTAATATTTGGAACAGGCAAATAAAAATCTCCACATAGAAATAGGAACAATTTTGTAACTTGGTGCATATGTGATTAAAAATACTAAACTGTGAAATTTTGGAAAACGGGGATATTAATATGCAATATATTTTAACTCTTAATCTTTAAAAGAGCTCCGTTGTATTCCAGATAAGGGATGTACACAATTTAATCAACATTAATAATAATAATAATCAATATCTCCCAACTTTTCAACAGTCAAACATTTCTTAATGCCTGCATCAAAACTATTTGAAAATATAACCCTTTTCTCTCTCTCTCTCTCTCTCTCTCTCCCTCAACCCTACGATGTTTACAGTCCACTATCTCTACCTGGCAAACCGCAATTACCTGGCCGTCAACTTCTCTCCTCCACACCTCCCAACAACTAGGTCACACCAATTATAAAAAACAATCAAATCTAGCAAGAAAATAATTTGTCCATAGTGTATACCGGTAGTGTAGTAATCTGGTATCTGCATTTTTTCTTATATGCCTAATTTTAGATTAAATACTGTAGGCCTACATAGAGGTCTACTTATAAAACAGAATTTGAAAAAACAAGATAATCTTAGAAAATAGGAGGTTTGGTAACTAAATCAAAGTTTTACAGTAAAGCTTTAAAATAATGCTGGAAACTATTTTAAATCGGGTTGACATCTCTTGGACCCGTTGGGTAGCCCTAGTATATTGCACAAGAATAGGAAACCAGCTTTACCAGGTAAGCTTCCTCATTCCCAACTTCCAGATGGCAGAACCCACGGCAGCTGTTTGAATCTTTATGCTTTGCAATTCGCACGCTGATTATGGAGCCAATCTTCTTGAAATGTTCCTTCACATCAGCCTCTGTTGTTCTGTAAAGAAATTAAGTGTTAGTTTAAACAATATAACCCAACATAGTTTTGTCAATAAAATTACTACAGTATTTGTTTATTTATATTTAATCAAAATGTAATTTTTAACCGATCTTTGACCAATGAGCCCAATTGTAAAATACATGTCTTCTATACCTATTCGATGTTGCAACTTAAAAATAAGACATAGGCCTACATGAAATCAGGGCCTAACCTATAGGCTTTCAAGTCTTGAGTTTTAAACAATTTTTTTTATGTTAGGCCTACAACTCAAGTTGTGCTTTGGAAATTTATTTGTGAGAATGATGTGCAAATGCATGGCTGATACAGTAGGCCTATTGGTAGTAGGTAGATACCACACTAGAGGAACAAGCCTCCTACATGTGAAATTGACCACGAGTGAAGACTAAATTTATATAAGACACACTATTAGGCCTACACAAATACATTATATATATACTTTATTTTATCCTACATAATTACATTGAATCTACTTACTCATACGATACATTACCAACAAATAAAACAAAACGTTTTTTTCTAGGGTGCAAATCTTTCTTTGGCTCTTTAGATAACCCATTTGGTTTTTCGTTATCCCCAGTAGTTTCACCATTGTTTTCACTGGACCCAACTTCTTCTACATTACTGTTGTCCAGTTCACTACTTTTCTGAATAATTTCAGTCTGTACAGAACTAGCATCCATATCATTGGATGTAAGGGGTTCTTCACCTCCACCCATTTTCTTGTGTTTTTTCCTTTTCTTAGATTTAGATTTGGATTTCAAGTTATCAAGTTCTTTATGTTCTTTTAAAACAACTGTTGGTTTACTACTGGAACCAGAGCAGATATCTTCAACCTCTTGTTGCCAAGCAGCTGCTTTTTTACGTTTTCTAGCAGCACGTTTAGCCGAGTTTGTCAGTTTGGGTTGGTCAGTAGATTGTGGTACCATTGGTGTAGATCTTGGTGTAAACGATATAAAGTCACCCACTTTTTCCATAGCAATTCGTTCTCTGCGTAAACGCCGTTTAAGTGTTTTAGATTTCTCTAGATCCATTGCTGTTAGGTCTTATAGGCCTAATACATTTACCTGTAAAATAAAGATAACAGGTGCATTATTTAGGGGTCGTTGACTCATTAGTCATTGATAACAATGTCACACCTTTAATTGCCCCCCCCCCCCCCCCCCCCCAAACAGATGTATTTAGATTCCAAGCTCCAATTTATAGACCTAGTTGTCATTTAAAGATTCAGTATAAACTATTAAGCAATTAATAATTTTTTCAAACACCACTTAACGTTGAAACTTCTCAGGCCTACACATAAAGGGTTCTGTACCGGTACAGAGAAATGACGTCAGCTCTATGGGGGAGGCAAACTGAGCACGAGATATTGGCCTCGTTGGTTTAAATTTAGGGTCTGGGGAGTGGGGTGGCCAGAAAAGGAATAGGCCTAGCCTAGGCCCTAGGCTTGGTCTGAGGGCTTTGGGTTTGAAACCCACCATTAAGTTGACACTCGATTACCAATTCAATTCAATTTCAATTCAATTCAATTTTTTATTCAATAATTCCACATGATACATAACAGAATGGTTATTGGACGATTTGTACATTGATATTAATATCTACGGACAGAAGTTATGTCTTGAGAGTCCGTAGACAAATATCTGGTGTGCGGATTATTGAATACTGTGAGTTATATAACTAAGTGGTAACTTAAATGTAAACTATAAAACTATTATATTATAATATTTTATATCTAGTAACGATTACGAATAGGATGAGGTTTCATGACGAGACGATGTTGGGGACGGTTTATTATTGTTTTTTACCGGAAGTGTCTGTATTTATTATTTATATATTCAGCCATTATTAAGAATGTTATCTTATTAGAGGATTAAAATAATATTAAAATAATATGATTATGTAGTCAAGAAGATATTAATAAGATAGCCCTTACTTGCGAGTGGAGATGGGTGTATAAGCCTATGTAGAAAAGAACAACAGGATGGGCCCGTCCCGTACCGTACTGTTCGACCGCGATCTACAGACCTGTACGAAACGAATGGTGGGCCTAGCCTAGCTTTATAGGTTATGTAGCCCTAGCCTTTGTCTATCCCGCTAAGCCCTGTGCCTACGAATTCAGCACACTCTACAGTTACCCAGCTTTGTTATGTTTAGATCATAATCTAAATTACAGTTATTTTTCATTATTGCACTTCATATTATCTATGGTACATACTTACGAAAGTACACAACGAAATACCCGAAAGACAACGAGCACAGCACAACGTGCTAGAGTCGATAAAGAAGTTTAGAGTTTAGCACGGAAACAATGTTGCCAACAGTAGCGGCAGGAAACTAGCCCCCGCGAGAATTAGAACGGTCGAGATGTACTAGCAAAGATTGGTACTAGTAAAACTGTGCTTGCACAAAGACAATTACCATATACATGAGATTGAAACCAAAAATACAAAATTTATGTTTGCCCAAAGCATGGTTAAAGTGAAGCAATGTTGCCAACAGTAGCGGCAGGAAACTAGCCCCCGCAAGAATTAGAACGGTCGCCAATAAAGAGATGTACTAGTAAAACTCTGCTTGCACAAAGACAATTAATATACAAAATATACAAGAGATTGAAACCAAAAATACACAAATTATGTTCGCTCAAAGCATGGTTAAAGTGAAGCTCAGGAAGCATGTATATAGCAAGGCATATTGTGGACATCGTAATGCAAGCATTGTCAAGATTTCTAAGAAAATTGTACATTATTTACATACTTACAGACTAGCTATAAATTATTGCTATATTTAAATATTCTCTACATGTGTGAAGGCTAATAATACTAATAATACTAATAATAATATTATATAATTATAATAATAATTACTAATAATACTAATAATACTAATAATACTAACTAAATAATTAATATACATTTTACTTTTATTTACATACAATGTTTTTCTGATACCTATTATAATAAATTGATAATGTACTACGTTTAATGAAATCAGAATTTAAAAACAAACTAGTTAATATTAATTTTCCTGAAACTATCAACACTGTACAAACATTTTTCTATCTAATAATTTTTCAGTTTTAATTTAAACAGGTTCAGGTTTGTGATATTTTTTACTTTGTTGGGCAGGTAGTTGAACATCCTCTTTCCTGCATGAACAGGAGCTTTGTCGTAAATCTTTAAGTAAGTGGTTGTCATGTGCAGGTTGTCCCTATTCCGTGTATTGTGCTGATGGGTATCGGAGTTTTTCAAGAAGCTATCTTGATGGTTTTTTCGCACATACTGAATGCACTTCTGAACATCACATTAGGTTTGTTTGTTTTACATGCGTCGTGTAGTGTAACGTGTAAGTGAGTGTAGGCCAATTATAGGCTTTACACTTGATTTTGCTTCACGTCACCCAGAATAAGAAAACGCTTCTTGTCTTCACATTACACTACGCTTTACACTGACCTACTTATGTTTTTAGGTTTTGGTGTGCATGCTCACATTATTTCAATATATAGTCCAAAAGAAGCCTAATATACATTTAGTCATTTACTATCAGTTTTCGATGCGTTTTTCATGATTAGTGATCTCCATATTTTGAACTGACAATTGTTTGGCAGCTTTATTACACTACACTAGCTATATGAGCCGAAAAGCAGTTGTAGAAAGTGCTACACTAAGTGTAGCACTGAGGAAAAACCAACACCTTACATTTAATACCAAACGCCTTTTACAGCGATTGATAGTGTAGGTAAAACAAACGAACCTATTACTGGTCTTCAATAAAACCGAAAGGGCGGGAATGTGAAAGTTGGCGGGAATTAAAATTTTGAACAAGCTTAATCGTTGAAATTAAATAAATTAGTTTTTAATTTTTTGAATTATTTATTTTTAAATTATGTCCTACTATTATAATTAAACTCAACTAAATAACATTTAAACATAAAAAAGTATAAATATTAATAAAATGAAGGCAGAAAAAACTTAATTTCAGTCAAAAATAGCAACTAGGGTATGTACAGTAATTCTAAAAAAAAGTGACTGTGTTTTAACTTATGCAATATTTTGGTAGTTTTCAATCAAACAATATAATCATTGAGTTTGGTAGTGTTTGGTTAATGAGTTAATGACACTCCTAAACTCAATGATATCACGTTATGAATGCGGACATAAACTTGTGTGTTACTGATGTGTTGGAGACAATGTATTAGACACAGATAAGAATCTGGGAAAAAATCTTCAAGGGCCTATGTAAAAGGGCCCCCGGCCCTTTTACATAGGGTTACCAGACGTCCGGAAAATCCCGGACATGTCCTCCTTTTTATACCTAAAAATATGTTTTACAATAATTTCGCAAAAGTTGTAGAATGTCCGGAATTTCAGGAAAAACGCATAAATTGTATAAAATGACTTCGAGAACCGTAATTTAAATATTGAGATAAAGTTATTGTGTGTAGGTTGGAAGTTTATAAAAAAATATTTATAGTATATCAACTCAAGTTTCAAGAACTACCAGGCGATACTTCGCGGCGGTCCCTTTCCGTCGTGTTAGAGGCGAGACGCGAGAGAGAGAGAGAGAGAGAGAGAGAGAGAAATACTGAGTCTACCTAAGCTAATGTACGTTCATGATTAGACAGGCAAGCTACTGACCGGGCAGTGACAAGTTTACGAATTATTGCGATTTACATATTCGCAATACGATTACGATGTCGTCTAAACTTAAAACACAAAAACGGAAATGCAAATTCAACTCCGACCTACAAGCAAGGTATAAAGCGTTTCGTCTAGGCCGCAACGAAAATGAAACAGAATGTATAGTTTACCCAATGGGAACATACATATCTATCCCCAACAAGGGTAAGCTAAATTTAATTTAATAGTCTAGGCTTACGTTATAATTATTAATTGATTAATTATACATATGGATAATTGATACATGCATTAGAATCCAGAGTATAGACTAATAGTTTGATTGTGAATTTGGGATAGCCTGTAAACTTTCAAACTTACACACATTTTATTTGTAGGTGCGTTAGATTTAGACATCCATCTCAATAGCCAGAAGCATGAAAACAGCGTTAGAACTAGCGAACCTGCTTGTGAAATTACAAACTTTTTCACACCAAAAGGCCACAAGATTGAAGATCAGGTGCGAGCGGCAGAAGGTGCCCTTGCTTCAAACACACAAGTGGCTGCTTTGATCAACTTCTGTCTGAATGAAAGTTATTGTCAATAATTACCCTGAAATGCATTTTAAGACCTTCTTCAAGTAATCAGAGGTCAAAAAAAAAATTTGCCTCTGGCCGCTGGGGCTTTGCCCCAGACCCCATCAATTCTCCACGCCCATTTGGTTCATTTCCTACATTCTTTTTTCATAAATAGGCCTATGGTAACCCTATGGGGGGGGGGGGGGGAGTAAACTGACGAATTCATTTGTAAAAACAGAGGAATTTTATCTGAAAGGACCTTAGTATATCAATTGTTTTACTAATGTAGATGTTTGTACTATCGCAATCTCATGTTTATAGACTACATATTATCAAGAGAAAATCATCATTGCGTCTTATGGGGTTTCGGCAGGGACTTTATCAAAACGACATGATGATGCTGAAAATGTTGTATCAGACAACCCAATAACAAGGTTGTACTGTATTATCGATCTCTCGATGTTTGATGAAATGGGAGGAGTAATTGCTCTCGTTTTGTCTATTGGTATTTTTATTAATTCTACCATTTTAAAATAAAAGTAACATAATAGTTAAGCAGAGCTGGGCAGTATCGAAAATACGTACTATTTGAAATACATTTGTATTTTGTATCGAAAATACATTTTTCAAAGTATTTTGTATTTTACAAAATACTTCTCCCAACAAAATACATTGAATGCATCTACTACTGATGATGATGACTTTTTTACTTTTGAAAAAGAAGACAATATGGTCGATACCCCTCTGCGTTTTAAAAATAACACTAAAGGAGAGTTGGAATTACTACAATACATCCAAGATAAACGCAGAGACATTCAATTCAAATGCTTAGCTTGTATCCGGCCATAAAAAAAAATGTTTCTGCAGTACAATACAAGCTTGACGTCAAGTGCCCCAGTGGAGAGGATGTTTTCATTTGCCAGTATTGTAAACAATCCACGCAGAAATGCATTATCGGACGGATTGTTCCAAAAACTTGTAATTCTGAAAGCCAATGGCCAATGGGCAGCAATGAGTGTAATTTGAATCAAGCTAGTGCTACCATCATTGTTTGTATTGTACTGTCCGTTACATGATGATGAATAAATTAATGTTCTGGACAAACACTAAGCACTTGCTTTTGTTAAACCAAAATCCAAAATGTTAAAAGAAAAAAATGTTGGTTGTTCTTTATTTCCCAGTAGTTGTAGTTGTAACATAGGGAAATGTAATTTATTTTAAGTATTTTTGAAAATACAAATGTATTTTGTATCGAAAATACATGTTTCTACAAGTATCTTGTATTTTGTATCTAAAATACATTTATTTCAGTATTTTGTATCTAAAATACAAATATTTTAGTATTTTGCCCAGCTCTGTAGTTAAGTAATATAAGTAAAAGTAAAGAGAAGCGCACATCAGAATCATATCTGCTAGTGTCACACAATAGGGAATATGCGTCATCTTTTTCTATCATTTTACTAGATTAGGATTAACTTCCTGAATACAAAAATATTATATTTCGATGACATAGACAAAAGTTTCATTTATAAAAACGAGCTGAAAGTTTCACACATATTTATGGCGGGAAAAACGGGGCATACGTCACTTTCCCTGTATCAGCAATCAACCAATCATATAATGATAAATAATATAACGCTTATTTGGAAATTATCATATCCAAAATCATATTAAATCGAATGAATGTCTAGTACGCCTAATAATTAATTTTGAAGCCCAATTACTATAAAAACAATAATACCAAACCTATTTTCATAGAATATCAGTAAATATTGGGTGTTGTTATTCATATAAAGCAGACTTGACAACGGCTTGAGTAAAAATGTTGACAAGGTTAGTTGACTGACCTTGAAAATTTGATTGTTTCGTCTAGGAGGCGGTGGAAAAGTCCAAGGAGGTTATATGCAAAGTCATTCATATAAGCAGTGATTTTGAAGGATTGTGACGTCACATACCGTTTAAAAATAATAGTGCGGGAAACAGATAATCAAAATCTTTGAACATTGATAGAAGTATAATGAGTAAATTTTAAAACTTTTAAATTAGGTTTCTGATGTCTTCAGATGAATAACAATATATTCCACGTACTTTCAGAGCTGTAGAAAATTCATGCACATTCCCTATTGGAAGATGGAAGATACTAATTAGTAATTACACTGGAAATAAGGCTACAAGAGGTTGGAATCACATGCAGCAAAGCAATATATAAGCACGATCAGAAGCTCATTGGAGATGAGGTTTCACAACCCAACCAACCAATATGACACGTAATTAGATAACAATAATTAATATCTGATAAGTAGGCACCTGTGGTGATGTACGTTATACAACATTATACTACATTAGGGCCTATATCAAACTTATTTACATTACAACTAATTACAATAGGTACATTATATATAATGACATTAATAGAGACCCGAGATATTCGCGATTCAAAATAACCAAAATTGCTTGGATTTCGTTTTTTATTTAAAATGAGTACAAATTAGGGTGTTCTGAACTCAAAAATAGCAAAATTGAATCGCGAAATAACACGGTAAAACGGCAATAATGAAGAATAACATCGAAATAGTAATTGCAATGCGAAATAACAACGAATTTACTTCAATCTAACACAAAATATGATTTTTTTAACTCGTAGCCAAATCCGCGCTAAAATTTCCGCCCACGAAAAGAATTTCTCGTTCAGGGAAAAGTATGGGCGCAAATCATCCAAGGTGAAGCAATTTCATGCCAGTCCAAACTTGTTGGAACAGCTGGTTTGTGTCAGCATTTTACATTGCTGAATATTTGTGTGACATTCTTGCATTCCTCGAGGAATACAGCGAGGAAAATGCCGGTGTCAAATTCTTGAAGCACATTGCTAGAGATGCAAGTTTTTCGCAATGTGCGATAAAACGAAAAGTGTAACAAAACACTCTAGAGTGCTGGTTTCAACATTTCTTTACGTTATGCGTCACTGGGATTCAGATACAAATCGCGAAATAACACCATAAAATGCTTAGTATAAAACGAATAATGAGTTTATTCACGATATAACGCCATAATTGCCACTTTCTAGCAAAATAACACCATTATTAGCAGTAATTCGTAATTTTGTATTCCCTTCCGTTCAAATCTTCACAAGAATTACGAGATAAAAAGCGAAAATAAGCAGTCCGCATCATCACCACTTACTTCTCTGCAGTCTAATCTAATCTTTGACGCCCGTCACTATGTATATACATTTAGGGCCATACACATATAATAATAGTTAAGAAAATGTATCTTTTTTTAGTTTTATCAAGGATTTTATGTAAAAACATGATTTTTGATTAAAAAAACAACAACACCTCAAAACACCATAATTCTCAATTTCTCAAACAAAAAGTGAAGAAAAATAAAACCATTTTCTTGCATCTCTACACATAGCTAATGATGAGATCACTACTGTGGAGATACAAGCACAGTTTGTCGCTGACAATGGCAGAAGAATAGTGGATTTCATCCAGTGCCTGGAGGGGAACTCCTACCAGACAGCACACCTTCTATACACAATACTAGACAATCTTGATTCTAGGTTGGTGCTTCCGTCTAAATGTGTGTTCTTGCCTGAACTAAATGCTAAGCTGGGCTACTTGTCTGCCAACAGAAGAGCAGTAGCAACAGAAAAACTCCGTCTGGTGGCACAAACAAGCGAGTAAATCTAAAGAACCTGAGGACGTCTGACCCATCAAAAGCAACCTTCTCTGCCTGCGACCAGCCGTTTAACCCACGAAACCTGATCCGCCTTAACCTAGGTGAACCACATCTGGACCATCTACTTGGATCAAGCAATCCAGACTGCAGTACATTTACGTATTGAAGGTAAGGCCAATGCAGACATTTTTAAAATTATGTTACTTAAACACGGTCTAGGCTTAGCTCGTTGTACAGGGCTTTTAGAAAGAATAGATGCACTGGAGTTCCCGATGTTATTTTGAATCTGAATGAATTTTTTTTAATTTTCCAGGCCTTACTGTGGAAACTAGTCCTAGAAGACCTCAACAAACCAGATACAAATTAAGTTGACAATTCTGTCAACTCCTGAGTACTATTTAAGTAGAGATCCTTGTATTTCGCAATGCGCGATGCCGATAGCGCGAAATCACTTGAAACGTGCAGCAATTGAAATATTGTAGTGTGAAAATGGAAGTTTATTCATTTTCACACTGGATTCCTTCAATGTCGTGTTTTATCCTACTTGATTGTGACATGGGTAAACAACACTCTGTTTTGATCACAATCAGGTAGGTGCTGAGCTGGCTATTATGTAATCATCAATCTAGGGCAACAATACTAACATTAGAATACTGACACAGCATAATGGTCATACAAGTAATTTGGTAACTTCGCTGTGTCAGGGGTTTTGGGAGGCCCAGTTGGATTGTTGTTAGGAGTTTGGTCTGAGCCCCACTCTTGCTTTTTGGCTTGAGTGGGGGGTCGAACCATGTAGGTTGATGAGTGATTATAGTCATGAGCAGCTAGCACAAGCCAAAGAAGGGGTAAAGGGGGGGAAGGTGACGTGATACGGTCGAGGTGGATTAAAAGTGGTGAGTCGGGAGAGTCTCGGGGGAGACCGGTTGGAGGAGCCGTTGAGGATGGACGCACATGTGAGCGCATGAAGATAGGACGGGCAAGAGCGACCGGCGGTGCCATGGGGCACAAGGACTATCCCCGAGGAACGAACCAAGGAGTCACGAGGGACGAACGGACGGGGCGAAAGCCAACCAAGGTAGTGTGACTCCTGAGTAGTAGATTAGAGGGAGATAGATAAAGATCGGTACGCCACGTTTTTGCCACGGTAGGATAAATGTCTATTGTCTATTGTGTAACATAATAAATGTACGGTTCCTCAATGTTTGAACCCAGGACTGTTGATTTAAGTACCTAGTCTCCCGGCCTTCCTCAGACATAGCAACGATCCCAAATGTACGAGTTTACGTATGTCAAGAGAGGGTTACGTCCCCAGTGAAACCTTGTGACAGCCGACCTGAACATGGGTTCGAGTCCCGTACCAGGGTGGTAGGGTCAGGAGTGGGTCGGCGCGTGAATTCGGTACATAACAATATCTTGGCATGACAGTCTGTTGTGAGTCCAAAAATAGTCTTTTTGAATCGCGAAATAAAACGAAATCCCGTGTATACACAAAATATAGCATAAGTTTACTGTTATAAACACGAAAAAGACTGAAGCTGTTGAATTGACACGAAATCGCCGAATTTCTGTCAAAAACGTAATTTTCAACATTTTTTGCAGTGACAACAGTGACCCTTCCACCCCTGCCGAACCGGCTCGCAACAGATTTTTCTCGTAGCCAGTGCTTTGACTGCATTCCGCATTCCTAGCGACAGCTTTCTCTCTCTGTTGCACACAGGCACTGACTTGCGCGCGCATTCTCGAACCAACCCTTGGAACTTCTGGTGGTTGTGCGACACTTGCTTTCTCTCTCACACACACAAAGTCCGTCGTATATGTCTCTCTTTATCGCTCGCAGATTTTCCCAACACTAGAGACAGAATTCGTGCCTTCGCCTACGCTGTTGTTTGCGTTTGCAGTTGCACACTGTTGCACTTTGTTCGTCGGCGAGTGTGCTTCGTATTCGACTGTAATTAAGGAAAGAGCGGAAGAATTTGAATGCGAGGGGTTTAATTTACGCGACGGTGAAATTTTGATGTGTAAATATTGTGACATACGGCTTGAACATGAAAGAAAAGAGAGACAAAAGACAAAAAACATACTCAGGTACTAAAAATTGCATTTCATTCTGTAAGTAGAATCCTTACTGACTGTATTACCTTCCATTTTCTTTTTTACTATCATGGTAGACCTACGCGACAATGTAGGCATGCCACATACGTTAGAATACTAGATACAAATTAGATTTGATAAATTAAAATTGAAACACCGCCAAAAAGCTGAAATTACTGCTCAACAGCGAAATTTGGATATAATAAAACGAAATATGCTAAAAAATAAAACCATTTACAAGGATCTCTACTATTAAGTCATCGCATCCTGAATTTGCAGTTGCTGCACTGAAAAGTATTTGGATTCCAACTTCGAATGTGGATGCCGAGCGCTCATTCTCAAGCTACTCTGTAGTTGTTACTGACAGACGAAGAAACTTGAAGCCAGAAAATGCAGAGATGTTGACAATGGTGGCATTTTCATGAATCAAAATGTGGCTCCAATCTTAACATTAGTCTTTTGTAAAACAATATATTATTTTTCTATCAAAGTAGGTACATATTGGTAAATTTCAAGTCTAAAATTAAAACCATAAAAACACCTAAATTTACTTTTTTTTAAACCACTAAACAACGAAATCCTGTTTTTTAAAAACGAAATTGGCAAAACAATAAAACCATATACTCGGGTCTCTAGACATCAGTCGCACATTAAAAGTGGCATCGATATGTACTAAACCTAGCCAGGCAGGGTATTACGTATAGGCAGGGTGTTACGTATTGGCCGGGCCTGGACAGTACGAACGCAGGGCAGCGGCTTCTGCCTGCGTGATGTCAAAGCCGTTTAAGTTGTGTACAAGAACTTTTCTATAGTGGTCCCGTAGCGATTGCCATGTGCGACCTGGAAAAAATGTAAGGAAACGAAGCATATTAGTACAGTACCGGTATATGATTCTAAGCTTAGCATATGTGCAACATCCCACTATGACATTCCATAGTGCAGTGGTACTCAAACTTTTTTCCTGGAGGGCCACTTTTCCAAAAATCCAAGTAAAGCTGGGCCGCACTAATACAAGTATGCAGTAGCGTAACTAGGAATTATTTCGGGGGGGGGGGGGGGGGGGGGGGGGGGGGGGGGGTTAACAGGGAAAAGTGAGGTGTGGAAATAGCAAGGGATCTGGGGCAAAGCCTCAGCCGCCGGAGGCCTTTTCGCCGAAGGCGCAAAAATTTGTTCGACTATTATAGATATTTCGTGCTTTTTCGAGTCAAAGCGTACAACTCGACGCGTTTATATTACGTTACAGGTAACAAATACCAAGTAAAGTTTAGTTGGTTGGCGATATATCATAATTCATCACGAATACAATATTATTTCCATATACAGCAAACAAATAGTCAGTTAAAATAGTAAAATATATTAATGAAAACACAAAAGCTCTGGGCCGCAAAATTGTTCAGGAGGGCCGCAGTTTGAGTACCGCTGCCATAGTGTAACATACTACCAATTGCTAGTTAAGTCAAACATGCCAAACCAATTAATTATCCCACTAGTCTCGTATTAACATTTCCCTTGAATAATTTCTGCACTATAAACATATCCCCCCCCCCCTCTTCCTGGTTAAGTAGTACGTATAAGATCATACAAATTGCAAACCCACTTCACTTGGAACCTCAGAACCGGGAGTAACATTCCTCCGATACCGATATGAATCAAATGTCCGCCCAATTATGGTAATATAGTATAGGAAAACTTACAACTTACTTAGTTACAAGAACTGATTTTCAGTGGGGGACATTTGTAAAATCTATCATGTGCAATTTGGGCGGCACGGACTTAAAAAACGAACACTGTCAACTGCGTGATTGTTCACTGACCTGGAAGAACTTCCTTGTCTACCATCCTCTTCCACACATTGACACCGCCAACGTCTCTGTATCGCGTACTCTTCAATAAGTACGCGACTAAAGTTCGGTTCTCTGCATCGGTGTAGAAGTTGGCACGGTGACCAACCAGCTTTCGAGACCGCTTACTGCCCGAAAGTCTGCAACGAAATGGATGCGTTACCTTAGGCCGGTGCTTTTGTACCCAAGACTTACTTGTATAATCTTATTTATAACTTAAGGACTGATGTCTCGCCCGTCTTTACAAATTATTTTTGTTTTATGCAATAAAATCACAATACAAGAACATTAATATAGTAACACCTACAAACGTAACGAGATCCCGCCCACAACAAGTAGGCTAGATATGTTGCATGTTCACTAGGGTGTCGGCGGGCTACCCATTACAGAATGCAATATGTGGGGTACAAATAATAACTCCAAGTGAACCCCTCTGAGATAGAACAAATTTAAAAAAATAAAATCAGTACTGATTTCCAAATGTTGGTTCTGTATTTATTTGGAAAGGTGTGTTGCAACAACACACAATCAACAACAAACATTTGAGAAAAACAGAAATACTTATTGGAACACTCATAAGAAAGAGTATTAAATTCTTTAGGCCTAGAAGATATGCCATATAGGCCTATTTTACTTTACTTTGTGACCATTTTGAAGTCTTTTAAAGCCATTTTAACAGAGAGAAATCGGGGGTTCCGCACGGTAGGTGGGGGTACAGCCTAAAAAATGAAAATTGTAACTAAAAAGTTGCCGATAACGAAACAATCCCAGACGTACCCCTTGTTGAGCTTGGTAAGCTCTTCCCTGGTCATGTACTTTCTGATGTTGCGCATGATGGTCTTGTGGAAATGCTCCTTAAGAGATTGCCAAGTCCGGCCGGGGCACACTCGATCAGACTGCATTTCTTCCCAGAATGTCTTACCCCCGAGCAGCTTGTAGGCATTGTTCTCGACTATGTAGGCCACAATCCTGCGCCTCTCACTGTCCGAGTAGAGGGTTCCTCTGTCAACAATCACTCAGATGGTTCAGCTATGTTTCTTTTCCTTATACACTGGACTCATACGGACAGAATATAGGTGAGAGTGATATGAGAGTGATGAGTGACAGAGAGAGAGAAAGAGAGAGAGAGTGTTCTAAAATTAAGTGATGTGGATTTAGGCCTACCGTAAAATTAAAACAAGGTAATTCTACCGCAAGCCGATAAAATTGGTAAATTTTCGGTTTTGGGGATATTAGAATATTAGTTTTAAGCATATTAGCCATAGTATTAGGCATACTACATGTTTATTCTGTTTATTTGTGGATAGCATGGGCCTATAGGGAGTATGCAATAACGTCATTTCCGGTATCGCACGGTGGCCATACTGAGGTACTCTGTAAACGTTTGTTTACGTTCTTCCGACACTTCATTGTTACAATATTGCAGATGTCCTTTGACTGACACATCAACTGTTTTCAAATAAAGGTTCCGTATTTTGACTGAAAACGAAATAAGAACGCGTAAACTCGGTTTGAAGACAATCATTTGCATGTGTTATTATTTATCATTGTTGTTATCATTTTCTTGAACTTTTACCTCCACGCATCAATCTATATGGCTTAAAACTGTGATTTTTCCTGGATAACCTATATATGTGTCTTCTATTGACAGAACAAATGTAAACAAGCAATGTGTACCTCATAATGGCCGCCACGTGACGTCTATTGAATACTCCCTATAGGTGCGATACAGAATAGCACTATACTGTCTAGTGTCTTGAGCATGGGTTTCTCTTTTCACCTACATGGTTTGTGGTTAGTTTAACTATGAAAGATGCCTTAGCCTAATTGGTAACTATAATTAAATAAAGATATAGTACTCTGCGTGCCAACCTAAGACGCACCCTGTCAATCACTAACCTCAAAGGAAGGCGATGGTATTGTGGAAATCATATGTCAATCATCCCCATTATTTAGCGAAGCACTCACCTTCTCAGCCGGTACCGACAGCTGAATGTGAAGGATGTCGCCTCGACTGGACTACGGACGGATATCAGTCCCTGTATAAGGGAAGGTGTGTGTCCACCCCGTTGACAGCTGCTTGAGATTTTAGACAAGATTGACATTTACAATTGTCAACAAAGGAGGCGAGGGCTAAGTCGCCCTTTGTGTCTAGTGATTGCCAGGGTGCTTCTTAGGTTGGCATGCGGAGTAGAATGAACTGATTACATGCAAGTAAGATTAGAGATCATACCTGGTAACTGGATGGCTGATCTGTGGAACACTATTATGCCGCTGGTCTTGCCTGAAAATACCACAGACCGAATTAGTTTTAAAATATCTGGGTGTTTGGTTTTAAAATACTAGACTACAGTACTCTACCCTTATTAGAAACACAGAATCTTTGTAAATTCAAGAACTACTGAACACTTAAATAAACCACACTTAGATCCTACCTCTACCTATAACTTGTGACCAGTTCGATGTAAGACATTAGAGATTCCTGTGCTTGTACTTTCTTTTGTTTGTAACAAATTATAATGGCACATAGGTATATACACTCTGTAACTTGTGAGGTTGTAAACCAGTACGATCAGAGTAACACCTTACCGTGACGCGGGCTCCTCTGGCACGCTGTCGTCAGAGTCACTGTCGGACACGATCCCAAGGTTGGGAGCGGCGGCCGCGGCGTTGCGGTCAACCCCCCTACAGTTCGACCCAGAGGCTTGCTGACCATTCGGTGAGCTAAAAGAAATGTCCACAATTGAAGAAAATTACTTGGGAAAGTGTTTCGGCCAAATGCATTCTGGTTCACTAATAAACAGGCCAGCATTTGACCTACCTGGTATGAATTAATTTAGATACACATTGAATTCAGCATCATGCAATTCACAGGTGACTGGCAGGACTGACTGTTTGTTAACTCCCCCTCTCATCTCCTCCGCCACTACCACACCCCCAACAGAGCCATCTGTGTTAAAGTTAGTTTGCCAAGTTACTAGAGTAGTTGCACTTACAAGTGCTCTTCCTTTCCTAGTGATCAACCCCTCGTATCGAAACGTCTCGTATTTTTGTATTATATCTCTTCAATGACAACATTCAACTCTCAAATTATCTTACTAGAAGGTACGCATTGGATCCGATCCCTATATTAAACTTAAATACACAAACAGAAAAGAACTTTAAGTGAGATTAGAGACAAGAAAAGTACAAATAACATCTCACCGCTGTACAGGCTCCAGTGGTAGTCTGGCACTGCGTTCATTAGCGGAGTTGTTTTGCATGCTGGACCCAGCTTGGGCACCATTCCGTTGTAGGTCTACATTCCTCTCTGGGCTATCAACAACGCGTGTGGGCCTTGACACTGTGGCTTGCGGTCTTTTCTTTGAGCTGAAAGAAATATTTACAATGGAATTAATTACATTATTATATAATGAGATGAATAACAAGTCCACGTTTGACATCAAAATCAATTGAAATAAACAAATGTGAAACAAATTAAAGATTATATTTGAGTAAGACATGAGACCAGTACAAATAACTTAAGTAATGATGTCTCACCGCTGTACAGGCTCCCGTGGTAGGCCTACACTGGGCTCATTAGCAGAGTTGTTTTGCATGCTGGACCCCGCTTGGGCACCATTCCGTTGTAGGCCTACATTCCTCTCTGGGCTATCAACGAAGCGTGTGAACCATGAAACTGTAGCTTGTGGTCTTTTCTTTGAGCTGAAAGAAATGTTTACAATGGAATTAATTATATTATCATATAATTGGATGAGTCAAAGTCCACGTTTGACCACGAAATCAATTGAAATAAACAAATGTGAAACAAATTAAAGATTAAATGTAAGTGAGACATGAGACCAATACAAACAAGAAATAACTTAAGTAATGAGTAATGACTAATGACGTCTCACCGCTGTACAGGCTCCTGTGGTAGGCCTAGACTGGGCTCATTAGCAGAGTTGTTTTGCATGCTGGACTCGGCTGGGGCAGCATTCCGTTGTAGGCCTACATTTCTCTCTGGGCTATCAACGACGCGTGTGGGCCTTGACACTGTGGCTTGCAGTCTTTTCTTTGAGCTGAAAGAAATATTTACAATGGAATCAATTACATTATTATATAATGAGCTAATAACAAGTCCACCTTTGACCTCAAAATCAATTGAAATAAACAAATGTGAAACAAATTAAAGATTATATTTAAGTAAGACATGAGACCAGTACAAATAACTTAAGTAATGACGTCTCACCGCTGTACAGGCTCCTGTGGTAGGCCTACATTGGGCTCTTCAGCAGAGTTGTTTTGCATGCTGGACTCGGCTTGGGCAGCATTCCGTTGTAGGCCTACATTTCTCTCTGGGCTATCAACGACGCGTGTGGGCCTTGACACTGTGGCTTGCAGTCTTTTCTTTGAGCTGAAAGAAATATTTACAATGGAATCAATTACATTATTATATAATGAGCTAATAACAAGTCCACCTTTGACCTCAAAATCAATTAAAATAAACAAATGTGAAACAAATTAAAGATTGTATTTAAGTAATGCTGACGATAGACGATCGAGAAAATCGCGCGAGTTGGCTCGCGAGAGTTTATTACCATCGCTGATACACGTTCAACAGAAATCGTTTGACAGCAGTGGTACCTATTGGTGTGATATTGTAAACTCACTAGTTACAATACCTAGTAGCCGTCGTAGTACGCCTATGCGTTGTTGTCTACTTCATCAACGCACATTGGAAAAGATTCTTTCTCATCTGTTTTACTTTTATTTTTATTGCCTGCTTTCAAGTTATTATAATTCTAAACATATTGGCCGCAGCAATTGCAATTTTTCTTGTCATTGCGAGAGCAGTACATCGAGTAAAGTGTTCTTAAAGTACATCGAGTATTATTCATAATCATAGGTTATGGGTACAATGTTTACATTCTTCGCGGGCTTTGACAACCATAAATAGTACTTATAGTGTAGTTGGTAGACATCTCTCGCATCAATGATCACGTGATACTACGGCGATCTCTGATTGGGGCTCGCTAACTTTTCTCGCTAACTAGTTGGAATTGTTAGACATTTTTCAACTCGCGCGAGTTGGCTCAACCGTCTATCAGGAAGTTGGCGAGTTGCATGTTATCAAGTGTGGGCCTACTCATAGCGAGATTCTCACGCGAGCCAACTCGCGCGATTTTCTCGATCGTCTATCGTTAGCATAAGACATGAGACCAGTACAAATAACTTAAGTAATGACGTCTCACCGCTGTACAGGCTCCTGTGGTAGGCCGACACTGGGCTCTTTAGCAGAGTTGTTTTGGATGCTGGACTCAGCTTGGGCACCATTCCGTTGTAGGCCTACATTTCTCTCTGGGCTATCAACGACGCGTGTGGGCCTTGACACTGTGGCTTGCAGTCTTTTCTTTGAGCTGAAAGAAATATTTACAATGGAATTTGTGATATTATTATATACCGGTAATAAGATGAATAACAAGTCCACGTTTGACCTCAAAATCAATTGAGATAAACAAATGTGAAACAAATTAAAGAGTAGATGTGAGACATGATACCAATACAAATAAGAAATAACTTAAGTAATGACTAATGATGTCTCACCGCTGTACAAGCTCCTGTGGTAGGCCTAGACTGGGCTCTTTAGCAGAGTTGTTTTGCATGCTGGACTCGGCTGGGGCAGCATTCCGTTGTAGGCCTACATGGGGCTCATTACCGGAGTTGTTTTGCATGCTGGACCCAGCTTGGGCAGCATTCCGTTGTAGGCCTACATGGGGCTCATTACCGGAGTTGTTTTGCATGCTGGACCCAGCTTGGGCAGCATTCCGTTGTAGGTCTACATTTCTCTCTGGGCTATCAACAACGCGTGTGGGCCTTGACACTGTGGCTTGCAGTCTTTTCTTTGAGCTGAAAGAAATATTTACAATGTAATTAATTATATTATTATGTAATTGGATGAGTAACAAGTCCACGTTTGACATCAAAATCAATTGAGATAAACAAATGTGAAACAAATTAAAGAGTAGATGTGAGACATGATAAAAATACAAATAAGAAATAACTGAAGTAATGACTAATGACGTCTCACCGCTGTACAGGCTCCTGTGGTAGGCCTACACTGGGCTCATTAGCAGAGTTGTTTTGCATGCTGGACCCAGCTTGGGCAGCATTCCGTTGTAGGCCTACATTCCTCTCTGGGCTATCAACAACGCGTGTGAGCCATGAAACTGTAGCTTGCGGTCTTTTCTTTGAGCTGAAAGAAATATTTACAATGGAATCAATTACATTATTATATAATAAGATGAATAACAAGTTCACGTATGACCTCAAAATCAATTGAAATAAACAAATGTGAAACAAATTAAAGATTATATTTAAGTAAGACATGAGACCAGTAAATAACAAAAGTAATGATATCTCACCGCTGTACAGGCTCCTGTGGTAGGCCTACATTGGGCTCTTCAGCAGAGTTGTTTTGCATGCTGGACTCGGCTTGGGCAGCATTCCGTTGTAGGCCTACATTTCTCTCTGGGCTATCAACGACGCGTGTGGGCCTTGACACTGTGGCTTGCAGTCTTTTCTTTGAGCTGAAAGAAATATTTACAATGGAATCAATTACATTATTATATAATGAGCTAATAACAAGTCCACCTTTGACCTCAAAATCAATTGAAATAAACAAATGTGAAACAAATTAAAGATTATATTTAAGTAAGACATGAGACCAGTACAAATAACAAAAGTAATGATGTCTCACCGCTGTACAAGCTCCTGTGGTAGGCCTATACTGGGCTCTTTAGCTGAGTTGTTTTGCATGCAGGACCCAGCTTGGGCAGCATTCCGCTGTAGGCCTACATTCCTCTCTGGGCTACCAACGAAGCGTGTGAACCATGAAACTGTAGCTTGGGGTCTTTTCTTTGAGCTGAAAGAAATATTGCAATAAGCTGATAGTTGCAATAAGCTGATAGTAGGTACTGCAAAACCTGTTTTTAACTTTTCATGGACCCTATCTTGTAAACTGAGTAGATTAGAATGAAAGCAAAAGCACATGAAAACTCAGATTATAGGACAAAGGTGACCGGTAGATATTACTGACGGAAGAGGGTATGTCAAGAGAGAAGTGGCTGTTGGAGACTTGTATGGAGATAAAGCAGTAAGGGTGTGTAAGTAAGGTAGGCCTAAATGTAGGACGTACCTTGTTCGTGGTTGGAAAGCATCGTCATCGTCGGTGAGTAGTTCGTCCTTTACAGAAGATGGTGAGGACGGCATAAGTCCGAGACTATCCCTAAAAATTGTTAAATGCCCAAGTTAAAAACACAGAAAAACACAGGACTCTTACCGAATCTGCAGATAAGTCACTGTCTAGTCTCGGATCAGGCTAGTCACCTTGGTAGGGTATAGCGTACAAGATTTAGCATAGTGCTGGTCTGGCGTCGTGGCTCTCTGTACCTACATTCGCCATGTCACTGGCTGACTACACTGTAGGCCTACCTCTAGTTGCTGAGTATAGCTAACTGCAGGTGCAGTAAGCGTTCAGGACTCCATCCTAGACCCGACCATGAGAAGGTGATTGTACAATTGTTTTCGATAAACGTCCATCATTAGGCACAATTCGAGCTAATAAGAAAGAGTAGTAACACTTAACTAAAAGTCTAGGCTAAACAATGTAAAATTAGCATTTTTCAACAATATCTCAAGAACGAGAAAAAACATTGAGAATGGTACAGTATGCTACAATATGAAAATTTGTAGACTGCATGATATGTTTGGAATAGCCTACCATATTATGGCAGTCAGTGGCAAGTTATTATTTTGGTTCCCAACTAGAGCCAAACTAGCCATTTGGCATGTCACATCTACACAATATTTCAATTTATTAGTTAAATCAAGTTTTAATTCTCATGAAACCACATCTAGCATAATAAAGCACTTATAAGCAATTAATCTCGGTATTACTTACAAGGAAGGTCTCGAGGAATCTCTTACAATGGTGGAAGTGTCCGAAAGGTAACCAGAGACGGTGGCTGAAATTTCGTTGCCGATAAGCGAAAGATACGCATCGCATCTGTCTGCAACGAACTCGGACTGGCGCTCGTTGTTGACGTTACCTCGAACGCTCGGCCCGGCGACATTCTCGGAAAGCACTCGACTGTCACTAGAGAGTTCTTTGATGCTCGATAGTTCTGGTACGTCAACCTGATATGCTTCAGACATGTTGGTACTATCGCTATCTTCACTATCTGATATTATCACTATGTCATCGTCCATTATGATTTCTTGGGGTGACCGTGGCAAGACGTTGTGTTCCAATCCCTGTCGAGAGGTAAGAGGGGGGTGAGCGGTCTCTCTGCTGCTGGGGAGGTAGCACCGCTGCAGATGAGAGCGTTCGTTGCCGCTCGCGTCCCGTTGCATGATGGCCGCTACTATTGACCGGAGCTGGTTGGCGGCCTTGTCCAAGACTTGTTCGGGGCTACTTCCGTCACCCGATACGTCCATCACAGCAGTATCCTGCGACTCGTGAAACTGGACTCGGACCGAGATTCCTTTCTTATTATCTGTGGTACCTCTACACTTCTTGACGTTTGTCAATACTCTCCTTAAACCAGGTATATTTGAAGGCACGATGATTTTGTTTAGTTTAACACAGTTTGAATTAGCACAAGCTGGCACCGCTGTGTCGACGCTTTTGGCAAGAACTTCTGCTTCCTGAATTGTCTCTTTCTCTGTGTCAAATTCCTGTAACCATTCCAACGTATCAGTTTCATTCAACTCTGTTTCAGATAGTGTTTCATGTACTGTATGCGCTCGCCTAGAGTAACCAATAGCATGCACAGGCTCATTTTCTTCAATATCCTCAATCCAATCCAATATTTGAGATTGGCCAGGTAATTTAGTAGATTTGTTTCTTTGTGGAATCATCTTTGTCCGTAATGGTAAACAATGTGCAAATTTTGTATTGCAACCTACCTTACCAGGCTGCTCAGGTGCTCGGAGACTTTTTGTTACCCTAAGGTTAGTAGGACTGTCAGTGTATTCTTCACTGTCACTAGAAAGATCTGTAATGAAATCTTGATATTTTTCTAACCAACTGTTCGTAACTTCTTTGGGCCTTTTACTGGTTTGAACTTTTTCTTTTGGTTCAACTCGTTGCCTAGAACTATGATCACGGACAGTGCTTTTGTCTGGTACTCTGTGTTTTTGATTTAATGTATTATCCTTCTGCTTAGAAGGGTTAGGGAAAGGATTAGAAAGGAGCCGTTCACTATGCAAATCGTTCTGTTTTTGTACTGTCGAAGATGTGGGATCATAGAACGGATTCATCACAAACTGCGGAGTTGCAGCTTCTGGGCGGGCACGATGCAAATTTTCTTCTGTGGTAACAATAGGCTTACCTTTCTTGGTAGGATTGTGTAATGTACTGGCAGAATCATTGTTCTTCATACCATGTTTGCTCGCTAGAGACAAATGCTTGGTTAATTGATGCGAGTAGTAGCCCTTCAAATGTGATTTATGACCAAGGGCTCGTTTAGGTGGGTCATTTTGGATGCGTTTCACCTTTCTTGGATCACGGTAGTCATCAGAGTGAAATTGACTACCCTGAGAGAACTCTGTACTATCATCTGGTACACGTTTCAGTTTTTGGGGGTCTAAAAACCAATCTGAATCTCTGTTGAACTTCTTCAACTTTCTAAAGGTTCTGCCACCTTTAGTTACGACCACCTGAGGAGTAGCGTCCGTTAAATAATCACTTGAACCAACTATTGAATCGGAGTTCGACATGTGAGTGTAAGTCCACACTCTACCATTAATCTGGAAGCAAGAAAGGTAAAATGATGGCAAACCGCATTGTGTGTGAGCCCAGAAGTTGGTGCATGGCAAATACATGGATATCAATGGGAAATTTGATCTTGTTGATGTTCTCATTACAATTGGACAAGCCACAGGTTATCAACAAAATAACAAGAAAAGTATAGGAGAGCAAAAATGTGTTTAAACACTAGGCCTAGGCTCTACACCAGTTCTAACAGTTCTAGGCTAGCCTACTAGAAAGAAGTATTTAACAATAAATCACTTACAAACAACAGGCCTCTGCCTACCAAGACTTGGCTGTACAAAACATGCGTTTCTCCTTGTCGTGAGTTGTAAACCTAGGCTTGCCACAACCCAAGTCTATCACTACGTATATCACAGGCGCTAGTCCGACCTAACTTAGTCCAATGCGAACTAGAAATCTTTGATATACACCTGAATGCGCAGTCGATTTTACCGGACCAACAAAGCGGCAAAGCTCGGTTAAATTGAACCAGCTGTGCTTGATATACACGTAGCTCGCTTTCACTGCAACGTGATAATCGCTGATCGACGAATCCAAATGCAGCAAACAACTAGCGCTAGGCGTGTAGGCTAGTGTGTGTAGCACTGCTGGTCAAAGGTGGTTGCTCTTGGAAATAGTCACAACATAGCAGGCGGTGAGTCAAGTGTTTAGTGCGGCTGTAGTTAGCCCAATATTAAAGGTATTGATATATGGTTCGGCCTATCGTCGTGCGAGCTTATCTAATCCGAACTAGCTCCTGTGATGTACATAGCCTAGTGACTATAATCTCTTGGCTGTAGGGTTGCCCTAGGGCCTAGGCCTAGGCTAGACCTAGGACAGGCTAGACCTAGGCCTAGGCCAGGCTAGGCTAGGGCCTAGCCTAGACCTAGTCTCACACTTAAAGCATAGGCCTAGGCCTAGGCCTAGATAACACTATGCATTCAAGCCTCTAGAGAGAACCAGAATGCGTAGGCCCTACCTAGGCTTAGGCCTAGGCGTGAGCCCTAGCCTAGACTACCTAGGCCTAGGCTAGGCCTAGGCCTAGACCTCGGGGCTTACCTAGGTAGGAACTAGGCCTAGGCCTAGCCTAAGGCCTAGGCAGGCATATTTCTACACAAAAATAAACAAACTTCTAATTCCTACAAAAAAATAGTCAATTGTTAAAAAATACTTACTCTTTTATTAAAAGCATTGCATTATTATCCTAGCAGAGTTCACAGTCTACAAAAACCAGGGAGAGTAACATCCTCGGTCGCTTCAGTACGCCTAGGCCTAGAGAGAAATAAAACAGGGGCTACTTGACGCCACAACAAGACACAACAGGTCACAGGATACTCAAAAGTCAAACTGAAACTCTAACCTACAAATTCCAGTATTTCCCGCGAATTGAAACAGTTCAGCCAACGCAACAGAAACGATGTGGTAGAGAAAAGAAATAATTTTTTGAAAAATGTATTTGTTTGGTCGTGGTGGGTCGTGGTTTGGTACTGTGGTTTGGTCCTATAGCAGTCTTCTGCTAGGCTAGTTACATAACACATTAACGAGTGCACATAATAATTACAATTTACGCCTACAAATGGTTACTAAAAGCATCTAAAAGTTGCTGAAAGTAAGAAAATGCAGGAGCGTAGGAACTCCTTCAGTGTTGCCAATACTCCCAGCACCATGGCCGCTAGTAGTACCATAAAGTACCGCCAAAATCAAATACTGTACCGCTAACTTTGTTGAAACTTAAAAAAACTACGAAATACATGCATTTTACAAAATGGGTTACAAAATAAGAGAAATTTGAGGCAAAAATAAAGCAAAATTCGTGTTGCATTGTTCGATTCCCACACTTTCCTATGTCTTTGGGACAGTTCCCAAATAAATCCTGAGTTCCAAAAACAACACTAGAGGCAGAAAATAGAACAATCGATCCAAAACTGCGCGAAATTTGATTAATTTATTACTTTTGGCTGTTTAAAAACTGGAGGTGTGTGTTTCTGTTACCGCAATATTTTATTTTACCACTGTTTTGAAAGTCAAATACCGCTAAGTGCCACCGCCAGTCTCAATTTTATATTTTCGCCGCTTTTCGATTTTTGACAACGCTAGATCTAGCGGCAAAACCGCTAAATTGGCAACACTGAACTCCTTATCAAGGCAGGCTGGGGGGGGGGGGGGGTCTTGAAGTTTTACATTTTGTCTGGTGCCCCTAGCCGCTGGAGGTCTAAGGCGAGAAACATTTTTTGCTATATTATTAGTTATTTTTCGATTTTTAGACTTAAATAAATACGTCTTGAGGCCCTGAGGGCCTTAACCCACCCTTGCCCTAACTACGCCACTGACCTCACCACATAGGCCCTACCTTCGGGCAACCCCATTCTATAAATATATGTATATTTTTTTTTACATCTGCTCCCTGTGTCCAACTAATAAAAACGATATTTATATCTATGGTCTATGAAGTCGGGTAGGGGATGGGAAATTAATCCCATCATGTTCTGGCCCCTAGGTACATCGAATTCGAAGCCGGCTGGCCATGCCTGATGCTTCCCTCATGTTAACTTCTTCTGGCTCCTCCTCTTCACTTTCTTCTTCCTCTGCTCTTTTCATACAGAATTTGAACCATACTTTTATTCTTTCTTATATATATATATATATATCTTGACCCCGTTTCCAACATTAATTATCGGCAGTGTTGGAAAGTAGCGCGCTGAAAGTAGCGCGCTACCGGTAGCATGCTACTTTTGTTCAGTAGCGGGATGGTAGCGCGCTACTTTAAAAAACGTGGTAGCGTAGCGAGTAGCATGCTACATTTTGTAAGTAGCGTGAGCGGAAATTTCCGCTCCTTATTTTCCTTCCTTGGTTCATTTTTTTTTCAATATGTAACTAACCGCCACTAGCACTTATGACACACACCCACCCCAACTTGACATGGTCGTAAATATCTTCGAGGGTCAGTGGTTTATTTAATGAGTATTGAGTACTCCGGACGGCCGGCTACGGTAGGGCGGATGGTCCCGGACCGCTTCCTGCCCCAAACTTTCTCTCGCACAAAAGTTTACAAGATCCACCCTCAAAATCGAAATGTCACACTTCCTTTGATCACTTTTACCCCTGATTTTTATTATGTGATCGGCGATTCAAAAAAATACTATGACCATTCGTTGCTTGGAGCTCGAGTTCGTAGGTCTATAATGACGTCTACTCCTTCATCAGCAGAAAAAAGTGAGTGCAAAAGTGAGAATCTAAAGCTTCCATGGCCTGCTTACGAGCATATTGAACATAAACTTTGTGGCATACAATTATTTTTAGAATAGTGTGATACTCCCAGAATCTTGAAACAACGATGTTTATTTTGTTTGTAGTTTTGCGTGATATATCATACTTGCTGTTTTCGAAAAGTAGCGCCAAAAGTAGCGCGAAAAGTAGCGCGCTACTTTTAAAAAAAAGTAGCGTGAACGGTAGCGCGCTACTTTTTAAGTGGAAGTAGCGGTAGCGTTAGCATGCTACTTTGAACAAGTAGCGTTTACAACACTGATTATCGGGTAGGGGGGAGTAGCAAAGTACTCCATGTCTTGGGCTAATGTCTTCGTTGCCGGCTAGCCAGGCCTGACACAACCACCTCCTCAATATATATATATAAATAAATTTAAAAAAAAAATCTGACTAGGCTTGTACAACTACAGCTGTTCCCGCCAGGTTCCTGCTTAAAATAGCCAATCGCAGGACTGGAAATACAACAGTTTAGCCAGCGTGACCAGAAATGATTTCGTAAACATTAGCATAACTAAATATTAGATAAGGATAAACATAAAATTTGATTTGTTCTTTAAAATATATGTAACATTAATTATTTTACGTAATAAAAGACCAAATAATAATATTGTAAATAGTATTCGTGATTTGATAGTTGGATGCGCCCTTGAATGCGGGCAAAAAGTAGGTCTTCTTCTATTTGGTTAGAGGTCTTGAATACTTTGATCATGTGGCCAGTGTATTTGTTTGGCCTATTTGAAGGTCCAATATATTTCCCTGGATTCTTCCAGAAGACCTTCATAATGCTCTGTGCATTCGATTGCTACTTATTCATCAGAAGATAGATGCCAATCTAAATGAACGTCTACTTAAAAGTTTAAACACTTCCATTGGTGATCATTTGTTTATTTTTATTAATTGACGCCCGTAGGACATATACATAGGTACATCATTAAGGTCGGTGCACAATTGCCCGGTAACGATAACTGTTACTATAACGATAACGATAACACAGTAACGGGAAGGCATTCGATGCACAATTGCCCGCTAAGCAGACGCTCGGCTATTTGCTAATACTTTTAACAGGCCGTGGATGCTTGATTCTGATTGGTCCCGGTAACGTACAGACGGGAACAGTAACGTTAAGTTAAAACTTGGCGAACTTTCCGTTACCGTTACCGGGCTTATTGTGCATCGTATCATAATTTAACATGAAATCAAACTTCATTCCCGTTATCGTAATCGTTACCGTGCTATTGTGCATCGACCTTTACACTACAAAATGCCAAACAACATAACAACCACATATTGGAATTCTAGTACCGCAAGCGGAAGAATTCTTTTAAGAATGTATGAAAGAACGCCAGGAAACTGTTGATTTTCGTTGAATCAAGGTGCACGAAAGGGGTAGATAAGGTTTTTGGGGTCAGAATAAGACTAGTTAAAGTGAGAGAACTGTATCTGTATTTGTATTTGCTTTGAAGAAACCCAAAAAGTAAATACATAAAGAAATCAAATCAACATAAAACTATAAAGTTTTCAGTATTCAACATTGAAAAAGACATTTCACTCACAGTTAGTCTCTATTGGCAGCACATGTGTAGAATAATAGCATAAGTGAAGACAATTTTAATAATGCAGATTTTAAAGAATTTTAAACACAGCCCAAATGAATGTTTGGACAGCAGACAAATAAATTGTTCTCTCACACTACAAAATTACATACAGCATTATAAACTCTGGTCCCTTGGGGTTAAAATAAAACATTCACAAAATAAAGAAATCACTATACACATACATTCAGCCTGCGTACAGTTTGTAGCATAAATTAGATAAAACATTGAATTGATGCATCAACGAACAATAAATAAGACAGATTGTAATTCACCACCTCTATAACTCAGTGGTCAGAGTGTCTGCCTGATAAGTGGGCACGGGGTTTGATTCTATGTGGGGCCATGTTATATTGGATGGCAATGGCTGAAAAAGCTATCTTGGCATAAGAGATATAAAAAAGAATTAGCAGCAACTAGCAAGCTACAAGTAGGGCCTACTGTAGTTGTAGTGTAACATTAGAGATACCCCTATCAAATATCAAACACTTGTTTCAATTCTGCCACAGTTCTCATGATTACAGGTTCTAGAAAACGCTCGGTGACTTTGAAGAAATATAGTACTTTCAGGCCATTAATTAAGATTATGATTTATGATAGCAAGTGTTTCCCAATATAGAGACTAGGAAGGAATTCTTAACACAGCTTTGTCGTAAATGATGGAAAGTGATATGTAAAATAGATCAGATTCACACAAAGAAAAATGTTTCGTTATTTTACAGAAAGCTACCACTGTCATTCCTATGCAGAATTTTCAATTCACTTGTGAAATACTTTTGAATTGTCACTACTTTTGGCCCTAATGTAGCATCACTACCTTTTAAAAGTAGCCATACAAATAGCACACTACTGAGTACTGACGAATGACAGTAGCTCAAGAAACAGCAAACCTACTTTCATATGTCAAGTAGGTGTAACTGAAACAGTACTTCTTATTAAAGGTAACTTTAAGAACACATACATAACTAAGCACAGTACACCTTGTAGGTGTACGTTTTATTTTTCACCATATAACGCTCACCGTAAAAATTCTTCTCTTAAAACACAAACGTTATTGAAAAGATTACTGATTAGATAATAAATACGTATTAAGTCAGTCGACACATTTGGCAATAGGCCTATAGTTAGGATTAAAGGTTTGCATTTTAACCTGTTTCCATTCTGTTCTCATGGTCACGGTATACTTGCAGTGATGACAATCGCAATGAATAAAATTATTATTATCACCCAAAACCCTGCAACAAAATAAATAATGTAAAATAATTTAATCTGTCAAAGTACACGTATGTGAACAATACAAGTACCGTTCACTGGTAATACTATTTAACTTACAACAAGTGTTGTCCTTTCTGTCGATTATCCTTATTTGTCTCGTTTCGTTGGTAACTCTGGAATCCGTTCGGTCAATGTGCTCGGCAAGATCGTCGATTATCTCTATAAAGAATAATGCATAAATATTAAATAATGATCTTAATTCACGTGAATAAGCCACCGTTTGCTGTATCTCGGAGTGGGCTTGGAAACTATGTATGTAGCCTATCGAGTTGCATGGGAAAGGGATTAGGAGCTAGGACACAAATGAAAACAATTGTGTGTGTATCAAGTGTGGGGGGGGGGGGGGGATTAAAACTGACATTTAAATTTTTGTAAACAGAACGTGACGCATTGCCTAACGGCATGAAGAGAGAAGAAAAGGAGGCCTGTCTCTACTGGTTGACCAGATCTTACATGATGGCCTGATTAAGCCAAATGTGGGCATATGATAAAAAAAAAAAAAAAAATTTTAAATTCAATATAGGTATGAATAAGAAAACTGATTTATTGTACATAATTCAATAATTTTCTTCAACTGAACTTAAAAACATGAAGTTGCAACAGATACTAGTGATAAGTTTTGCTAATACAAAAGGCACGTAAGTAGGCTCCATTACTTACCTAATAAGTAATTAAAGATTACGTGTAAAAGTGCAACAGGCCCACAACATTTGAAAAGTCACTATACAAATACTGCTAACCTCCAGCTTACCATTTTGTAGGTCAACCTCCACCCCAATAGTATTGGCAATTTCCTTTTGTCGCGATATAACTTTGGATAAGGCTTCCAATCCTTGGTCTTGGTCTTCCACCATCCTCAACTGTTGTTGACGAAGCTCCGGAACAGACATGTATTGCGCCTGGTCGATCTCTTCGTCCCCGGTTCCCCAGCCGGTCGTTCCCATGTCGGCAAACACGGGACCCGATTGGTGGAGGAGGCGGGACCGACTCATCTCGCTCGCAATGTCTCGGTCGTTGAACAACTTCTGCAGTTGGATGTCTCGACTCTGTAGGATCTCCACTTGTCGCGATCGCCTCTCCGCTTCTTGGAACGTTCTGACAACCGTCAAGGCAATAAATACATTTTTTAACATCACCCATTTTATTATTATTATTTTTATTATTATTATTTTCTTTATACATTTTTTTCTTGATTTAAATGAATCCACATTTATTGTGACCTACCTATTACAAGAACAGATTTTCAGTGTGGAGTATGATAATAAAATTAGCAACATTCTGAACGACGTGGTTGTTGTCTAAATCATGCTAGTTACCTCATACGACTGGGGTAAATTATTGGTACATTGGAAATAATTTCTTTTGAAAATGTGCCAAAATAATAGTAGGCTTAGTTATCAGTAAAGAGAAACAAACACTTAGAAATAATATTAGGGCGAGGGGGTTATTTCAAACCATGAACGTGGTTTGACGTGGTCAAACCATGAACTTTGTTTTACATATCTTAATATGTAAAACAAAGAGGCACAACAAGTAGGGTGCTGTAACAATTATGTTAGTACTATGTGACAATAATTAATTAACATAACTTCCATTAATTCAAACAATGCCTTGACTTGGATGGGCTTCAACCTCAACAAAAAAATAAATTACTAGTTGTCATTGTCTTGTTGTATGGCAACAAAATTTGAGCGTAGACTAGCCTACCATACTTATATTGATCTTGAGGAGTAAAGCCAATATTATGGCACTAAGATCCAGTGAGACTTTTTAGCTTTGTAGCTGCATTGTACACATTACACAGCACTTGAAGTAAGCAAGCAACAGATAAATGTACCCTACGCGTAGACCGTACCTAAACTGTAGTCTTATTAGATATGTATTTATGGTAAAACAACATTGGTAATTAAAACACCTAGATTTTTGCGGGCAGAATATTGACTTAAAACTCTCCGATATGGCCACGAGCACTGAACCTTCACTCGTGGTGTTTTGACACTATTGCAGTAGGTTCGTTCAACGATCAATGTTTAGTATGCCCAGTGTTGTAAACGCTACTTGTTCAAAGTAGCATGCTAATGCTACAGCTACTTCCACTTAAAAAGTAGCGCGCTACTGTTCACGCTACTTTTTTAAAAAAGTAGCGCGCTACTTTTTGCGCTACTTTTCGAAAACAGCAAGTAGGACATATCACGCAAAACTACAAACAAAATAAACATCGTGGTTTCAAGTTTTTGGGAGTATCACACTATTCTAAAAATAATTGTATGCCACAAAGTTTATGTTCAAAATGCTCGTAAGCAGGCCATAGAAGCTTTAGATTCTCACTTTCGCACTCACTTTTTTCTGCTGATGAAGGAGTAGACGTCATTGTAGACCTACGAACGAGCTCCAAGCAACGAATGGTCATAGCATTTTTTTGAATCGCCGATCACATAATAAAAATCAGGGGTAAAAGTGACCAAAGGAAGTGTGACATTTCGATTTTAAGGGGTGGGTCTTGTAAACTTTTGTGCGAGAGAAAGGTTGGGGCAGGAAGCGGTCCGGGACCATCCGCCCGACCGTAGTCGGCCGTCCGGAGTACTCAATACTCATTAAATCAACCACTGACCCTCGAAGATATTTACGACCATGTCAAGTTGGGGTGGGTGTGTGTCATAAGTGTTAGTGGCGGTTAGTTACATATTGAAAAAGATGAACCAAGGAAGGAAAATAAAGTAGCGGAAATTTCCGCTCACGCTACTTAAAAAATGTAGCATGATACTCGCTACGCTACCACGTTTTTTAAAGTAGCGCGCTACCATCCCGCTACTGAACAAAAGTAGCATGCTACCGGTAGGCCTAGCGCGCTACTTTCAGCGCGCTACTTTCCAACACTGAGTATGCCTAGAACTAGGGCTTAGCCAAAGAAGTCTTAATGACTTTAAAACAAAGGATACAGTGAGTGTGTATAAGATGCTTGGCCCAGTTTATCCTTCAGCTGATCAACCTCATTTGAATATTGTCTCATCCGTAATCGAATAGCTGAAGAAAGTCGTGCATAGGCTTGTGAAGTTTTCATTTCTCGACTTCTTATCGTCAGTTGTTCCATGATTTCTCTAAACAGTTTTTCACATGCTTCATGTTCTGTCAACCTATTATGAAAAAAAAACACATATTCAATTAGGTTATGTTGCCTTTACGCCACTCCCACAAGACTAGTGGCCTCTTGTCTCTGCTAAAACATAAGATTAGTGGTTGATAATTGATGCGTTAATGATAAACAGAACAACACATACTAACTACTACTAAATTACTTACCAGGGATCACTATCAACGTATATAAGAGACATAATTAAGGTTTTAAATACGTATTTTGACAGCCAGTCAGAAAATCAGCGGATTTTTTCCGAATGCCAAAGCTTCTTTGAATTAAAGTCATGTGTTCGGAATAACCATCATGCCGTGATAATTTTGGTTGACAGGTTATCTCCTAGGTGGCAGCACACGTGCTATCGACGTTTCACGCAGGCAGTTCAAAATGCGCATGCGTTGCAGAAAGATTAGAAAATGGTGAAACAAGTCTTGTTTGTGAAGTTGTGATCAGTGATTTAAAAGTGTCAACTATGTGATAGTGATTTCAAGATGTGTATTCAACAACCTTAACTTACTATATTAGTAATTAGCTTTGTTTGTGATTATAATTTTACGTAAATCTTGTGCATTTCGTGTGGAATTTACATTTCTGGATTTTCACTGGAGTATTGAGCAAGGCCTAGGGCCAAACAGGCCTAGATTTGACAGCGGGAACACTGCAAAGGTGAGAGAGTTGTGACGAGATGCAAAATACCACATCTTTTGTTTATGCTTTTGAATTTTAGTTTGTAGGATTTCCTATCTCTTTTATAATGCATGCTAGACAAACTCATTGCTCATTAGGCGAGAAATGTTCGTAGACAGGCCTGCCTAGCCAAGTGAACCTTATGTCATTTCCTGGTTCCAGATTGTTTTGCAAGATACGTAAGGGGGTCCTTAGGCCTTGGCCGTAGGCGTTCATTATTACTAGGCTATCACTAGGTAGTCACGTAGGATGATTTTAGTTATGGCCTGAGTGTCAACCTTTAGACGTAGGCTTACCAGATGTGTGGTAGGCCTAGGCCTAGGTTAGTATGCCTGGATCTTGCCTAGGGCTACCTCCTACTAGAGACCATCCCCCTAGGCCTAGGCCCCCCTATATGGTCTAAGCTAGGCCTTAAGCCTCTGAGGCTAGGTGTACGTACAAGACATGTGCATTACATATGCCTTTATATCTGTCTATTCACCCAGCTGTTCAATTGTTGATTAATGCAGACCCTTGAATTCACTGCAGGATCAAGATGAGCAGTTCCAGCAGTAGTGTCAGCACTATCGCGACGACAATCGCGTCTGTTGCCTTGAATTTGACAACGGCCGGTACTACCCTCGGTGTCGTCAGTTCGTCACCGACAATAAGTCCCGGACCGGCACCGGTTGAAGTTCCGCCAATATTTCTGCAAACAAAAGCGGCTCAAGGCATTGCAGGAGCGTTCGTGTGGGTTGCACTTTTTCTCACCTGTCAACAGGTAGGAACTTCATACTCATGAATTTAGGCTAAGATTTATAATAAGTGTGCATTGCTTTAATTCAGGTGGAAGCTTGGGTGATTGTGTGGCACTGGCGAAATCTAGCACTCGCCACTAACAAACATTACCATTGGTCTCCACGTACGATACTGTCACTGACAAGTGTTCTATCCCTTGACATCATTGTTGGTGATTGCCCATTTGCATATACAATGGGTTCATTATCAGCTCATAGTTCATCCATAAGATATTAAGAAGCCAAATATCAATAAATCGTGAACATCGGTACCAGGGTACCTACTCACTAAATACCAATCGTGCTCCACTCATGGTGTAGACCTAGCCTACATGGATTCCCATGAGAATCCACTTTCGTACTAAGGATATTATACATTATGAAGTATTTATTTACCAGGTATTATAAAATCGATGCAATTCAGACTGGATCATAGCACCACTAAAAATATATTGGATTTAGTCCTATACAATAACGTTGCACCTGTCAAAAACGAACTTTTCCATCTGTTAGTATGGATAGAAGGGGTTGACTATTTCAAAACAGGTATGTGATGTGGACATGAGAGGTGGTATCTTCATATGGTCAAACCCTTTGAGCATTCTTTGATATGTTCAGTAAATGACCTTTGCTGTTATGCTGACTTTGGCATTGTTGTTTTACAACCTTAGATGGTAGGCTAAACTACCTACTTGAAATAGTGACTTTAACCTTGTAAATAAATATAGCCCACAGTGCTAGCACAACTGGGGATAGCCATATGCTGTAGGTCTATGTCTATACCCCAGCATGTCAACTAAAGACAGGCAATCAAGTGTCAAATGCTGATGTTGTTCATAAACAGGTTTGAAAGTCAATGCCCAAGGTTAAAATGTATCTATCAATACAAGTAGCTAGCTACTGGAATTTCACTGTCACCTCTATTTTCAATCTAAATTCTTTTATAAACAGAGGTTCATGTTTTATGAATAAACCAACTACTTGCCTTTTTTTTTAAATATGTAAGTTAGTCTATATTATGGCATTGGGTTTAGTTGTTCATTTTCTCTGCAGATATTCATGTTACTGATAATTTGTTTGTACCGTTTCGACGAGGGGAGTTGAAAATGACTGGTTATTCTAGCGGCAAATTACTAAATTCTATTTTTTATAAGATGGTAATCGTCATCTACATTCGCTAATGGTGGCCGTCATTGACACGATGAGCGTAGCTTTACCCCCTTGGCGCATTTCCGCGACTTGTGCAGATGTGGTTGAAATGATGGGTTGAGGTGTTTGCCTATATATTCGAACCCCGTGCAATTAATTACGTAATGTCACTCCGTCGAGGTCCTTATATTGAGGCGTGGAGGACGAGGAATATTTCGTGTCGGGGCTTAAAAATGCAAGAAGCGTGTTTAATCCCCCCCCCCCCCTCCCCCCCCCCAGGACCGAACATGTGAGAAGAAGAAAGCTGTGCGCTATGATGCCAAATGAAACGTGTCTATACTAATTACTGTATATATAGTAATATACCTGTTGCCTTGACAACGCGTCACTAAACCCGTCAAGTCTCGTCATTGTCTCGTGTCTGACGTGAGAAGTTCCTGCGCAATGTTGTTGAGGTTTGAGCAATAAGGTTATTACTCCTCTCGTGAAGAAAGAAAGAACGTAAACGCAGCCTGGCTTTCGCGGAGCAAGGACGACTGCATGTAACAATAAATAGTAGGCGTACTACACCGAATACCCTGCATTACTATAACAAAACCAACTATATATTGTAGCTAATTTGCCGTTGACTGCACACATCATATTGTGATTTATTTATTTATTGAGTCATTCAAACTAGCCTACGTTTGTCGATGATGTTTGAAGCGAGAATGGAATCGAGATAACGAAGTACCGAAGCACAATCCGTTATCTGTGACCGAAGTGTGTCTTGTACGTGCGGAACCGCACTATTGACTGTGAGTCTGTGACTCATCCCGCGATGGTAAAATTGGCACATCGCAAGTATATGTCACGCGCTTACGACATAGCCAAGTCCAATGAATGGTACCAACTCAAATGTTCCACTTCTCACCATCTAATTGAAACAAAAACGACCTTCCGTTGGTTGGTTACCTGGAACAGTGGGCGTGGCTAGTAAGACTGCACGTGTGAAAGGGCAGGCGTTAAGGATCTGAGGTTGGGTCTGTGTGTGTGCGATATTCACTTGACAGTGCGCACGTTGTCAATGCCGATCACGTCGCGACGGAACTCTTGGTTGGTTACCTGGAACAGTGGGCGTGGCTAGTAAGACTGCACGTGTACGTGCACGTGTGAAAGGGCAGGCGATACGGATCTGCGGTTGGGTCTGTGCGTGTGCGATATTCACTTGACAGTGCGCACGTTGTCAATGCCGATCACGTCGCGACGGAACTCTTGGTTGTTTACCTGGAACAGTGGGCGTGGCTAGTAAGACTGCACGTGTACGTGCACGTGTGTAAGGGCAGGCGATAAGGATCTGCGGTTGGGTCTGTGCGTGTGCGATATTCACTTGACAGTGCGCACGTTGTCAATGCCGATCACGTCGCGACGGAACTCTTGGTTGTTTACCTGGAACAGTGGGCGTGGCTAGTAAGACTGCACGTGTACGTGCACGTGTGTAAGGGCAGGCGATAAGGATCTGCGGTTGGGTCTGTGCGTGTGCGATATTCACTTGACAGTGCGCACGTTGTCAATGCCGATCACGTCGCGACGGAACTCTTGGTTGTTTACCTGGAACAGTGGGCGTGGCTAGTAAGACTGCACGTGTACGTGCACGTGTGTAAGGGCAGGCGATACGGATCTGCGGTTGGGTCTGTGCGTGTGCGATATTCACTTGACAGTGCGCACGTTGTCAATGCCGATCACGTCGCGAAGGAACTCTTGGTTGGTCAACAACCTTAACGTATCGATATCAACACATGAACAAGAACCGTGTTTGTTGAGGGCGGTCGCGACGGTTTCTCGAACGGTGATCATCAATAATTTTAAACCGGAAAATGTCAAAATTCAATCATCACCGCCAAATATCGAAATTCGTATTACGTATTTGTGTTACTTATTATACAAAAAAAAAAAGGCACGACAAATCTGAAATGTTTATTTCGAGGCAATATTTCGAGGTTGAGTGTAAACTCCCAAGTAATACTAGAATCTGACGTGAGACCGTGGGCTACCTCTATTGTCTGGCATTGTCAGGCATTGTCTGGCTCGCACGTAATTGTCCGGCGAGCGATTACGCCGCGTGGTGGCGCAATACGACGACGATGACGATTTACGTGGGTTTTCACCCGAGGAGATTGGGGGTCAAGGCGAGTAGAGCGCGCCTCGTTGGGTTCTGTCTTGTGTTGTCTGCATAGAGAGCCAACCTCACTGTAAAGCTGTAAAGCTCTACCACCTCACAAGCTACGAAAAGTTAACAAATGCAAAATGCACGTGATTTATTGAGTTCAATCACTTATTGGTACGCCCAGTTACTATACAGAAAGTATCAAAAGAGTATGGGCAAATTTTCTCTTTCGTCTCTTTTTCTGCCCACCCTGCCCCCAGACCTTGTCGTCGTCAACTCCACTTACGACCAGCCAGCAACAACGGTGACTGGGTGTCATGTCTGGGTTCTGAATAACGATCATGAGTACTTGGCAAAGCGAAAAAACCCACAACATGCCAGTGTAATTGACCTTTCTACTCCTTCCAAGTTACCACTTAAAAACCATTATAGAAAGCTGCAGCGTCTGTGAATACTATTGACCATCTTTGCATCAGCCTAATTGTTTCGTTAATCTACAGCCGGTGGGCATGTGGACGCTGTAACTAATTAGACAACGCTGCTGACTTCTTGTGAACATTGCATTAAATTAGCGACGAACCATGGAGACAATCTGGTTCGCTTTCGTCCGTTGTTTTAGTTGTTGGTTATACCGTTATACCCAGAGAGTCACTGACAAAAACCTCAAGGACGTTGTCTATACAGACAGCTAGAGGCAACGGGTATTTCAATATACGCATACAAAATAAGTCGTGTACGTAATATGTAAATTGTAACACCGCCTCGGGTCGGGATTTCGCGCGTCGTTATGATTTACATTTGCGGCCCGACGAGCGCGGTGGTTTAAATGCCGCGTTCACGTCGTCGATGTGTTCGATGCGTGGGATAGACGCGGTCCCCGACTTGTCGGTCGATTCAATTTGACTTGATAATCGTGGACAGTGGATGAAAACATGGATGCATATTATTTTGATGCGCATGGTAGTCTATTCCCGTAGCTTCACGCCTTCGAGACGATGAGGGGTGATGGTGGGTTATCGTGCTCCTTATACGTATATTTGCGTAATTTACATCTATCCTAATGGCGCAAAGGGAATATAGTGTAGTGTTTCTCAATGCGCCAAGAGTTCATCGTTTGACATTACCTGTTTCAACAGGTCACCGCGTCTTCATCTCAGAGGTGTTGGTGTTACTTGGAGCACAGCGCAAATTGACAAGTCCCACGCACGAAAGTGATTGTGTTGGTCAAACCAAGCAATACACAAAGAGAGAGAGAGAGAGAGAGAGAGAGAGAGAGAGAGAGAGAGAGAGAGAGAGAGAGAGAGAGAGAGAGAGGGGGGGGATCAATTGGACGATGATGATGTGTGTACGTGTGCGCGCATGTAAACACACGTCCTGACGATCGATTCAGATCTTCACTTGACCTTTCCTTTCCGCCCGCCCGCTCGCTCGACGTCCCGCATTGTCTCGTCTAATGATGGGCGACCTGAAGCCCTCGCCTCGTGCGACCAGTCGCTCTCGGTGTGCGAGAAGTGGAAACGCCCATCGTAACAACAACGAAAAGGAAAGTGGAATATGGAAATACGTGGATATATTGATTGAATAGTCTGTGTGTCTGGCTAATCTACCTTGTCGACGTTGCCAACGTACGGTTCGCACCCCCCGAGGGGGCTATAAAGTAATGACGCGGTGCTGGTTACAAGGTGGCCGTGTGTCGTTGCCATTGGTTCCCTGTCGTGCGGTTCCGAGTTCGACTCTCGACGCCGTCGTTCTTGGTTAGATCGGAACGTGCGCCCCCCTCCTCAAACAGGTCCCAATTACTCCGTTTAGCCCGGGATAGAGCAGGTCCAGGGTTGGGTGGCTCTGTCTGTCGTCAAATCGACATCACATATCTATCAATCAATATGATGCTGCCGGCTGGAAACCTTCATTGCAACGAGGCACGTAACAATTGTGATCTAATGCTCTCCACTGGTGATCAATTCTCGTTCACTGATTGTGTCGCCATTCAAATAGATTCAGATTTATGTGTAACTTAACTTAGTACCTTTTGGCTCTTGTCTCTTTGATAATATGTTCCGTTACTTGGATGCTTCAGTACCTATTGCAGCCCATACGACGTCCAGATTATACCTGAGAGAAGGTTAAGATTTATTTCTTCTATACTTTCCCCTCGAGGGTGGTGGATGTATCTATCGCTCTCTGGCTGTATTTCGACTAATTGTACTCGAAGTCGAAACAACGTCACACATACTTCACGTTTTGTTTCGAGTTATCTTCATTCCCCGGAAAAAGAGTGTTTCTCGTAGTACTCCAGCTAGGAACCACCACAGATAGCTAAGCCTTCTTCCTTCTTGCTCTGAAATCGAAACCAATTCCATTAGGACTCGCTGGTGGTCTGGATTATTCATGGCACCGTAATCCCGAGCAAATAGCGGCGGGGGGGGGGGGGGTGCACACGTGGCCTCTATCTATACGTGCGTGCCGCTGTAGGTGCTCGCCGCTTTATGCAGCTTGCACGTGCACACGTGGAGCGAGTAGGTGTTTTATGAGGACTTGTGACCCTTTCTTTTCCTATTCGAAATACGTGTCATTTGACTTGAGTTCCAAGTTGCGATTCGAAAACTGCACCGGAAACGGGAGATTTCATTTGAGTCGGGTCAATCAATTTCAAGCAATTCTATCATTATTACGGTACTCCCGTTTTGGGAGAAAACAATCCCATCCTGCATCGCAAGAAAAGTCAGGATTGGAGACTTACTTGCGATGTGTTTGTGTTATATATTTTACCTGCTGAAGGTGTTGTTTGCGACACCCTAGACCTGGTTGACGGAAGTCGCCGCGGAAACGCCCCTATCGGGTGACGTCACAGGGTGTATTTTAAACGTTGTTATTTAAACGGGCGGGAATGAATTTACATTTTCTATTATAGGTCGCGTTAATTAAGGTAAATAAACACCACTGGGTCTTACCACGCGTTAATCGTTACGTTCTCTAAAGATGTAGACGTGCAACCCCGAAACAAAAGACGTCTCGCTGGCTTCAAGGGGTGGTGACGTCATCGATCTTGATGTGCTCGCCCCGTGTTGACGTGTTGCCGGCTGCCGTTTATGTTATGGGTGTGAAGGGAGGGGGCGAGCGTCATACATCTGCAGCGCAAAGTGTACATTTATTATTTCTTACCCGTGTGGATAACTATACGAGGCAGGGGTGGATTTACAGCTACTAAATAAATACCGGAGCTTAGGTCGGTCTTGTTGCATGCAATTACCATACATCCCCTTGAAATAGCCACTAGCTCTGTAATTGGGGGTCAAATAGAATGCGGAGGGGGTGATGGCGTTGAGGAATACAGTGGGATTCATTAGTATTAGGCCTACCCCCCCCCCCCCCCCCCTCCCAAGGGACGTCAACGTATTGAAACGTGGTTCGATTTTAAAAATATGGCATAAATTGGATTTGAATCATTGTGAAGCCATTGTTTACACCAACTCGTATAGGAATTACTGGATATTGAAGCTTTACCGCGGTAACTATCATGCGATGCCGCTGATCGGGGGTGGAAACACACTGGACACCCCTGGAGTATCCCCAATACAAGCTAACTGACTACAGCCACCCATTAGACGTTGTCTCTGTAGCAAACGACGTGCTCAGCCATATTATATGTTTGACTTGACACACACAAGTGGCTTCCGTAACTATAAATAAACTGTCTGCTTTAAAAAAACACTTGCTCGACCCGACAATCTAGCTATATTGGTCCGCGTCGCGACGCTTCCAGTATGGTCTACTCTTGGTGGCTGACGGCGCTTCTGTTTGATTATCCACCAACTGGTACCGAGTAGAATGGTGTACGCTACACCCTACTGCGGAACAACGGCATCAAACGTCGTGTGTGTATCTCCCCCTATCATTGCCTCGCTAACCTGGGTTAGGTACCAGATGATCGATCGATCGACGAATGAATATATACACACAGAACGAAGAAAAAGAAATGCCATGAAAGTTGTACGCTCGCTCGGTAGCTAGATGGACGTGTGTACGCAGCCGCGGGGGGGGGGGGGGGGCGAGTACGCGAACAAACCGTGACGGAATGAAAGGGCGCACTCGAAACCGCTCACATACAAAACTCTGGTGGCAGCGGTGAGATGGCGGGGGGGGGGGGGGGGGGCTAACGTACAGTGTGTCTCGGTCTCATAGTTGTGACGTTTATAGTTACACGCATTGTACAGTTTACCCGCCCGAGAGCATATAGTTGAGAAACTGTAAGAATGACGGCCCCCTCCTTATCCCCTCCTCTGCTACCCGACCCCCCTCAACTCCGTGAAACAACAAACTGAACAATCGAAACAAACTGATTTTCAGTTACGTATTTCATTTTGTCAGGTTGTCACGGAGTTGACGGGAGTCGGGTAGCTGTGGAGGGGATATGGAGGGGGCCGTCATTCTTACAGTTTCTCAACATTAGGAAGGCACAAAGAGAGGTGGGGCCTTGAGTAATTTGCCCATCACAATCTCAACGCAACAACTTTAACCGACAGAGATGGCTCGGCGGTAATACGTGAGACTTGGTTATTATTCCACCGGTCACCGATTCGATGATCGTCATGGACGAGTGACCAATCAGCGGTCGGTACTTGAAATTACGGCTCGCTGATTGGCCACTCTTCTATGACGACAGCAACTGTAAGGTTGTTTCGGGCCAGGTATATCAGCATGCTGCAACCATATGATAACGCGTGTGATGTTTGATCTCTCGCGCCGTAGTGGGCGTCGGATGTTGAATCTAAGCCAATGCCTGGTCGGCTAGGGATGCAGCTTCCTTGCGCCCCTGTCTGTCGGATCGATAAGTAGGCAACCGAGGATACATCTAACCGACACATTAGGCTCTGTGGGACACACGCATTCATTTCATACACTCATTCACTCGCTGTCAAGGATGTTTATCGGGAACAGTGTGATTCGTCAAAATAACATAGGCCATAAATTATTGCCAAGTGAAACAGACACTTATACGTTAAACTGTATTTTATATAAACTAGCAATTGGATTGGTTGAAATATTCGTCTTTGTAATGTCAATGTAAATTGACATAGTTTCTTTGATCCATTTTTTTTTTATTTCTTTGGTATATTGAGTTAAGCCCTTGCATTCAAACAATTTTATCTAAAATGTCTGCAACATTTTTGGAGACGTTTTCGTTCGTTTTTTGTGAATGCAAATGGACAATGGTAACATATTTTGTTGTTATTCCAGTACAATTTAAATATGTCACCAAGAACAATAATACTCGTACTGGCCAAATGATACCGGATTCCCTCATATTTTCCGTCTTCATCATTTATATTAGTGGTTCGTACTCCTTGGCTATAGAGTCAAGCAGTGAGATATACGAGGCCCGGCCGGGACGCTGAATGTAAAAAGTAAAGCGTTCAGTTGGCTCAATGCCCGCACGAGAATCTGTTCGGACGCTCTCTCAAAACGTGGCTCAAATTATACCGCTTTTTACTCCTGGTTGAATCTAGCTAGCTGTGAAGCAGGGTGAATAATGTTTTTGATTTAAATCAACCACCGAAAGAGTCGCCGACCCGTGCGGCCGCCTGCCAAGTGTGCCTGCGATTAATGTAGAGAGGGGGGGGGGGGGGGGGATGAATTTCAGAAGAAAAAAAAATCGCAATCTTTTTTATAAGCTCCACAATATTGAGCAGATAAAAGGCAGAATTTCCCTTTTGGTTTAATAATCAAAAGCAGCACTTCTTTGTGAGCGTGCGCGGTGGCTCATGCGTTTGGGTCGTGTGCCACCTATAGGGGCGTGGGATCGAATCCCGCATGACACGTTTTATTTGTAATTGTCCTCCATCTTCATATCACTCTTCATAATCTCGAATAGCATGAGTGTTATACAAAATATATCATCATGAATGTATTTATTTAAATGCTGGTTGAGTACAATGTGCCCCTCTTCAGATTAAATACCAGCACTCGCCTAATGGGCGGGATTCGAACCCGTCACGTGACGTTAGGTTCAAACCCATTTGTTTCGCATGTCCATAAACAGTGAGAACGAGGGATCTAATCAACATAATAGCGGCATGTATTGTGGTGCATCGATACGTATCATGTAGGCAGCCGCACGTTATAGCCGACATTGCTCTAGTCAAGTATAATACAATGTAAGTATGGTCGCGTGTGTAACGACCCAGTACCGTCCATAATGGCATTACCGTATACACGCGTGTTGCGGCTACGCATGTTAGCGTGCCTGAGGGAGTGATATGAGGTGGTTGACGCGTGTATGCATTGGGGGGGGAGGAGGATTATTTATGAGCAGTATGTTTTATATTTAGGCTAGATTTTTAAAGGGAAATTGTGTATTGTATATGAGTTTTAAAAAAATGGTGTTCTTTGTATCTACGCGTTTTTTTGTAATGCTTGTTTTTAATCCTGTGTCAATTTGGCAACACAACTCCTCACATCGGTTCTTTTATTTAATGATCAAATTGATTCCCGATAAAAATGTCGTATTTAATTGAATTTGTGATTTAAATTCAGAATGATTTAGATTGTATTATTTTTCCCGTTATTGTGTAAATTTGATTCAATTTTTATTAATTTACCAGCTATATTTTGTGGAATGTATAATGTTAGAAATTAGTGAACGCAACGGAATTTTCAGTTTTCATTAAAAATTCATTGTTTCCCACCACCGGCGCACGTGACGGTGTGATCCGTTCCACTCACACGTGTACACGCCACGTGTACACGTCACGTGGTCTATAAGAAGGGCCCCGGCTCTCATGATGCAGCGATGCAACTTTAGTTACGCTCATCAGATTCTGCGCAAGTAATTACACCTCATTCTTCATTAGTAACGTCAACGTACGTAACACTTCCAAGCTTTGTTTGTCTCTCTTGGCTGTGCTTTCTTCGCGTGACGTACGTAACACTCACAAGCGCAGTCGGAAACCAACTAATTAACTTGGAAAGCTTAAATTACTTTACTATATATAAATGTATGTATCATTCCAATTAGGGTTTCAGGAGTGATTGTCTGTCTATCTGTTGGCCTCTGGAGAAACACATCTATGGCGTGAAGCTGGCGCGTTATAGTTTGTGACTTACCCTCTCCCCGGTGTTGCTCTGATAATCATTTCGTCGAGGAAATAAATGGTAGAAAATAAATTACGTTTTAAATGTGTTAAATTTTACAACTTTTTGTTTTACAATAATGCATACAGCTTGCGGAACAAAATTTCATTTCAGAATTGGGTTCCATTAGAATTCAGTCTTTTATGTTCTTTTTTGTTGAAGTTTTCCGCTTTATAGGAACGTCAAGTTGGGAAATGTATTGATTTTTCTAATAATATATGTTCTTGACATTTTTGAAGGTACATACTACCGGTAAGTAACTCTGGTCTCTATAGTGATTGTTACGGTTGTCTACGTTTACGCCATTATTCGGATTTATATAGAGCTATTTCGTACGCTTCAGCCTCCTATAATCAATCGGCAAGAACAATAATGTAATAGAAATGGCGACTCGTTTTATCTATAGATAGCACAAATCACAACGCAGGTGTTAGACATTAATATCGTATACACACTAACATAACTTTTTTGTCGTGTTGATAATGACTTTATCTCGGATAATTGGCAAATCTGATAGGTTTTGTCGGCATAAAACGAACTCGGCGGCTCTTGCTGTTGTGTGATGTTGCATTGAACAAGGCTAAGCGTGAAGCAGTGAAGCTATGGCACGCGCCGTATAGATCAGAGTACAGCTATAGCTATTATAGCTGCATGGGTAACTTGAACTGCGCTGGACTTTATACACTCACTATTTGATGTCGACAAAGTTTCACGTAGTCGCTGCGTGTTTCCATCTTTAAAATTAATTACAAATCAATATTTTTATGTTGCTGGGCTAAATATTATCAATATCAATAAAAGGCTTCAAAATTGAAGTAGTTTGGATAAAATTAGACAATTTCAAAAACATCTCAAATTGCCGAACTCAATCTCGTTACGCAATCACGTCCACATTCTCAGCTCTGTCTGATATAATATTGGATGTGACCCACATTCCTACCGCTAGTTTCCGCGTAGCCGAAAACACAATACAATGGCAATCGGCTTGTCTTTCTTTATCGCTCCATGCGAAACACATTATTTACTGTTGTAACACACACACACACAACTGTACAAACACACTTAGCCCAGTTGTCGCATTCGGTCGGTTCATATGCCCACTTGTTGTTGGCAAGTAGATAACGACGCTCATGTTTCTAGCAGGTGTTGCGGGTTTAGTGGGCGACTTGGCCCCGCGGTACCGCACGGAACATGCACATTTGTATTGTAATTGTTACGATTTATTCCTGTAATTAATTGAATAACTTAAAATGAATTATGTTTGTCCGTCTTCTGTCATGTTTGTAAGTTTGTCTGTCTCTCTGTTCTTACCACTGAAATAAACTATCATGCCTCTTTCACTCTTTTGGTTTAGACGTATCAATCATATTGTTTACAATAATATGCCTTGCACCTGACCTACGTTACACGTGCACATATATATGTTTGTTCCGAGTAGCTATATGCATAGCAAGCGCGGAACTACCCGACAGATAGACAGACAAAAGTGAGGCGTGTGGATAGCTATTACCATTAGCAGCAGTGAAAACAAATCGTTAGATAACCTGTTTGTGAGTGAGGTGGTATTATATTTATATCTCACTAATTATAATAGCCGTGTGTTATTTATCTTCAGAACTAGTTTACGTAATAACGTAACACGTATAAATGCCAACAATATTGTGATACGTATAATATATATTAATTAATGTAAATGAAATGAAACCGTCGTACTTTACATGTTTTTCTATAATGAAAAGATTTCTAAATTTTCTACGCTATTTAATTAAACGTTCGGGCGAGCTTCCATTTAGCTTTGGATTATAATTTAAAATGCTCTAGACTTGGAAAATTCGTAAGAAAATAATGACCTGTTAAAAAATTAACTATGTACATGATGAGAAACTTCTCAAATACTCTCGCTAATTAGCTGGTTTCCTGAGAGGTCGTATTGCCGATTAAAACCTCGAGGAACTGCGAAGAGCGTATATTTGCTACAATATTTTATCGGGAATTTATCAGAAGCTGTTTTTCTTTTCAATTCCCTCATTTTCTCTTTCCATAAACCTTTTCGTCCACACTTGTTTCTTGTTTCTCTTTCGGTATCTCTCTCTCTCACTTTTTTCTTTTTGTGTGTACAGTGATATTACTTTTACTCCCTTTTTCACACTTGTGTGTCAATTTAGTATTTAATTTCATTTTGCTTTATTATACTAGAGGGGAGGTCTATATAATATAATTTTCAATGCTATGTTCTCTTTTCTATACTATACTTTGTTTTGTGTTGCTTTGTTGTATTATCTTCATTTCTATTATGTTTTTATTATCGTTCCATTTTAAATTTTATAATTGTTTGCCCTTCTTTGTAAATCTGTCTTGTAACTGACTAGCTAGTTTAGGATAGACATACACTTAATAAATAAAGTAGCCAAAGGATATCCCGTTGCGAACTTTACCCGTCGATAACTTGGGGAATCAGGGCAGTTGGTCACCGTCGGTTTAGATCAATATGTCGCCGTATATATATATACATAGTGTCGCTCTATACGCGAATCAGTTTTACATTGCGTGAATGGTGTATACACATACAGTCAGTCATGATGCCGTATCGATTGTGTGTGTACAGTGAGTGAGTGTATGTACGCCCGCATGACACGAGACCCGGAACAACATATCCCCTCTGTGTGTTTGTGCTGTTGACACGTTGTTATTGTTTGTAGTACGCTGCCGTGAGTGCAAGCAAGGTGATGGGGGTATGAGAGGAAGTGTGATTTAGTCCGGCTTCCAATGTAGAAGGACCAGGGTTCGAAACCCAGCACATGTACCCGCTAGTGGCGATGCAATATGTATAGTAACAACACTAAACTGAGAGACGGCGGATGGAACGTTCACAGTTTCGTCCGACGTTTTTGACGACGTTGTTTTCAAGTATCCAATCAATTCTTGATTCACTCAATATTCTTTAGATCGCCCGAATGCCCCCGTTGCACATTGCATAGAGCGTTCAGAAGTGATGTCATAAATCGAGTGCCGGGCTCGAATCGATATGCTGTAGAAACTATCATTATATACCGCGGCTACAATTAAACCAGTAGTGTATAGCGGTGTCCCTCTCGCTCGAACCAGTTGGCCTGCGTCGCAGCTATCGGTGAGTGTGAGTGTACAAGTGGGAGGGTAGATAGCAAGTGCCCTGATTGACTGCAACAATTACCTGGTGTTCTTATCGATACATACGGGTTTTAGCTAGAATGTTCGAGCTTTTTTATGAGCGGGGGCAATGATCCCAACAGTATATTTTTCACGTACCCGACCTGCTACCTTCGCCCATTTGGGAAGATTGATATTGTAGATTGAAAAATCAGATTTAAATAATACCAAAAAAGATTGACATTTAAAAAATCACACACCCTGACGAAATGATCGACGTTACCAAGGCAAACATAGAAAAATACTCGTCTGTACTGATTGGTCACTCACAGGTGGGGAAAACCCCCTCAGTTTTCCGCATCGTAGTTCCGCATACTTTGGGTGTTTTACCCACAAGCCGCGATACATTCCTTCCTTGCAGTCAAGCCATGAATAATGTAGATTGGTGCTAATGTTTTAATGGTTTGCAGGGAATTCGATAAATTTGGTTAGGTAATTAATTATTCGATTGTCTTGACGTGTTTGAATATATTTATAGCGTCTCATAAATACATACACTACGAAATAAGTGACACAGTTCCATGCGGATTATTGTAATACGGTTACTACTGCACGAAAAACAAGTAAAAATACCGCAATACGTGTATAATATAGCGCAGGTCGTTCGAAATACGTTTTGTAATATGGTAATGCAGTGTTTTTGTGTTGAACTTCTGTAGCGGTGCAATTGAAGGGTTCAAGTTCCAATCTTGTGAACCGCTAGAGGGTGGGTTTCAATGGCTTGGATTGTTGTAATCCACTTGTCATATTCTTTTAATTTTTAAATTTAAAAAAAAACTGCTATACGTACTACTAAATACAGATAACAAAAACGTACCACTTACTTGATAAAGTAACACTTGAGAAATCTGTCACCGTGAATTGAACGCAAACATTTCGGCCAACACCGTTTGGACAGACGTGACGTTCAGTTGGTCATCATGTTGAACGTGACTTGGCCGAACATGAGCTTGCGTGAGTAGCGTGACGCAATGGGGTTTATGACGCGGCCTGACGTGATAGTATATCCGGGTGGTAAAACAAGTCTTAACTCTAGTAGTACTGACATTGTTTTAACAGTTACGTACAGGATCAGACATCAATACAGTTTCCTAAAAGTACCATGTTTGCATGTGGTGACCGGTTCCCGCGGAGCGGTGCATTGCGCCGTGTGAAACGAGCGAACCTGGATTCGAACCCCGTCTTCCTTGTACTCTCTCTTCTTTGTATCCTACATACATGGCGCCTTGGATGCCTCAATGCCCGCCCTTATGTGACGTCATTATCTGTCCATCTCTTGACTCTTCCCTCGATACATCTCCACGACGTGGGTGATATAGATAGATTGCTCAACGAAGGTGTCGGCTCTTTCCTTACTTAGCAAGCAGGTAGAACTCTTGCATACCTCGGGATATCTTGAGCAAGCTTCATAATGTTGAGGAAGCGAGTAATGGATTAATAAGAGCTCAATTTTAGATTAAAAAAGTTTCGAATACCTTACAAACGTAAAACTGGAGTAATTACAATATTTGAAACTTTTTAAATCCTGTTCTATAGTTTGTAAGAATCCACCTACATAGTTGGGTTTTCAAATTGTTTTTTTTTCTAAGAAAACAAAATTTCTTGAGGTTTTTATAGACAGCACGGTCTGGCCTTGACTTGTAACATGTAGACATGGCGGACGTCGGTTGGAATAGATAGACCGACGTGATTATGCGCAGAGATAAGTTGACAACCGACGACGACGAACAATAACAAAACATTTCACGCAAGGTGTAAACTTGGAGTTGCAAACCTTGACACTCGCCTTGTGTTGTGTGTTATCGCTGGGCGGACACGCGACGTGTGTGATTGTCAGGTTGGTATGTTGTAACTGCGACGGAGGTTCCTCGCGGGGTACTTTCCTCCCCAAGACGAATTTCGGGGTCAGCGTAAACTTGCCCACACTTAACTGAACAATACCCCCTAACCGGTGTACTGAATGAATTTATTAGGGAGATTAGGATTTTGGACGAGTTTTTCGTGGCCAAGTGTACGTGGTCCCGAATTTCGCGGGGTACTTTCCTCCCCAAGACGAAGACGTACCTACCTACTAAACCAACTGTTAATTCAATTGTGAACCGATCTTCTTCTAGCGGCGCTTATAAGTTGGCGCCGAACGCAGCGAGCCGCACAAAAGATAGTCGGCCTTCAGTTCAGGCCGAGTCAGCTGTAAGATTGTATCGAGCGAGCGTCGATATTTCATTCCCAGTACAATCAAAGAGCCTCGATAAAAACACCTTTCAATAGATTTGAAACTGACAAGTGCTGTGATAAATTATTAGAGGTCATTGTTTTAGTTTTTTAAAGGCTCGTCGCCTCTGTTTGAGAAAAGAATCCTCTAAATGTTGAAATCCAAGTAAAACCATGCGCACACTCAAGTAGTTCACAAGTACAACATGCTCAGTGGTAGACCTAGCAAGATAATCGCATTTAGTGACGGAAGATAATTTTCACTGGGGGACATTATTGCTATGACGCCTCCATATTCACCGTTCACTAGTGCCAGTTTCCATCCTCAGTAAATCAGTTGTATTACTGAATAGAATAGTTTCAATTCACCCCTTTATTTTCCGAATTATTCTAACGTGTTCAGTCGTTGTTTTATTTGAGTTATTTAGGCAAGGACAACAGTACCTATGTAAATGATAGTGTTTGTCCTGCATGCCCGGATTGATCGGACGCATGGCTCGACGCTTTATGGGCTACCGTAAACCGTTGGGGCACCGAATTGGAAGAGGGCAATTATTAAAGAGGTCGTTCTCGTGTGTATATATCGATCAGTCGACCAGGAGCCGCCGTGACCCCGAGGTCCTTCGTCCGTCCCCACGCGGAGAGGCGCTGCTGCTACCTGCTTGTTATTGTCCAGTGCATGAAGTGCACCAGTGTCCTGCCATCGTACGCGCTGATAGTGTCACATGAGAACGAGGGGCAACTCTAGGGCGGCAGTGTTGTCACATCCGTGACGTCACTACAAGACGCGACGCTTTAGCCTCGACTTGTCGTCGGTCCGTCTGTCTCCCTGCGGACACCGGTTCGAGCCCCAACCAGCACGTGGTTGTCTGTTGTCCGCCGCCTTCGACCAGCCTCACTGGGGTGAAAACAATCATGTTTACAGTAAATATTTCTATTTGTCTAGTTATATCCACGATGCATTCAGCATATAGAGTGAACGTGGGTGTATAGATGTGCTCAATTAACTATACGTTGCGAACAGAACAATACTTGATTACAGTTGGCCGAATATCGATTGCAATCAATGAAACGTGAGTCCGTGTGTATCGGCCGCGCGGGTACCCTTATCACTGTATGGCGGGTGTGTCTGACGTCATTTGGAACCCGGCATTCATTGGCGGTGGGTGTCCACATGAGGTCAGAGGAATTGCTCGTTTGCATAGCAATGTCTGCATCTGAAGGTTGCGAAGTATTAAGTGCAAACCACGAATTTGTCAAGAAATGACTCAATTGAAAAACATTTGAGTATTGAGTATTGAGTTGGTTGCATGAAGTGTCAGGCCGAAGCTTCTCTTTCAGTAGTCGTGTATACAGGAAACACCTCGGCTCGTAGCTGCTACTGTGAGTGTGACGCGGACTTGGCTCGGGCGACAGAAGGAGTGGAGGAACTCCCGAGACTGTTTGCGTAACGGACTAGTTGATAAGACAGTCCAAGTCCACTCTCGTCTTCGTATTATCATGTTTCAGGCATATTTGCGATTATCGTGTCTTTATTCTGCGAGGCGGAAATAGATGTGGAACATATAAGGGAAAACGACACTTGAAATGCACAGTCGGAATACCATGTGTCATGCAGGCCTAGGGCAGGCATATATACAAACCTATGTAGTTGAGGTAACGTTACGATATTTTGACTAGGTTAGACATTTCAAAATCTTCGTTTTTATACTCGATCTCGACGGACACTTCTTGTTTGTTCGTATCTTTCAAGTGACGTTCAATACCAAACATTTTAACGATGTGGGGCTACGGATACTCTCAAAACAGTACCCAGAATGTATTACGTTCAGATCAATCATATGGAAACAAAAGAAACGCGCTCAAAACACTCTTGGTTCCTAGAGACAGAGAGAAGCGACCTCTCGTCCGCATCAGCTGCCGGCGAAGGTGATAGAAAGCATTCAACAGGCACAAGTGCAAGGAACGACTTGAGCCAAGAGTTCAAGGCTGTTCAGTGGGTCTCGACTCGGATCGGGTCAGCACAAAGACACACGAAGGTTCTACGCATGGGTTCTACGTACACGCCTATGCTGGTCAGACCCGGTCACAGGCGACACTAGATTAGACACTAGATTACTAGATTAGTGTGAGGTAAATGTGAACGTTTGTTGGGCGCTCAGGAGAAAAAGTGATGTAGAGCCAGCCCTACCATGAGATGAAACGAAAGAGATTTTAAGCATTTGCCCTCTACGATTTGAGATATGATTATTGTCCAAAAGTTGGTGCATATCTTCGTTTTTGTCCAGTTCAGGGTGAGTTGTGCAATTCTTCGCAAAGTTCGACGGATATCCAGTTCAATTTATTGTGGTCACAGGACAGGATGGCCAGTGTAGGATTATATATAATGCGAGCTCTCGCGCCACCCCACAGTGCGCCTTACTTGGAGCCTGTACGCAACCCGCAATACACCTTCTCAGCGCGCCGCGCGGCAGCTGCCTCAACCCTGCTACCCCGTGTAGCGCGTAGGCAACCCGCAATACACCTTCTCGGCGCTCCGCACGGGACTTGCCTCAACCCTTCTACCCCCGATACATCTGTACCTACACCACGTGCACCCACCACCCGACAGTCTGACAGGGTATATCTTACGATCTTTGGCCACGTGTAAGCCGGGTCTCCAACGTTGCAGCCGGCAGAATTCAATCCAATACCGAGATTGGATTGAATCGGAATTTATGCGATCTGTTGGATGCGCCACGTTTGCGATTCCTTATATTATATTGGTTTCTGCTCGGGTTGGGACCACTTCGGCTCGTGTAACGTCTATATGCCGTGGGGGGGAGGGGGGGGGGGGGCATTAGTTACGGTATTAACGCGAGAGAAGCGATATCTGAATAGCGGGGTTACGAGACATTTCATAAGATGCGAAATAACATGTATTTAAGGAGAGAGTATCTTTGATCAGTAATACAACGTTGTCGTTCAGCCTCATTGTAAAGTTGCGTCAGCGTCTCGTTCTTACGGAGTAGCGAAGTCCAATAGTAAACCAATTCTTTATGTTCTACTTCTTTAGTTATAGAGGTAACTTTTCTTTAATCTGGTGCTCGAAATGAGTTAGCTTTGTACCAGTGAATCGTTGGATTATTGTCGACACATTATTTTGGTATATCGCTGGTTTCGGTTGCACATCTGAACGCCCCCGCACGCCCCTAGTGCCCAAACTGGGAAGTTGCAGTATAGCTGATCGCTCTAGAATCAACTATATTCAACATTGAATGAAACTAATCGAACAGCGTGTCCCGGGCTTTAGAAATACACTCGCAGAAACAACTATCGAGACAATCATCTAGCACCACTTTTATTACGTTCGCTCGCACGGTGGAATGCTGGACGTTTGTTCCTCGTGCGTGTTAAGCTATAGCCCTGGCCAGGTGAAATAAAATAACTGACTTGGTATAGTGAGAGAGGTTTAAATGCCATGACATGAAAAACAACGTGGGAATTTATATCGTATTTCAACTCAATCCCAGTCTCACTTCTGCCAAGCTGCTGCATGTAAACGAGGCTGCTGCATGTAAACGAGGCTGCTGGAAACAACTACCGCAAGCTGTTAAATTAAATTATTAATTAACTAATTGCGAGCGTGACATTTCTCTTTGGCGTTCACTTGTTCGCGCGGGGACGCGTCGTTTCATCGACACGTCCATTCATCGCCAACAATGTTCGGGACCACCGTTCGTTTCATCAAGAGAGTTGCTCAACCCGTTCACCGCTATGAGAGTTGATTTGCGCGCACGAGAAGTTTGTTGCTATTTAAAGTAAAGTACTGCATGTCTGTATCTTCGACCTGAGAATGTACCGTCACTATAAACGCAACAGTCTTGTCGATTTACAAATATATATATATGTCTTATCTTACAGTTTAGTTTACAATAGATGTTACTACATAGTGTGCAATAAAACCAATAACATCGCGTAACAGAGTCAATAATATTTATAACAACTGCGATAATGTTGATTGTTGTTCATTGAGCCATTCATACACATTCAACAGAATATTATAACAATTAGATGTCAATTAAGCTAGTTTTTTTTTTGTAAATGCTGTCGTTAAAATAACGTCAATATAACTATCTTGCAAGTGTGCGAGGCTAGATATAATATCTAGATATACATATATTCTCAGGATGAAACTGCCCGCTCTCGTCATCACGTGATCGGTATGTGTGCTACGCCACAGATTCACTTTGAAAACAAATTTAACGATCCATTGTCTTTATAGAAATTTTATAATTCCTCCGCTTTGTGTTGGAAGTTTCCACCGACCGAGGAATAACATTAGCGAGAGCGGCGTAAGTTCCGTTTTTAATTGAATTCCGTATAATATCGCGCGCAAATAATCTCCTCCGTGCAGCCCGCAAGATTGAACACGACTTAATTGCAAACTGTATCGGAGACAGAGAATACCTACTAGACGAGAACTGAACGGCTTACAGTTTAGTGGAACTGATAGGGTCTTTGAATTCCTCATAGTATTGGAAGTTGACGAGAACTCTTTACGCCCGCATGTGAGAAACAGTGAAACGTGTTAATAATTAATATACGATCAATAGGTTTCATTGTGCTCTACGATGCACGGTTTAGCTGTAAAATGCATTTAAAGATTGGTCCCAAGGCATGCCACTAGTGTTGTATGGGAGTCTAGTGAGGGTGCCTGTGTGATGCCAGAATAAGCCCCGTTTCCCTCTACGATGCACGGTTTAGCTGTAAAATGCATTTAAAGATTGATCCCAACGCAGCCACTTGTGTTGTATGGGAGTCTAGAGAGGGTGCCTGTGTGATGCCAGATTAAGCTCCGTTCTGCTCTACAATGCACGGTTTAGCTGTAAAATGCAGTTAAAGATTGATCCCAAGGCAGCCACTAGTGTTGTATGTGATGCCAGATTAAGCTCCGTTTTACTCTACGATGCACGGTTTAGCTGTAAAATGCAGTTTAAGATTGATCCCAAGGCAGCCACTAGTGTTGTATGGGAGTCTAGTCAGGGTGCTTGTGTGATGCCAGATTAAGCTCCGTTTTACTCTACGATGCACGGTTTAGCTATAAAAAATGCAATTAAAGATTGATCCCAAGGTAGCCACTAGTGGTGTATGGGAGTCTAGTCAGTGCCTCTAGTAGTGCCTGGGTGATGCCAGAATAAGCCCTGTTTCCCTCTACGACGCACGGTTTAGCTGTAAAATGCAGTTAAAGATTGATCCCTAGGCAGCCACTAGTGGTGTATGGGAGTCTAGAGAAGGTGCCTGTGTGATGCCAGAAAAAGCCCCGTTTCCGTCTACGGTGCACGGTTTAGCTGTAAAATGCATTTAAAGATTGATCCCAAGGCAGCCACTAGTGGTGTATGGGAGTCTAGAGAGGGTGCCTGTGTGATGCCAGATTAAGCTCCGTTCTGCCCTACGACGCACGGTTTAGCTGTAAAATGCAATTAAAGATTGATCCCAAGGTAGCCACTAATGTTGTATGGGAGTCTATAGATTGACCAACACCACATCTCCCTTGGCCAAAACGGGCGAGTCAAAGTCGACTGGAATGCAGGTGATAGCGCATAAACGCGTGATCCTCGCGCTCGGCGCGTGAACGGTAGCGGCAAAACATGGCTTCACTCAAAACATGGCTTCACTTACATTGCGTTATTTCAGAATCTATTAAAGCTAGAGAAATATTATAAGCGGCACAAGAAAGATGACAGTTATACCTTGACGACGATAGTATTATATTTGTTACAAGTTTCTTGTACACCATACAAATTGCGATCGTAATAAACGTAGAAATCTTCGAAAAGGTTTCCACTAACATTGCTCTGCTTTAATGGCATTATTTTATTAACTATTAATGTTTGACTAATATAGTGCACATCATCGTGTAGAGGAAGGTTAGACAAAAGTATTTATGTGATTCAATGTTTGATGCGCGTATTGGTTATCTTGAAACCATGAGTTGAATATTGGCTGAACGTAGTTTTGCCGTAGCCTGCTGACTACGGCCGGCCGTATAGCTATGCCGTAAGCGCGCAGGAGAGATGTGTTGTGTTCCCGACCACTGCCGATAGCAACTGACACCTGCTAGCTGCACTTCACTAACGGCCGCCCCTAAAATACCGAATAGACTACTTTCGCGCGCGGAGATGTGCTCGTGGTAAATCTATAGTGAGGGTGCTTGTGTGATGCCAGATTAAGCTCCGTTCTGCTCTACGATAGACGGTTTAGCTGTAAAATGCAATTAAAGATTGATCCCAAGGCAGCCACTAGTGTTGTATGGGAGTCTAGTGAGGGTGCCTGTGTGATGCCAGAATAAGCTCCGTTCTGCTCTACGATAGACGGTTTAGCTGTAAAATGCAATTAAAGATTGATCCCAAGGCAGCCACTAGTGTTGTATGGGAGTCTAGTGAGGGTGCCTGTGTGATGCCAGATTAAGCTCTGTTCTGCTCTACGATGTACGGTTTAGCTGTAAAATGCATTTAAAGATTGATCTTAAGGTAGCTACTAGTGTTGTATGGGAGTCTAGTGAGAGTGCCTGTGTGATGCCAGAATAAGCTCCGTTTTGCAGCATCAACCGTCAGTTATCTACTATGGCGTTAACATCTCGCACATCCTCTGCTTGTACAAGTACATGTACACAGTACAGTACAGTGTTGTGAACACCATGTCTTTCTAGACTCTGCAATGTTAAAACCATCCGTTATGCCTCCCTCCCCCCCCCCCCCCCTCCCCCCCACCCCCAAATAAAAGAAATTTACTTTACAAGGTATTCGCACGTTGCTTGCTTATTTATGCGGGCCATTAATGTATACATGTGTTGTTGTTGTAACTCTGTTGATTATATTGATTATATTGATTGATTTGTCGGATTGAACGACGTGAGCGCGAGAAAGCGACGACGAACAGTTTGAGCTAATTATTCAAAAAGGTAAAAAGTGAAAAGTAAGTCATAATAATTGACACAGTTAATTACTCTCTAAACATTTCCGTTGGTCCGCGGACAAGGAAATTGCAACACTTCCCCCGCGCGTAGGTTTTATACATAGCCTATAACACACGGCTCTCGTGTGTATTGTTTTTATTTATTACATATATATACATCCGGTTCGTTTATATAAATCTGATTTACAATAGGAGGGTAATACATTCATTTGTGACAAGAATTATGACAACAGCTGTAGCAATAGAGAAACGTAGGGAAAGATACGAGCAAGATAAATGTTGCGATTAATTGGTAAATTAATTGATTTGTGTGCAGTGTGTATTATCAGTAAAGATAAACTAGAGCAAATACCGAGCGAGGAATTTATTGGCATGCATTCAACCGTTGAGGGGGGGGGGGGGGGGGGGTTACGATGGCCAATCAGACAGCGGCCCTCTCTATGATTGTCGCTGTTACCCGTTTGTGGTTTATTATTTTCATTATTAATGTTTAGTAAAATAATGCATTGTTGGAGTTTTGTTCACTAGGTATACATAAAGGCGCGTTCAGACAGAATGACTATGGACTAAGACTAACAATAGAGTGATTAAGCCTTGGGAAAACAACGTACTCGGAAACATCCATCCCCAAATGTATTTCAACAATGCCAACAATCGAAAATCAACTTTCTTAATCACTCGTTCTTAAACACTAATCACTATAAAAGTTTGTTAACGCTTGAACATAAATCGTATACTTCAACCCTGTTAAACCTTAAATCGTTAGTCTTAAACACTAATCGTTAGTCTTAGTCATTTTGTGTGAACCCGCCTTAATACAGCAATGTTTTGGACTTTAATAATATGTTAGGTTAATCCAAGTTATGGATCTAATCCTAGTTGTAGTGTGAGCTGACGCAAGAGCTAAGTGAAAACTATCAGCATAATTGCGTAATTCGCATACGATATTCGTGCAAAATAATGATATAAATTATAGAATGACATCTTGTATGGTCAAGCTCTCTGCTGGCTGGCATGATGCTTCGTCTTCCCATTCCATAACAATGCTGGCTGGACTCGTTTTCTGCTTGGCGTAGCGCGAGCCGCTCACCCACTTCACATCAACCACGGTTAGGTGGTTTCATTACATTTACCGATAAACAAAAAGCGAAAGTAAAAAATCAAATTAGAATTATAAACGGGTAGATAAGAAATAAAAGCAATATCACTGGTCATTATAATTAAGGAGAGAAAAAACTAAACTCCATTTCCTATTCCGTGGTCTAGGGCAGCGTTGAATTCAGCTCAGAACATGTTGCTAGGGAACATCATCCAATACTATGCTTAGCACCATTCTTACCCGTCTGGGCCCGGGGTAGATGAGGTCTCCCCCTTTCCCTATCCTCCCCTTAACTCATTGAATATCAAGTCTTCCTGCTTGTCTTGTCCCTTCCTCCAACCACCCCCCGATGACCTAGTTGTCGAGTACGTCATTAAACACCACAGACAGTCGAACCGATGCCACGAAACTGTTCCCATCCTAATGATGTTAATCAAGGAATACCAGGGTTGGTCCAGGATTGGACGAGTTGCAACAGTTGTGACGTATATATATGTACAGCGTACGGTAAAGAGTCAAGGTTGGATCCCCCACGCTTACTCAAGCGTTGCAGCTTCCTTACTTTACGTAGCTACGCATTGTGTACGCGCGTATCTAAACGGGCCTTAGACATATCTACAAATATATCTGGGCGTTTACATACTACCTGCTGAGTTAACGGAAATAACCTTATATTTTGGAGATGAGAAAGTGTGTGCAAATGTCCAACAGTTCGATGCAGCATCGTGCATGCGAGAACGTGCTAAGTGCGTCCGTCGTGCCTGACGAGAACGTGTGAAGGTGCATCTCATTTCCACGCATGCAACTAGGTCAATTGTGACGACCAATCAAGACGGTTTGTTTTGGCTTTCTTGTATATAGTGTACCATGGGTTATACTTGTCCGTACCTTTTAGATTCGTCTGGTTGGTGGAGATTTTGAACTCGACGAGGGAATGATATATATATATATATATATATATATATATATATATATATATATATATATATATATAGTTACCACTTTCGATGTTGAAACTATTCGTACTTGAAAGTAACTTCATATTAAAATTATCACCTCGTAAAAAATTAGCATACCTATGAAACAAATGGCGCGAACATAAAAACTCGTAATACTATTATGGTATACATAAAGATCAGTGTTAAGATACCCTGCAGACAAATTAGATGCGTTGCAGAAAATATGTGTTGTAACGAGCGCTATAGAGCGCGCAATATGGGCTAGTGAATTGTGCAAAGAGATCATCATCAATGTGTATATTATACAGTTGTGAACTAGAATAACAAAAACAACCTCTGTTTGATAATGATAGTGTTATACTGTTGCGTATCTCGTAAAACGTGAGACTTGTCTTTTATATGTTTCTTCACCCGAGTAGTTTACTATTACAACATCAAGAGATAGCAGCACTATAGGCGGGGCCAACATTACAATTTTACAATAATACAAAGCTATTTGCTAAGAGTCGCGACATATTTCTTCTTAGTTTTCGAGGAAAACAGTATGTAAGGAAGTAAAAAGGTCAAAACTTGCAAGTTCTACACGATTATGGTTACTAGAGATGTTTAGTTGCCTATTTGGAAAATTTATATTTTCAAAATTCTTGGTATTACTTGCAACGATTAAAAAGCATTCGTAAGAAAGAACACTAATTTCTCTAGTTGTTGTCATAGTTTGGTTTATTTGTTGTCATTTTTGAGTGATTTTCAAGCAACTTGAACCGACATAAATCGGACTAGGCTTACTGCATGGCAGGATAGACATCACACAGCTTTATGACGTAGCACAGCTTTATGACGTAACACTCCCACGAAACCTCTCACGTCTGACCCACTAGAACTAAGCTCTCTGCGAAGAAGAAGAAGAAGAATGTTCTACCCATCCTTCGCTCGCTCGCCAAAGAAAAGAATACAATGGCGCTTTTTTCCCGACGCACTTTCCTCATATCCGGAATTAGTTTTTTCATCTCTCTCTGTTGTTGTTGTTTCTATTGTGTGATTGTCAGTTCAGCTCCAACTTTTGACTGCGTGACGTAATACACTGGCTCTCATGATGTCGTCTAGAAGGCCGTGTAATCAGTGCCAGTGCTGTGTTTTGATTGGTTCTTGTCTTTCCCTTGGGCCAGATGCTTTGTTCGCCTGATGATAGGTTACATATACCAACAGCGGGATATGATGCAAGGAACTCGGTCTGTGTGGTTCGGGTTCGATTCTTGATGGACGGTTTTATCGAGGTTTTCCCCTGGAAGAATTTGACATGTCTGACAATTCGCATACTTCTACTCCGTAGGATACAGACAAGCACACGGGATGTAAGTTATATTTAAAAAAAACAGTGGGTAATTCAGTTTAAAAATATCATGAAAACTGCCTTCTTTTGGATTTTCGATTTTCAACAATTCCATAAAAATTACAAACCTTTGTTAATCATATTTAAAATGGTACTATTTTTTTACGAAAAGATTATTAGACATTTTAAAACACTGCATTGAATTTTAAGTGGAGAGTAGTTGTAAATTAGTTTTATCTTTTAACCAATTTTACACATATGGCCGTATTATTTAGATATCTTTGAATGTAGGAACCTGTGCGCAATGTGAGGCAAGTGCCACTTGACGGACGATCACGCACAACGCGTCTGTGGGATAAGATAAGATTATTGCAACATTCACCCGATGACGAAGGAAGGATGGCGGGAAGGTTTATCGAAATGAAAGTCGTACTCGGAAACGAACGATTGTAGATTCCGTGGATCGTGACGTCACAGTTGCCGGCAGCTTTCTGTTCTGTCTGTCTGTACCACATCATCAACTCAAGGCCCTCTCTAAGAGTAGCCTAAACCTATGTTCCGAAACTAAGGAACAGGAAGGATCATGGACGACCGGTTGTCCGCGTTTGACGTCATAGTGCCATTATTGTATTCCAAGTCAAACACTGCTGTTTGTAGTAATCGAATCCTCAGACACAGAGCGTGCGTTCCGTGGGGTGGGGGGCACGAAGTGGACTTCCTCAGGGCTCCGGGCTATGGCCGCGTGAGACAACGCGCTCTTGTAGCCGTCAAGTTGATGTCCTTCCATGGCCGATACGATACTACACTACGGGAACAGGAAATATTATATTTCATGTTAATTAACTTATAAGGACCCCCGCCCGAATGTCCGTGAAATATGAACTGATTATAATAGAAACCCACTTTCTTTTTTGTCGTCTAGTATGCATACACTTAAACTAAGGTGTTAACCGACTTTGGCCACTAGTTGAAACATTCCTTGAGCCAGTGTGATGGTATTAGTAGTACCCGCTACTCTCTGCTCAAGTTTCATTGACGGGTTTTGCATCCGCCGCCGTCCAACGGTGCAAGTCTTCAACACCGACCGGTGCTTCCGGTGGCACCTTCATTAAACTTAATAGGAATTCATTCATTCATACTAGTAGAGAGAGAGAGAGAGAGAGACTAACAACTCGCACACATTGATTGGTTTCGTTGCGGGGAAAAAATGCGGTAATTCGTGCATCGCAACCCGTTCCACGCCCCACGCTCTCTTCAAATGGTAGGATCAACGTTTTTCACTCATTGTTGACCAAAAATGAAGGAATTTCGGGCAACCAAGTTGTTTTATCAGCTCTAAAAAGTGTCATCTCGCGCCCCATGTGGGGCACATGTGACGGGGTAAATCCTACACCTACAGACGAGAGCTTGTCCGTTGTGTGAGTTCCGGTGCGCGGTAGCCGTAGCCCCCACTAATCGTCTTCTTTCCTGTAATTAGTGAATACTGAATACCTTCATTTAATTGTAACCTCTTGTGACCGTACACTGTCTTGTTTGCGTCGCGTGTACCACCTGTCACATTACAAAACTCTAATACCCGTTCGTTCCCACAACCCTTCACATACTGTCCCTTTTCCTCACATGCTAGGCAGTCGCCTGGGGAGGGGGGGGGGGGGGGGGGTGGAGCACTTTATGGGGGCCGATATGTGGCTTTGTTTATTTAATGCAATACGTTTTCTGTACCTTGTTTGAATTTCCAGAGCATCTCTTCCTATAAATGCCACATTCTAATTTAAGGGGTTTTGACAGCTGTTCCAAGTGCTTGTCTTGTGTGGGAGATAATGTTACACATTCTCTGACAACCCGCTGTTCTTCTCTACCCCCCCTGGGAATATGTCGTGTCCTGTTCAACTACAGTGTCGGTCTTCTCTAGTGTTCTGGGGAAGAGAGAGAGAGAGAGATGAGTGCCTTGTTTGCCATATGAAGGCTGTCTCGCCAACTGGAGTCATGTTCTGTTTGATTTGGGGGATTTGGGGGTGTACAGTTTACAGGTTATGCCATATCCATTTTAGAAAATGTATGTTTTACAAGTTCATTGAAAAACCCACAAAGAGTGGCCAATGTCTGTTCCTTGAAGCTCAAATATTAGTGTAGAAAAACATATTTTTATTTCATTGAAATAGATAGATTTGTTTAAACAATAAAGATATGGAATTAAAAATAGTTTTGTCCTTGCGACAGCCAAAATGAGCTGGAATTTGTGATCCAACACAATGATGGTTTTCTCATGTGCCTTTGCTTTGTTACGACAACGCTAACGTGTTTCTTCTCTGTTGTTACAGATCTACAGACACTTGCGATGGTACACGAACCCGGCGGAACAGCGATGGATCGTCAGGATCCTCTTCATCGTTCCCATCTACGCGTTCTACTCGTGGGTGAGCCTCCTGTTCTTCAACAGCGAGAGCTACTACGTCTACTTCTTCACGGTGCGAGACTGCTATGAAGGTGAGGGGTTCCCACGGTGTACACACTGACCTAGAGACTAGACAGACACACACACACAGTTGCGGCATTATTCCCATTCACGGTCTGAGTTAATAATTGTTATGCTAATCATGTAAACAAGGCCTCTTTCATTATGTCATAAAGTTAATGAATGTATGCATTTCAATCACACAAAGAAACCTTGTTATTATTTCGTTACATAATTGTATCAATTACATAGAAGCTTAAAAATAATCGCTCTAGCATGTCACACTAATGTTATGGTGGGCTTTCTTTTCTTATCGAATAATTACACATTTGACGTACAGGCTTTCCAACCACCTGTTGGAAAATTTGAATTTTTAAGTCAAAAATAAATTACGTAATTCGTCATCAAGAAGTGCGCTGCGTAGCTATACATTTTATTTGATTTATAAGAACTGAAGACTGTCGCGTGGAACGAATAGTACGCTATCCCCATCAATTTTCCTTTTACGACATAGGCCACCGTTACAAAAGCAGTGAACTGCTAGTTGGATTTCTGAAGTCAATAGACCTCCTTCACTGGCAACAGCCAGTCATTTACAGAACATTACTTTTCCTGAACTTTTCCTGATGTTTGTTGGTTCTTTACGAGCCCGAGAGTTTATGTGTTTTCGACCGTGTTCCAGCCTTTGTAATCTACAACTTCTTGAGTCTCTGCTACGAGTACTTGGGAGGCGAGGGGAACATCATGAGCGAGATCCGTGGGAAGCCAATCAGGTAACTTAACAGCTTCCCAACATCGCCGACAACACTATCGTGTGATTTGTCAGTATTTAACTGATTAATGGGGGGGGGGGGTCGATCATTATCCCAGAATTGAGTACATAATAAATGTTGATGGTTTCTTAGCCACTTGTCGATCACGGTATTGATTGGTCCTGTGTGTTGAAGGACGGACGTAACTTGATCCGAGTGAGACAGGCGGTTGATAGATGACGTACGGTGTCATCAACAAGAAACAACAAGGGATCGTTTAACGTAAACAAGTGATTATTTTGTGTGCCTCTGTGTTCCGATTACACGAGAACAATCGTGCTGAGAGCTTCGAGTCTAAACATCAATCTAGTTATACTCATGAGTACAAACTGATTGATGATGCTTACCACTATAAATAGCCACGCTAAGTACACGGCTATAATTATCCCATGTGATCCACACACATGATGTCCAAATACTGTACTGCAATTACTCTAAAGTGACTGACATTCTGCCTCTCTAGGCAATAACAATATGTCTTACCAGATGCACGTATTGCAGTTTTTTTTTTGTATTCTTCACACATTAGGAGTCGCATGTTTATGACTATCGGAACACAGAAATATCCACTTGCATTCAGTGTAACCCCTTTATTCTAATCATGGACTCTGACTACTAAATCGTTTCCCAAAAAATCTCGAAAGTTGCGCTTGTTCCATGTTCAATAGAGTTTAAAAAGGACACACACAACACCAATAAAAAGTTCAACACATTACCATTGTTAAACATAGCATAGTTTTGCATGCCCTCAAGGTTTTTATCGACTCCCTGCCCAATGACATGAGCAGGCCAGATAAGGAAGCAGTTTTATGTTGGATAGTTAAACAAAAGAATTGCTGAAAAAGCCATCTTGGCACAAGAAGGAAAAAAAAAATTTAGTACGTGGCAGTGTAGAGCAAGTGTGCTTGTTTCTCACCGCAGTGTTCTGTCCGCAGGTCCAGCTGCATGTATGGCACGTGCTGTCTGCAGGGCAAGACCTACACCATCGGCTTCCTCAGGTTCTGCAAGCAAGCCACACTGCAGTTCTGTCTGGTCAAGCCCGTCATGGCGTTCGTCATCATCTTCCTGCAGTCCTTCGGGCACTACCACGACGGCGACTGGAGGTGAGGCCCAACGTACATGGCGGCATGGATACTTGGGGACCATGAGCATCTTTAGATATTTTATTGGAACAAATGCATTTGTACATAGTACATGCATAGTGATAGTACAGAATCGTTTCGTCCATAGATATCTTTCCCTTATTGGAACATTTTTATTTACGTTCTTATTTCCGTTTAACATAGAAAATTAGCAAGATTAATAATTATATACATTTTACAGTGATCAGTGCATTGTATGTACCCTTGTTGACACGTGACTAAATCAAGGCTCAAACAGAACATGTCTTTAGCGACTCTCCTGCACTCACCGTATTATTTTTTGGCTCAATCTAGCGTACGAATCAATGCCCAACGTACGTCGACGAGAAATAAGTATCGGTAACCGTATTGTAAGAAAATGAGTATGTCACGCATGTAAGTATAACGCGTCGTCCTCTGTTACAGTCCGGATGGTGGCTACCTCTACGTCACCATGATCTACAACATCTCCATCAGCCTGGCCCTGTACGGTCTGTTCCTGTTCTACTTCGCGACGAGGGACCTGCTCACTCCGTTCGACCCCGTGCTCAAGTTCTGCACTGTCAAGTCTGTCATCTTCTTGTCCTTCTGGCAAGGTAACTAGGACACCACGGCTATACATTGTAAACCTTTACCGTCAAGTAGAGCCAGCTAGAACATATTTAGTTGCTGACCCGTGGTGTAGGGGGTTGTACGGACCTTCCTCGTGGTAACTGATGCCCTCAAAGAGGGTTCTCGTACACATCTGTGGTCACTCTTAACGTTGCCTTGTACATCACTTATTTAATAGCTTTTGTTTTCATACCTGCTGGCCTTCTTTGCTATCTGAACATCCACCAACCCTCACGCCCTCACTCCAAGCTTCCAACTCCCTGGCCATGTGTGATGGATCTGAAACACGGAACGCTAACGTGTGTGCAGGCGTGATGCTGGCTATCCTGGAGAAGGCCGAGGTCATCAGCCCCATCATAGACGGCTCGGGCCAGCCCACCAGCCCTCACACCCTCACCCCCAAGCTTCCAACTCCCCTTATGACCCTGGCCAGGTGTGATGGGATGACGTGTGTGCAGGCGTGATGCTGGCTATCCTGGAGAAGGCCGAGGTCATCAGCCCCATCATAGACGGCTCGGGCCAGCCCACCAGCCCTCACGCCCTCACCCCCAAGCTTCCAACTCCCCTTATGACCCTGGCCATGTGTGATGGGATGACGTGTGTGCAGGCGTGATGCTGGCTATCCTGGAGAAGGCCGAGGTCATCAGCCCCATCATCGACGGCTCGGGCCAGCCCACCAGCCCTCACGCCCTCACCCCCAAGCTTCCAACTCCCCTTATGACCCTGGCCATGTGTGATGGGATGACGTGTGTGCAGGCGTGATGCTGGCTATCCTGGAGAAGGCCGAGGTCATCAGCCCCATCATAGACGGCTCGGGCCAGCCCACCAGCCCTCACGCCCTCACCCCCAGGCTTCCAACTCCCCTTATGACCCTGGCCATGTGTGATGGGATGACGTGTGTGCAGGCGTGATGCTGGCTATCCTGGAGAAGGCCGAGGTCATCAGCCCCATCATAGACGGCTCGGGCCAGCCCACCAGCGCTGGTACGGTGTCGGCCGGATACCAGAACTTCCTGATCTGCATCGAGATGTTCTTTGCTGCGATCGCCCTCCGCTACGCCTTCCCCTACCAGGTGTACGCCCAGGGCTGCATCACCGACTCCCACGGGCGTAGCGTCACCATGCAGAGCATCTCCAGCAGTCTCAAGGTGGGTCCGCTGGAAGCGATGCCACTTTCGCACTAGCAGAGCGGGTTCAGCAAGATTCATTACTTCTAGGACGTACTGGACTAATCAATGTTTTTAATTTTAATCATAAAAGCCAAACATATGTAGTGGATGAAGGTGATGCAGAGTGTATGTGTAATTCACATTTAAAGTCAAAAACTAGAAGGTAGCTGCGTCGCTGGGTATAACTTTAAAAATAACTTAAAAACATTAGTCAATCATTAACAACTGCTTAACAATGAACCGTAGTCATCACTAGTCGCAATATTGTGCATGACATATTGAGATTTGAATTGAGATTTTCTTTTATAGGAAACGATGAATCCGAAGGACATTATGACAGATGCAATTCACAACTTCCATCCTCAGTATCAACAGTACACTCAGTACAGCTCTGGTAAGTAACCGTTTGCATCTTGCTAGGCGCCGCATTCACTCTCATTTAAGTCATGTGTGAACTTTGCAAGTATTATTTTATTACATCTTTTAGAACTTATTAGGCTATACAGGGTATTTATCTGTGGAAAAATACGTTTGTTAGTCTGTGTTTTGGGCGACTCTATTTTAATTGTTAAAAGTAATAACATGCGTGTTTTAATTACCAAAATTAGAATATTTATTATTACTGGTACGTATCTTGTTTTGTAAATTTCTTATTGTACCGTATTTTGTTTTTGTGGTACTATTTGCATTTAACCGTGACATACATTTCGATTGTTACGAAATCTTTTCACTGCTGCGATGTGACAGAGTTGAGCTCTTGATGACGTGACAGTTCAATGCACAAGTAACAACATTTTGGCATGAGTGTGCTTGCATACATACATAATGGCATGAGAAGTTTGTTTCCGTTCAAATGTTTTCCTTACGTCTATGTGAATTGTGATAGCCTTGATGGATGTATGCATGACAACTCCATTTAAAAATATGATCTAGAAGCTATCGAATAATTAATTAGTAATTGATTGATTATGAGAATGATCATAATCAATAATTCTAAGTACCTACAATGTGAGTTCGCGTAATACCTAGGTATTGTCACTTTCGCTCGACCAAAACAAATTTTAAATCTCGCTGCAGCATCTCGAGCTGTAATCGTGTGGCCTGTGTGAGTGTGAATAGGGCACGCATACAATACAGTTGCTTGCCGTCACGCCCGACTTTTGCCCGGCAATGACTGTGCCATCTTTTTTGCAGAAGTCAGTTCACCGCTCCCTTACGAGAAGCTTTGAAAGCCCCCGCGCTGCTTGCAAGAGTTGCTCATACTGTGCCGTCGGCTGAGCTTGTTGGATGTACCTTGGCATGAGCTTGCATGACTTCGCATGATTTATACATACATACTTTAAAGAATACATATTATACTGTATTGTTTCGTTTTGTACAGACAGACATTTTATTAATTTATCTTATTAGTATTTTGCTATCTAATGTGTCATATATATTTCCACCTACTAGCTACTTTGACTGGGTTATTTTTATACCCCTGACTTAAAGAGTAAAATCTTATTTGTATAAAATCAACTTCATTTTTACATTAAATGCATAATTGTATATTTTTTATTATTTAGAAGTCTTCAACATTAGATATCCGCAATATTGTTAGGATAATGTAATACTTACTCTATACATACTAATTTTTATTAATGTGAAGCTTGAATTTATCACGAATGATTTTCTAAAAAAAAAAAGTAAATAGATTAGTTTATGTAAATACATGGTTTATTTTTATTTTGCATGTGATTGTAATGCAATCAAAAGTGCACCCTGATCTGTTTTGCTTCCTTAATCCATTCCCAGTAACCAACATGTTTTTTTTCTGCTTAGCATTATTGTTGCATTTTGCAAAGTAGGATGATTAATGGCTAGGAATGGAATTATCATATTGGCATGCTCGTGACTTGGTTCAATTCAAAATTGTGAATGTCATAAGCTGTTTGAGTTTCGCTTAATATTTTTATACATATTACTAGGACCTAACCAATTTCTGTTTGTCGATTCAATATTGTTCAGTTGTGGTAGTGTGAAGATTCTGCCACAGTAAAAACTTTGACTGGCAACAAAAGATTTTGTTGAGTGACAGAGAACTACGTACGTTATTAATAACATGAAACAGGCGGCTGTTGTGGTGGATAGCTCGGTCTTACAGCTGTGCAAGCTCAACATTTGTCAAAAAGTTGAAGAAGATGAAGAGAAGAGATGCAGCGTACATGTCTCAACCTATATTGAACATGAATTCAATATTTCAAAATCTTAATAAAATAAATAGTTGCGAGGTAGTCTCATGATATTTATTTAACGCACAATTTGCTTGTTGTTAGGTCATTGTACTTTAATTAAAGTATGTTTCTATTGACAGACCTGCTATGAGCTTTGTGAAATGAGCATGGAACATAGGATGCTGCATTGTTTCATTGCTAATAACAAGCATGGCATGTTTAATGTTTTGTTTAAAACGTGTTTTTTATAACGCTTAAACTTATCCACATTCTAATTTTTAGAGCAGAATCTGGTTTTCCCCCAATCTATTAATTCCATCCTTTACGATTTCATCGATAGATGGTAATTGTATTTTCTTTTCACATGGGATGTTCACTGCATTTTCACAGGCTTTTACACTGGGTTGGTCTACTCTACACTCACATTGGCAGGCCTACCACTTGGGTTTATTATACACTTGAAGTTACTGTGTAGCACATCCCACATGAGTTAGGGAAGTGTCTACTTAAAACTGAGTTCCATTCACTTGGGCACTGACACAAAGGTGCAAGGTAAATCTGGTGTATAAAGGTGCTCTCTTTTATCATCAGACTCTATTTTATGTCGTTCTTGTCACTTTCATGGGTGATATGACTACCTATATGGATATGCCAATAAAACTGTTGTATGATATTATATTACATGTTCATAAATGCAGCACATAAGATACGTGTGTCAAAACAGTTTCCCATGGTCGTATTTTTCTTTTCATGGCAGTAGATAACACTAAAAAATTGTCTTTCATTTGTTATTGTAATATTATTTATTTGTGCAGTCTTCCTCTAAAAGAAATATGATTACCATATTTTAGTTGTAGCTACATCCATTAAATGAAGAAAACATAAAACATCTTACCTGCTCTAATCAACCACAAAACCATGCAGTGTCAAGTAAAATCTCTTTATGATCAAGATAATATTGTATTTGTGCATGTCTGCAACTGCATCAGTGTGTTAATATTATTAGGCATTTGCATGTACATTATAAACAGTGTGCAATCAACAACCACGCGATCCGCAACGTTTGAAATGTTTTGATTTCTTAAGAGAACGGTGTCACATACGTCTTGTTCTCATACAGATAATATATGGTAACATAGCAGTTCAGGTAAGTATGCATCTCTTTAATGCAGACAGACCAGGCTTGTCTTCTTCATATTCACTAAGTACTTCAGTTCTGACGAGCCAGTCCGTGGATTATTAGCGGCAGCTATCCATTCCGTTGTGCAATGGAATGCCAACAGCTTACCTTACTAGAGTGATGGTAAGACATGATCTAGGAACATTTATCATTCATTCTACTAAAGTTACCTGTCGTCATCCTAACACTCCAATGCAAGTCACATTACCCAGGACATTTGGCACTCGTGTACGTTGTGATAGGTACAGAATTAAACTTATGAATTATGTTTATAGAAATACAAACATTGCAATGAAACATCAAATCACAATACAGAACTTGACACATCTTGGTTATTGGTGCTAGGCACAAAGGAGACCCTTGACTTGTCCGTGTTCCGCAGGCTCTCATCGCGGGATGCGTGTGGGCAGCTACGACCCCGACGACCCCACGCAAGGAGGGGGGGCCGGAGGGGGTAACCCCCACGGTCAGTCTAGACGTCACGGCTCGGTGCCCAACCAGCGCGTTGCGACCATCAGTCAGAACTACAACGAGAAGACGATGCTCCTCAGCTCCGACGACGAGTTCCAGTAAACTGACTCGCTTGCTAGGGCACCACAATTTGGTAACAACTATATTTATGGTAATGCACAGCTTTTGACGAGGACGTTATCATGAAAATACCATAGTTATTTGAAAGCAGTGCTCAAATACCAATCTCTTCTTCTGGTAAATTGGGAACCTTCGAATCAATTAATTCAAAAGTATGGACGTTTCATAGTGTCACTGTATCTGCTATTCGACACTAGGAAAGTACGAAACACACAAATGTGCCATTCTAATGAGATTGCCATTTCGTTATTGTTGTCTGTACTCGCATCAATGAAATGTACATCATATTCCGAGCCATAGCCAATCGACTGTAGTTGTAGCCTTATCTTTGTTTGTAATAGATCGGGAGTTTTTTAATGAGGGGTATAACGTCTTCATTTCTCTGCGATTTGTCCACGCAAGAATGCATAATCCATGTGTATAAAATGAAACATAAAAAATTACCATACATGCTAAAGACACCACGTTTTTAGGATGAAACTACAAACTAACCAAAATAAATTAACAAAAAATACTCAATCAACTTGGTAATTATATTGCATACCTAATAAGAAAATTTTAGTACGCATAGGACATAATAATGGACCTCAATTTCTAATACATAACCATTCTGTTAAGTATTTAAGGAGCTGTTTTTAATAAATGAACAAATAAATAATACAGTAATTAAAGAAGATTGATTTGGTAGGAGCCAATTGGCCAAGCTAGTCGAAAGGTAGTTTAACCATCTGATTATACAAAAATACATCAACTGCAAGGGCTGGACATACTACGTTCATCCGCTGGTGAATGCAGCTAATTTAACTCGTTTCGTCGTTCCCGTGCAGATTTGCACTAGAAATCTTCTGGGTTACAGATAAATCGAGTTCAGGAAAATGTTGGTTGTCGTCATCATTTTGATGTAGGTACATCATCCACTGAGGCCGATTTTATACTCGGAGTCCAAACATATAGAATATCTAAGGCGTAACTACTTATAGAATAACTAAGACAACTGGGTTTGTGTCTTGATAAATCATCCTACAAATAGTTGAGCATTCTTTATAGCTCCACTACATACTATAAAATATTCATTAGCACAGTACATATTCAATTCAATAATTCAAAATATAAACGACATATTAACCGAACTTAAAACGTTCTGCACGGAAGACAAGGTAGGGGTTATAAATTTCCATAGTGAAGTGAATAGATCCACTAGAAGTGGACTTTCGCTACTCATTTTATATAAAAACAAGTGTATGAATGTCCGATTGTTTGATTATTTATTAATTACGGTAAATGGCACTTGCTCACAATGCTGCACTCACGTGTATGTGTTTTGCTTGGTGAAGTCATGATATGATAACGCTTGTTCAAAGAGAATTCAAAAACTGATGGAACTATAAGGTCGTGCAAACCGGGCTCACTCGAACCAACCCTTTGTCAAATAAGATTACGAACAACCGTAGTATTGTCAAGCACATCAACGAATGAATGATTTGAATAATAAATAGTTGGCCATTGATTTAGGGTAACTACAGTATTTGATTTCTTCGTCATGTTTTGCACAAATAATTTGGTTATGCTCGAACTGGCATTTTCCGTTGGTAATATAGCTGTACGTAAGATGACTACACATCCCAGAAGACTAGGGTTGTACCAGAATTATGTCCTTGAAAGTTCTCGGGGTTCTCATTTCTTTCAGTTTTATAGAATCACAAATTCCTAATGATGATAAAATAAATCCCACTAATTGAGCTCCACCAAATTAAAATGTCTGAAAAAACCCACAAGTTTAAAATATCTTTGGAGCAAAGGTTTGGTTTGTTGGGTATTTTAGGACCGGTTGGTTCAACCCTACCCTTGAGCCTTCCATTCTACAACTCGATTGGCGGTTAGCGAATACAGTGGTCATATGAATTGAAATTGTTGAACTACAAATTAACAGCCATGGGCTGCGTTCAAATATAATACGGTATTTAAGATATCAAAATATTTTTGATGTTTTCTTCAACTATGTGGTACATATTTTATTTGATATAAATATTTACAAATATGAGATTTGTTAGTACAACGGTTCTTTACACAGCATTTACCTTAAGCCAAAAGTTATCACAAATTCTATTTACTGTACATAATAATAGCAATGCGTTACGTATTTTTGTCAAAAACTGTTATGCTGTGCATGTTGTGAATTTGTCTTTTGCTGTAGGCCTATCTTGTTTGTTTTGTATTGTATTGTACTTGATTATAGCTTAGACTTATAACATTCACTAATGTTCGTTTGTTGAATTTACGTTTTAGACAGTACGTTGTTCTCTGGGAATTACGATCTGAAGGACAAATCAAAGACATGTAGCTTTAATAAAACACTTAATTTTCTATATTGTAAATAAGTCCATTAATGAATAATTATTACTTTACGATTAGTTTTGTATCACCATTAGGAACCTATTTGTTATGACGATGATGATTTACACCTGTACATTGTTTTTCCTAATTATTCTGTAATGTTGGTTTGCTTCTGTTATGTTTTACTGCGTAAAGAAGGTTTACCGCACTAAATACTTCCATCTGCTAAAAACCTTAATTGTTGTTAAGTAAATGTTGAAGTCAAATGTTAAATATGTTTACTTGACAATTGCAGCACTGAATTATTAAATATAGTCGTTTTAAAGTCTTGAATTATTATAAATTATTCTCTAGTTACCAGTATGTATTAATGTATGTTTAAACATGTACGAATGTGTGTGTGACGGACGGTTTCTTTTAATTTGTTTTGTGGTGAGAGTAGAGTACCAACTGTGATTACGTGGGACATGTTGCAATTTGAATTATTGCACCTAAAATTTAAAAGTAAATATATATATATATATTATAGTAAATAAATTTGTGTAAATATTAAGTTAACTGTTAGAGTAATGCATTGCAAAGAGATGACAAGAATGATTATGAGATATAAGAGTTAGTCTTACGTAGAAGAATGCAGATATCATGGCAGGCTAGTTGTTTGTCACCACAACGTCATTCAGTGGAACATTCGTCGTATTATATTTCCACATACTCATTTAACGTTGATAGATACCAGAGCGTACGTAGCACACAGCATTCCTGCTTGTCATGCCATGCATTTTACTGTATTTTCAATAAAAAAAATTAGTAAAACAAAAAGAAATCTTTATTTATCCCCTACTTTAAGGAAAAGAGAGTACAGTGTGAAAAGTGAGACTAGAAACACCAACACTACAACACAGTATCTATGTCTCCTGCAGTCACTTGACACTGTGAGACATTGATTCCTCACATCCTCAACACTCCTATTCACGCAAGCAGCTATTGTATTAGGGGTTGTGTGTAGTTTATGTTTTTGCTTAGTGGGATCCTCTCTCCTCCAATTTGTATCAATAAAATATTGACACTGATATATGTTATTTTATATATGTATATATATTGCTACTCTTTATTCCAACATCATTTGGGTAAAGGGGTGTTTCCACCATTGATCTTGGGCATCCCAGGAATCAGCATCGGCATGCCAAGCTCAACACATCATTTTCTTTAACTTCATTTGCTTTGTGAATGAATTTCTCTTGTCGTTCCACTAACAGCTCTCTCCACTTTTTCCTGTCCTGTTTTTTATAATAAAACAAAATATAAACACTCCAAGACTTGCTGTGTAGATTGATAAAAAACAAACATTTAGTTTGTTACCTGTCAGTGAGGGAAACATATGACCCTGGGTTTACAGTCTGACACAAGTGTATGCCAACAAACGTAGGCCTAACTGTGTGTGTTCTAGGAAGTGTATGGAAGGGGAATAGATATCTTAACATTCACAGCTACTAGTAATTTGTATTATATTAGACAATTAAGTTCTATTTCCTACATAAATTTTACAAATAAATTACAGTTTGGTATTAATGGGTAGCACAGAATAAATAAATAAGTAACAAATAATTTTATCTTACATGCTTATTATGCTACTACATACATAAAGGAGGTTGAAAATTTCATCTACACCTACAATCTAAATACAGATATATTAATTAGTGCCACATATACACATAGGATACACTTCTAGCAGCCTTCCATAAATTTAGTTTCAACTTCGTATTCATGTCAATCATTTCCACACCTACAAATAGGCTGTCAATTTTGATATGTACTTAAATGACAACATTTCATAAATCAAAAACATTTATCTTTACATTTAATTTCATAATACAATTAGTTTTTCCAATGGTACAATTATTAGATTGAAGATGAATAATAAAAAAGGATGCATGAGTATTTTGGGATCACATAATTATGATAATAATGTGTATAAGTAAGTACGTACATCAATACACCAGAGATAATCTTACATCGTTAAGTATTTAATTCCGAAGTTACGTACATTTAACTAATCTGTACTAGACATGGCAATATTTGGGCGCGTAGGAACTTTTCTAATCTGAATAGAGCTATCGTAATCAGAAGCGGGAAGAGTTTTCATTAATACTTATGTATGTCACAACCATTACACTAACTATCTCTTAACCAAACGGGAAACAAAGATTATGAATACATTTAGTAGTGTTTGAAATAGCAAAACATACATACACAGTATACACCAATAGCATTTTACACGTCAAGTTTTATACGTCAATAGCATTTTATCCGTCAGCATCATTTAATACGTCAATAGCATTTTGTAGACTAACATTTCATACTGATCTAGTATAATACAGCCATAAACAATAAATTATCATTAAAAATAATAGCAGTGGAGACAAGAAAGGTTTAATATACATTAATTTAATAAGATAAAGTGATTCTAATTAGAGACATCACTAAATGCAGACGATAAAGGATATTGATCAGCCTCGTACAGCTTGTTGCATGGGAGTGCCTTCAACCTTATAACACTGCTTTTGCTGCCTGGTAACTTTCATCCACCACGTTCTTTGCGTTCAACTTTAGTCGAGTCTCGTTCTTCCTAAAGTAGCTACCGAACACTTCACATTCGTAACTATTCCGTGGTATATATACACTTTCCAGTCTGAATGTTTGTAGTGTGCAAAACAAGTCCAGTTTATTTAAAACATAGTAGTACGTTTGAGAATCAAGCTTAAACTTATTCGCTCAGTAAATGAGATTCGACTTATCGGTAGACGAGAATAATGAAGTACCACTTTAACAATATCCTTAAAAATATTTTAATGAAATGTTTTTCACTGCGGTAGAATTGCTCAAATAATAGTTGATGAATGATTATGGTTGTACCTTAAAAAACACATTTTTGTTGATACGAAATTTCAAGTTAAAATAGTAAACTAGGCCCTATTGATTTACAATACTGCATGCAGCTGATATCAAATTCTGGATCACATTTCACATTTAACTACTGTAAGCTACCTTATTGAAAACAACATCACGACACGACAAATTTAAATTATTCTCCTTGCCAATACTTTTTCAGTAAAATGAATAAACAAATTCCCATTTTAACTTTTGATATTTTCAGACTATATTTTCACATACATCTCCGCTCGTAAGATTAGTCTTGCGCTTGATCTTTGACTCTGTATTACTTCTCCCTCTTCGACACATCTTGTTACTTGAGCACGACGTAACGAGAGAAACTCGGCCGTTCTCCTGCGGCGCTTACTTGACACTTGCGCAGGGAACGACGGCGCTTACTTGCACTGGCGCGACCGATGCTGGAACCTGCGCATGCGCCTGTGCCACTCGTCCTTCCATTCGATGACGATCGACCGGCGACTGATCGTTAAACCGGGATGTTCGCCCTCGTTCTCCTTGCCCAGAATCAGGTAGGACCTGAACAACACAAACAACAATGTAATCTACATCGAAATAGGTTATTCAAGAAGTAATAATTGGCTATTCAAAATAGACTAGATGCATTCTGGTGACAAGAAAATAAACTTATATCAGGTGAAGTTTAGATGCATGTCAATAGACCATTTTCAAAATTGATCTAGAATACTTAGACTGACTTAATCATTGTCCTCTAGTGTTCAATGACAACAATGCACAACAATTAAAACTAGTTTTCAAATGTAATATCAAGGTTCATTTATCATTGTTGTGCATTGAAGATTAAGAGGACCATGAGGAACTCAGTCTAGGATGGTAAGGGTTCTAGATTAATTTTGAAAATGGTCTATTATTATTTATTGTTGTTGGAGGTTGCTTAGCAGTGCTATATATTTGTTAGCTTGAAGTATAAGTAACGCTATAATGGTAAGGTACGTACTTGTTAGTCTTGACTTTTGGGCACTTGCACGCGAGATCTTTCATGTGCACCCATAGGTACGTATTTCCTCGTCTTAGACGCGAGTCTCGGGCGCGCTTGTAGACCGACTGGACGCTCATCGTGAACTTTACCCATTCGTCGACCGTTACGCGCTCCACCACCTTTGCCAGAATTGCTGCAACATACAAACATTTGTATTTACACTCAGATACAAGAACTGATTTTCAGTGGGAGACATTTATACAATTGCGCAATGACAGCTTCAAAGTAAACGTTTATATGGACACCAGGGCCCAGATTCACAAAGGTGCCTAGTGCTAAGACGTCCTAGTTTAGGCAAATCTTAGTGATATAAATCACGCATATGTCGTTCTGCAATGTCATACAGATGCAATATAGTAAAATATCAACAATTTAGCTAATAATATTTTATTTGTGAATGTGTAGTAATACCAAGATTGATTTATCTTGATTTATCTAGTTAGGATTTGCCTAACTTAAGACAACTTAAGAGTTAGGCATCTTTGTGAATCCAGGCCCAGTATCTTATGGATAGATTGAAGAAGTAAATTTCCAAAGTCGCTCTGAGCCCAAACAAGGAATCGAACCCTGGGTCCCTGGCCCTGAACCTCCTGCATTATAAGACAGGTGACTGGCACTCATAAAAAGCTATTAAACAAACTGAAGCAATCATGTCTCTAAAACTAAAAACAAATCATTATTCTTGACCCCCATCGCAAATCAGTTTTATTGTTAGGATAAACAATAAATAAATCAATCAATTAGAAAGGTGAAATGTGTCATCACATAATGTTATGCTTAGATGGATGGAAGATCACAGTAATGAGTTGGTCACCCAACCAATCTTTGGCCAGGACCAATGTTGCTTTCCAGAGAAACTGTAATTCATCAAGTTCGCGCGTTCGAATTCAAATATTCTCGTCACCGCCTACTTCTTCAGTTCCGGTTGTAGCGCGCTGTAGGAGTCGGTAACCCGGAGAGTGGCGTTCCAAGCGGATATCTTGTAAACTTCTCAGTCATCGCCATGTGCTCGCAATTAATTTTGAAGCGCGATTTTCGTGCTTTGTGAAGTATTCAAACCATTCTAATGAATACCACAGCTGATAGGTAAATATTATAACACTTTGTAATTGTAGGGATTAGTTATTTGTCACTCCAATTGATGCAGAATCGAACCACATGGCCCAAAGTTACGATTTACGAAGGTGAGCGAGCAACTCTCTCACATTTCTAGGATACAGTAACTTTTGACTTCATAAATTTTGTATTGAAATCGCACAAGACACGTTATACATTTTAGGTTATGTTATTGCATTGATAACATAACCTGGCTTTTCGAATCATCGGCAATTTCCATGTATATTGTTATAGGATTTACCGTTTACGGTAAAAGCTCTTGCCTATTAGAAAACTCGATCTAGTCCTAACTTGTTGCATCCCACATTGTATCAAATCTTGGACCGCGGGTAGGCCCTACTCATGCGGTTGGGGCGCAGGTCCTAAACGTATGCCACCTATAGGGACATGGGTTCGAATCCCGCATAAGACACTTAGGTTGTTAGTAATTGTCCTTCATCTTCATCTATCACCCCTCATCGTCTCGAATAACATGATTGCACTAGTCGAGACGTAAAGCTTTGTTTCAGGGTTAGGGGGTAGGGTAAGCCTAGACCTATGTTTAGGGGTAAGCCTAGGCCTATGTTCATCGTGCACAACTGGCTTATGCCATCTCTGATTTATGTCATGAATGTATTCATTCTTGATCTCGTAAATGTGTGCGCGTGTGTGCATGTGCGTGTGGGCGTGTGTGTAGGTGCGTGTGTGTTCGTTAAAGGTCGGTGCACAATTGCCCGGTAACGATAACTGTAACTATAACGATAACGATAAAACGGTAACGGGAAGGCATTCGATGCACAATTGCCCGTTAAGCAGACGCTCGGCTATTTGCTAATACTTTTAACAGGCCGTGGACGCTTGATTCTGATTGGTCCCGGTAACGTACGGACGGGAACGGTAACGTTAAGTTAAAACTTGGCGAACTTCCCGTTACCGTTACCGGGCCCGGTAACGGGAAGCTCTTATTGTGCATCGTATCGTAATTTAACATGAAATCGAACTTCTTTCCCGTTATCGTTATCGTTACAGTTATCGTTACCGGGCTATTGTGCACCGACCTTTACACTGATATTATTTCATCCGTGATCTACAAGTTTGGAGCGATGCCATTAGTCTTTTAGATGTCGTCAGCTGTCGTCTGGAACTAACGAGGTAAACAGGTGCTCTGCATTTTTCTTTTTATTCACAGATGTTCCAGAATTGGGAATTTGGGGGCGTGGGCTTGGCCAAGGTCACGCGTCGCTCATAAAGTGGTGAGTGATGGCCTTGAAGAACATAGATTAGTACTTGCAGTAATTGGCGTGTATGTATGTTGGTGTGTATACACTGCACCTGAATATTGTTACTGTAAAGTCGAAGCTACAATACCTTATCTGTGGCCCAAGTGTGTGTTGGCACTGATGTACCTTTGGCTCAGTGGTAGCACACTGGACTCTAATGCGGGAGGGTGTTGGTTCGAGATTACTGCTAATATAAGTTAGACAATAGTAAATTACAAGCTATATTATATTACCGTAACCGTACGTATAGTTCAATGAGGTAGATCAGCGGCAAAACGCGAAACTGTGAGCTCAGCGGTTCCCGTACCACTGACATTAAAATGTGTTATTATATTAAATTTGCACTAGTGGGACCTCGGATAGAATACACAGCATAATCGTACGGCTGGAGGCGTTTTATATCCTCAGTTACAAAGCGCATCGGCCGAATGATGGGATGTTCTTTCTAATTATCCCACTACCCTAACATGCTGAAGAGGGTAATATTATCTCTAGTGTTCTCTATCTTCGTTGGACAAAGCGATTAACAATAAAATACAATAACAAATGGAAGCGACAAACTTTGACTAACCATTTTGGTTTCCATCAAAGTTTGTGTTGTCACTTACTGTAGCGCTGCAAAGCTGTCCCTCAATGGACATGGGTCATTCTTCCTGTACATGAGCCCTTGTTGCACTTGGCTGTACTTGTGTTCAAATTATCTTATGCATGGCTAGGGATGTGGTTGAAGAAGGGTGTCAGTTTAACACCCCCTTCGTGACAAAGGGGACGTTTAAAAAGTACCTACTTGTTAGGGGAGATTTGGGGGGTGTAACAGATTGCAGCAATGTGTGTTTCGAACGAGGGTGGTTGACCGAATGGCAAGCACATAAAGTAATCTGTAATATCCATAACACT